>OX371263.1:31166919-31617919 GCA_947311025.1 Lypha dubia | reverse complement strand
TGAGCTTCGCTGCACTTTCGGCTGACAGCGTTATGAAGGCGCGTACTTGCTCTCGCTGGTTCGGCGCTGTAATTTTGACCATGATCTGTTCGTTCGGGTCCGTCAGCAGTTTTTGAGTTGCGGTTTTCACCTCTTCCTCGACTGTCAGCAGGTCAAGGTCTCGTATCTCGATCGTAGCTCTAGGCTTTAGTTCCGAGACAGTGGCCACTTCCTGCACGGTTTTCCTTAGTTGTTGGACGAATTCAGGCTTGAACTGTTGACCCCTCCCGAGTTCTAAGAGGATTGCGCCGGCTTGCGTCTTCCTAATAGATTTTATCTTTACTGATTCATCAGCAGTTACCTTATTCCGCAAATCTTTTAGCACTTCTGCATAGCTGTGTTTGCCTACGGGTTTTATAATTACGGCTTCTGTCTTAACGCGTTTTTGGCGCGGCTTATTTTCTTTTATGGCCTCCGCTGGTTTCTTTTTTGGCTTCTTGTTGCGTTCTTTCGTTTTGACGGTCCACATGCTTTCTGTTTCGTTTTCAGAAAGTGTTATTCCATTTTCACTTGGTTCTTTTGCTTCTTTCATGTTTGTGTAATTGGGTCCCCGCTCCGAGCCGCTATCCTTCACACGTTTGTACAGTCGCCTCGAGCGATCCCCGTGGGTCCCTTTGCAAGCAGTGAGGTCCACGCGAGGGTTGACAGAGGACCTTATGAGTACCTCTGTTCAGAGCCAGGATCTTGGCGCAAAAAACAGGAGTCGCTCTCAACTGTACCTGTACTGCCACATGTGGTGGTGACGTGCTTAGAACGTACTCGGAGCCTAGCCACAGTTTTAACGGGACGGGGGCAGCCGCAGCATTTGCCCACCAGCCGTTTCAGCCAGATTTCACTCTTGCCTACTAAGGTGATGGAATACTACGAACCGTCAGCCCTTAGCATCAAATTTAAATATCATCAATCCGTTTCATGAGCCATGTCCGTTCCACTATCGTCATCGTCAGCCTCACCAGGCATGGTGGTCGGCTGTCCCAAGTTTTGGTCCGCGGGTGGTATTTTGTTTCCCACCTTCCCTGCTAATCTCACAGATTAGCCGAGAGTACCCCTATCCGCCAACTGGGGACGCGTCCGATGGGAGACTGGAAAACTCCACACGTGTGAAGGATAGCGGCTCGGAGCGGGGACCCAATTACACAAACATGAAAACGAAACAAACCAGAGAAAAAAGAAATGAAGGAGATGTCGAAGAAGATCGAAACGATCTTGGAAATGCTATGGGAATAGCTTTTAGAAGAAGTAGCTTGGTTCAAAGATCACCACTTAGAAGGAACGATGTACAAGCCGGGACTATGGATGTAGTATCACTAACCAACACTCCCATTACCAGCTGTACTAGTACAATCGAGGGCTCTGAGAAAGGCGATTCTAAAAATACGACACAGGCTGAAGAACAAACACCAATCAGTGCTTTTCCTGCGCGAACACTTATTGACGATTCCAACTCAGCAAGTGACAGCACATACCGCATGATTCCAGATACCCAAATGGAGAAGGCTACAGATGAATCAGTACAAGACTCACCCCGAATGGAACTGATAAAGAGGATGAGGAAGATGGAAGAGGATGCGATCGCACAATGCCAGTCAGTTATTAAAAGCATGCAGCAGGCATTTAACCGCCAAAGGAACATCAGTATAGATGTTAAAAACGGTGTTGCACAAATGTCCGAGTTACTAGATGTAACCCTTAACTATAGACGCTCCTGGAAGGCGGCAGAAAGGGAGAAGGGCTTATTAACCCGTAATAAAACCGTTGCTCAGCAACCGCTGGTCAGTTTAACACCTCTGACAACAAACCCCAAACGAGCTGCAACTAGCCCAGCTGTTCCCAAAAGCAGTAAGAAGGCTAGAGCAAAAGAACCAAGTGAAAATGGAATAACACTTTCTGAAAACGAAACAGAAAGCATGTGGACCGTCAAAACGAAAGAACGCAACAAGAAGCCAAAAAAGAAACCAGCGGAGGCCATAAAAGAAAATAAGCCGCGCCAAAAACGCGTTAAGACAGAAGCCGTAATTATAAAACCCGTAGGCAAACACAGCTATGCAGAAGTGCTAAAAGATTTGCGGAATAAGGTAACTGCTGATGAATCAGTAAAGATAAAATCTATTAGGAAGACGCAAGCCGGCGCAATCCTCTTAGAACTCGGGAGGGGTCAACAGTTCAAGCCTGAATTCGTCCAACAACTAAGGAAAACCGTGCAGGAAGTGGCCACTGTCTCGGAACTAAAGCCTAGAGCTACGATCGAGATACGAGACCTTGACCTGCTGACAGTCGAGGAAGAGGTGAAAACCGCAACTCAAAAACTGCTGACGGACCCGAACGAACAGATCATGGTCAAAATTACAGCGCCGAACCAGCGAGAGCAAGTACGCGCCTTCATAACGCTGTCAGCCGAAAGTGCAGCGAAGCTCATTGAAGTTGGTCACATAAAAGTGGGATGGACTCGAGCAAGGATGCGAGCATGTGCAGATGCTAGACGGTGCTATCGCTGTCTAGGCACTGGACACGTGCAGGCGACCTGTTCCGGCTTGGACAGGAGAGACAGATGCATTAGATGTGGGGAATCGGGCCACAAAATTAAAAACTGTAACGCAACTCCCAATTGCTTTCTTTGCGTAGAAAGAAAGTGTGAACGAACTGACCATATACCAGGGTCGAGAAGATGCCCACTGATGAAGAAATGATGAAACTACTACAAGCAAACATGCATAGAAGTCGGACGGCGGATGCCTTACTTGAACAGATAGTTGTAGAGAAGGAGGTAGATGCAGTCATTATTAGCGAGCAATATGGCCCAATAAATCGAGGGTCTTGGTATGAAGATGAGACTGGGACGGCTGCACTGTGGGTGCCAAACAGCAGTAAACTTACTGTTTCACAGTGTGGATTCGGTCTCTGTTACACGTACGTTCGAACCGAACAGTTTACGTTGATGAGTTGTTACCTCACCCCTAGTGACTGCATAGAACGATTCAAAGAGAAGCTAGATCTTATCGAAGATAAGGCTCATGAAATAGGAGGAGCAATAATAGTAGCAGGAGATTTTAATGCCAGAGCTATCGAATGGGGAGCCTCTACAATGAACACGAGAGGAAGGTATGTTCTAGAAATGGCGGCAAGACTAGGTTTGGTTGTGGCAAACACTGGCAACACAACAACTTTTAGAAGACCAGGATGTGAGTACAGTACCCCAGACATTACCTTAGTAGCAGAGAATCTCATTGGAGCAGTCCAGGAATGGCGAGTATTGGAAGACTATACTGGGAGTGATCACCAGTACATTAGCTTTCGGATTACAGCAGGGATGGATCTCGCACCTACTTCAAGAAGAAGGAGCACACGCCGGTGGAATGTGGACAGACTAAACCCCGAGGCATTTCTGTCGAATTTCGACGAAGTCTCCGAGATGAACTCAACCAATGAGGCTGAGTCCCTGGCAGATGCGATGATGAGCCGCATAGTATGCAGCTGTAACGCTTCGATGCCCCGCATTGCACAACAATCCAGAAGTCGAGCTGTGTACTGGTGGTCACCTGAGATAGCTGAACTCAGGCGAAACTGTCTACGCAATAGAAGGAGGTATACCAGAGCAAGACGGATCGGTGATGCACTGATAGAAGCCGAAAATTACAAACAGTCCCGGAGAGTGCTAAAGCAGGCTATTATTATAAGCAAGAAAGCGAAGTGGGAGGAACTCCGAAACGACCTGAACAGCAACCCCTGGGGAACTGGATACAGAATCGTTTTGAGGAAGCTGGACGCAAGCTATAGCGTCCCACGTCTGAACAGCCAAGAAATGGACTCAATCGTAGGGAATTTGTTCCCCACACACCCAACGCTACGAGAGGAACCAGAGCTCCAAAATTATGGGAGGCCTTTACCTTTTACCGAGGAGGAATTGGTATGTGCAGCGAAAAGTCTTAAACAAGGCAAGGCTCCTGGCCCAGATGGAGTACCATCTGAGGTACTAAAACTGCTGGCTGAGAACTGACCCCAAGCAATGCTCAGGGTATATAACGAGTGCGTGGCTCAGGGTATTTTCCCAAAAATCTGGAAGAGGCAGAAGCTCACTCTGATTGACAAGGGCAGAGGAGACCGAAGGCAACCGTCTGCATATCGGCCTCTTTGTCTACTGGACAGTGCTGGGAAACTGCTGGAGAAGCTCCTGCAGCGCAGACTATCAGAAGCCGTTGAGATAGGAGGGGGTTTATCTGAGAGCCAGCATGGCTTCCGACCTGGTAGATCGACTTTTGGTGCAATCGAGGACGTGGTTAAACACTTTGAGTATGCCCAGCGCAGACGATACTATCCAAGGCGTATAATTGTCTTGGCTACGCTGGATGTAAAAAATGCTTTCAACAGCCTACGATGGAGCGATATTATGGCAGCATTGCGCAACAGATTTCGCATCCCCGGATACTTGCTCAACACTCTTCGGAGCTACCTAAAAGATCGCGAGCTCCTGTATGATACGCCAGATGGCCATAGGACTTTTGAGATTACATCCGGCGCGGCTCAGGGATCTATCCTGGGTCCAGACCTCTGGAACATGAGCTATGATGGGATCCTGCATGAGGAAATGCCAGAAGACATCCATCTCGTAGGGTATGCTGATGATATTGCAGCCGTCATTTCAGCACGAGATATGGATGACGCCAGAAGGAAACTAAATCAAGTGATGATAAGGGTCCAAGTTTGGCTTGAAGACCACGGTCTGGAACTTGCCAAGAGCAAAACAGAGGTAATCCTGTTGACTCGTGCGCACATATCGATGGACAACAGCATGCAGATAGGCGATAGCTCTTTTGTTCCGCAAAGGGCGGTAAGGTACTTGGGCGTGAGACTGGACTGCAGACTCACGTACTGGGCCCAAATACAACATGCGGCTAATAAGGCAGCAAGGGTTACAGGAATGCTGAGCAGGCTTATGGCTAATATTGGTGGACCAACTCATAGTAAAAGGAAGCTGATTATGGAAACCACGAACTCAATTCTATTGTATGGTAGCGAAATTTGGGGAGACGCTGTAAGGTGTAAAACTAAACGCCGAGTTTTGGAGGCTGTACAACGCACAGCGGCACTGAGAATCGCATCAGCCTACCGCACGGTATCAGCTGCAGCAGTTTTTGTTATAAGTGGAGTTATACCTGTGGACCTCATGGCACGTGAATGGAAAAAGGCATGGGATCTTAAGAAAGAGAACACGAACCTTAATGCTACTGAGCTGAGATCTCAAACCATTCAAATATGGCAGAAGAGGTGGAACGAGGAACGCTATGGCAGGTGGACGGCTAGACTCATCCCCAACATTGAAGTCTGGATCAAAAGAAGATTCGGTGAAGTTAACTACTTCCTTACCCAGTTTCTCTCTGGTCATGGATACTTCCGAAAGTATCTGTATCGCATGAACAAAGCAGAAGACCCGAGTTGCATCTATTGTGGTGCGACATATGATGATGCAGAACACACGTTCTTTACTTGTGACAGGTGGCAAAGCAGGAAAAATGCACTGATAAATCAGATTGGTGATTTCACTCCTGACAACATAGTCGGCAAAATGTGCGAGAGCGAAAATAGCTGGAGTGCTGTTAGAAATTATGTCGAGCATGTCCTACGCTTGAAGAAAGTCAATCTAGACGCAACACCACAGACAACCACTGTAGTAAGAACTAGAGATATGACGGCCCCAGACGTGGGGAATAGAGAGTGAGTCCCTGGAGGACGATGATTCTGGGCCTTCCCGAAGTCATATAGAAAGCAGTTCCGGGAAGGACTGCCCCAGAAAAAAGGAGACAGAAAACTTTTATGTATAAAGAAAAGGGCATCGCAGAAGACGTTGGCGAAGTTTTTTTTTTTTTTTGATAATTTTATTATTTATTGAATCTTTAATTATTTATATTAAATTATCAATAAGTTTTTCAAATCTTAAATCTAAAAAATATTAAATGTAAGTTTAGCCAATGCTCAACAAAATTTTTAATTTCAACGGTTAATTTTTGTTGTTTTACATCTCTCGTGAACGGCTGAGAAAAAGAGTATCCCTTCTTTTCAGCCGGGTGTGGCCTCTATAATGAAGAATATTGCGCGCAAGTGGATTTGGGTGCAACTCAAGTTTTTTTATATATTTTTTCGCTTGTTTTGAAAATACTGTCTTCACCAACTGAACGTCTAGGTCTTTATGAATTCGATGGTTTCTCACATACCAGGGGGCTGCTGTTATTGTACGTAGAATTTTATTCTGTCGCCTTTGAATTCTTTCGACATTCGATGCTGAGGCAGTGCCCCATAACTGGATTCCATAGGACCATATTGGTTTCAGGATCGCGTTGTATAGTAGAAGTTTACAGTCTAGGCTCAGTATAGAATTTCTTCCCATAAGCCAATTAATTTGGGCAGTTTTTAATTTCATTTGCATCAACTTTGCGTCTATATGCGATTTCCATGTTAAACGGCGATCAAGGTGAACGCCTAGATATTTGACTACAGTATGTTGCGGAATAGTCTCAACGCAACGGAATAGTCTTCGCAACGTAAAAGTGACGTGTACACATTTCTGTTCGTTAACTTTTATACGCCATTGTTTAAGCCATTTTTCCAATTTGGATATATACCCTTGTAAGTTGATGGAAGCTTCTACTGGATTTTCATGGACGCTTAAAAAAGCTGTATCATCAGCAAATGTTGATGTATGAATGTTATTGCTTAACGGTAAGTCAGAGGCATAAATTAAATAAAGTAAGGGACCGAAGATGCTGCCTTGGGGAACTCCGGCTTCGATCGACTGCGGAGGGCTTAAAAAATTACCTTCCCTAACTACAAATTTTCGTTCCTCTAAATAGCTTTTTAAAAGCTTGACGATGTTTGCGGGGAGATTGCGTGTTAATTTGTGGATAAGACCTTCGTGCCATACTTTATCGAAAGCTTGAGAAACATCTATAAAGAGCGCAGAGCAAAATTTCTTTTTTTCAAAGGTGTCTCTAACTACGTTCACAAGTCTGTGAGTTTGTTCAATAGTGCTATGTTGTCTGCGAAAACCGAATTGATGATCTGGAATGCAACCACTTCTAGTCACTATAGGCATCAGCTTGCTCATATACAGCTTTTCAAATAGTTTTGAAATGTTGGGCAATAAACTAATAGGCCGATAGGATTCAACCTTCGTATGATCCTTGCCGGGCTTTGGTATCATAATAATCATCGAAATCTTCCATTCTGCAGGATAGTATTGCAGCCGTAGAATACTATTAAAAATGAAGAGTATAACTCTTTTTGCAATATAAGGCAGTTGTTGAAGCATTTTGTTGCTTATTTTGTCGACACCTGGGGCTTTTCTGGTGTTAAGACTAGTAATAGTATTTTCAATCTCTGTCATGTTAAATCTCATCGGTATTTCTGGTAAAGAGACGACTGGTGGCAGTTCAACAATATCAGCAGAAATATTCGGGGTAAATACTTTTTCTAGGTGCTTAACAAATAGATCACCTTTTTCAGCATCAGTTCTTGCCCAGTCACCATTAGAGGCTCGTAATGGTGGTTTGCAAATCACTGGCCTTTTAAGTCCTCTGGCTGCACGCCACAGCGAATAATCTGTTGACGGTGTTGCATCGAGTTCTTGCAGAAATTTTTGCAGCGAAGCTGTTTTTTGTGATTGTAAAACTTTTCTTAGCTGTTTGGTACACTCCTTAAGCCTTAATTTTAGCTGAGGCGATCTGTAACGTTGCCATTCTCGTCGAGCTGTCCGTTTTTCAGTCAATAGCCTTTCTACATCTGCACAAAAAATATTGTTAAATCTCGCTTGTTGATTTGGTTGATTTGAAGAAGCATTCAGAGCAGCTTGTTTAGCATGTGCTTCAAACAACCTAATAGAATTTTCTATGTCAGCAGGTGTTCTCAATGGCATATTTTCCGTGCAATGAGCACTCAAATATTTTTTGTATTTCAGCCAGTTAATACGTGCAGGTGTCAGCGGTAAATCACATATTGGTGTTGTAGTTGTGTGTGAGTAAATAGTGATAATAGTAGGCGAGTGATCTGAAGACAAATCCAGAGATGCTTCTACTTCAATCATTTCGCTGGGCACGCCTTTCATAATCCCAAAGTCGATAACATCAGGAATTTTTTGACGATCCGTTGGCCAATATGTTGGCTGACCACTTGAAACTACATTCAAACCCATTTTTGAAATTGCGTCAAACAAAACACGACCCTTGGGACTGATTAAACGTGAGCCCCAAAAAGTGTGTTTAGCATTGTAGTCGCCAGCTGCTAGAAAACGGGACCCCAGTGTTGTATAAAATGCGGTATATTGACTCTCTGAAATTGAAAACCTGGGAGGAGAGTAAACAGATGATATCACAAGCTTTTGATAAAAATTTTCAATGCAGATGTTCGTTGCTTGAAGATATTCTTCACGAAGGTCGTTTAGTAGGTAGTGTTTTATTCGAGTTTTTATTAGGATTCCAGAGCCACCACAAGCTCTACCTTGAGGATCCTTGGTGTCGTAGAAATTATATCCACTAATTCGAAAATAGCTTCGGGACGTCAAGTGAGTTTCTGAGATAAGCATAACATCGATTTGTTTATCCAGAAGAAAATATTCAATTTCATTTTTATGTTGGCAGATGCCGTTTGCGTTCCAAAAACAGATTCTTAAGTTCATGGTTTGTTCAATACAGCCTGCAACAAGGTAGACTGCATTTTCAACATTTCCTGCATCATACAGGACATATTGAGAATGAATGTATTTACTGTTTGTATAAGGATCTCTATTGAGGCTTCAATACGACTAAAATTATGCCCTGATTCTTCATTTACTGGTACAGTTTTTTGCGCCGGAATCTGGTTACTCTTTAAAATATTAGGGTATGAAGATTGACTATTAGGTTTTTGTTGAGTAAGAGTCGTGTTAGACTTTAAAACATTTGAGTATTGATTATGGCTAGACGACGGTTGAGGTAACTGTGGGTAGTTTAAATGAGTGTTGGGCTGAGCGGGAGTAGCATTGGTTTTTCTGTTCGACGAATTTTTAAAAAGAGAATAAAGAGGGCAGCCCCTATAGTTGGCAGTGTGGTTTCTGCCGCAATTACCACATTTTTTTGCTTTGGTATCACCTTTTATTTTGTCACAGTTAGCGGTACTGTGTAACTCGCCACATACAACGCAAACGGTAGGCAACTTGCAATAAGTTTTGGTATGGCCAAATTCTTGACAGTTCATGCATTGGATAGGTCCAGTTTTTTTATGTGGCATCTCAACGGTAACTCTTCGATGCAACAAGTATTTTAAGCTATAGATTGGGTGCGATTCATTTTTTTTTAATTTTCAAGTCGCCTGGCTGTAGTTCGACTCTAAAAATAGGTTGGGGGATTTTTTCCCTATTTTTGATGTTAGAAACATTTTTAACCTTGAAGCCATTATTTTCAAGGCCAGACTTAACCTCTTCTGGATCCAAACTAGAGTATATACCTTTTATTACGACGGTTAGACCTTCAGCACCCTTTATTGCTACGTATAAAAATTTTTGTTTTTTGACTCAAGGTCAGAAACTATTTTTCGGTAATTATTTTCTTGCACTACCTGGATTTTTGTTTCGTTAATATTTCCGCGCATAATTGGAGTTACATAGAACTCATTTTCTCCAATTAATGAGGTAAGGCTTTTTACCAAAAAGTTGGAGTTCTGTTCTCTTAAATATATCGGCGGTAGCTTAGTGGACCTTGTTGTACTTGTGTCTTCATCGACTTGTTCATTCAAAATCGCAGAACGATTTTCAGAATGTTTAATATTATTTTTCCCATCTTTGGGCATTTTCGCCGTTGACGCTATTTCAGCTGATTTGGGACTTCTTCCCCTTTTTAGCACGGTTATGTATCTGTCCATACCAGTTTGGATTTTATTATCACTATTTTCACTCACTGCATTTACAATTTTGTGCACGTTGGTCACCTGGGTATTTATTGTTTGTTTGTTTGATTGTACAGCTAAGCTGACAAGTTTGCTAATAGGTGCAATTGTTGTTGCTTCTTGATCGATATTTAACATGTTCAAAGATAATGATCGCGCACGAGTATTTGTGTTTTGTGTAATATTCAGGTTTGTGTTTACTTCATTTTTTTTGTCGTCGTTAGCAACCAAAGTTATATATTGTACATTCCTACTGCTTGTAGGTTTATTGTTGTTGTTAGAAGGTGAACTCATTTAGAGTTCTCTTTTTTGTATTTTCACTTGTGTATGCAAATATTTATGTGTATTGCACACAAGCAAAAAATAAAATAAAACCAGTAAAATAACTGTTCAATAAATGTTTTGTTTTTTTTATATTTTTTGTGACTTGAAAATTTTTTTTTCTTTTATATTTTTTTTATATTCAGTTGCGACGATTATAAAAACGCGTTTGTTCACTACGAGAGTTGAAACTGAATGCGAAGTTGGCGAAGTTATCCGCAAGCTAATGACTGATGAATTAATGGATAAGTTTAATTGGGAAGGGCGGTGGGACAAAAAGGCGCTGGGGAATTTGACACTCTTCAATAAGCTTTTAAGAGGTATGTAACCGTTTTGTATATATGTATATAATATGTATACACTTGTTTAATTTAACTTTTTTTAAATTTCCGATGTCTTTCCCCAGCAATCCGCCATAGAATTCGAGAGGCGGATAAGAAAGGAAGTAGACAAAAGCCACCACAGGCAAAAACAAAAATTGTACTATATTAAAAAAAACAAGAAGTAATTTGTTATTTTTAAATTAATTTTAATTAGTTTTTTTATTTAATTTCTTTATTTTTATTTATATGAATTACTTTTTTATTTTGATTTTAAATCATATTTGAATTATATTAATTTTGAATTATATTAATTTTATTTATGAATTTTGAATTATTTTTTTTTTAATTTGTTAATTTAATTTTTAGTTTTTTTTTTTTAAATTTAAGATTTTTTTAAAATTTAATAATTAAAATACTCTTAATAATTTTGAATTTTCATTAATTCAATAAAAACCTGAACTTGAGCCTGATAATATTAATTTTCATATGTACATTAATATAAGATTAAATAATAATTACTTTTTGTGAAGACAGTATTTTCAAAAAACGCTAAAATATATATAAAAAAACTTGAGATGCACCCAAATGTACTTGCGCGCAATATTTTAAATTATAGAGGCCACACCCGGCTGAAAAGGAGGGATACTCTTTTTCTCAGCCGTACACGAGAGATGTAAAACAACATAAATTAACCGTTGAAATTAAAAATTTTGTTGAGCATTGGCTAAACTTACATTTAATATTTTTTAGATTTAAGATTTGAAAAACTTATTGATAATTCAATTTAAATAATTAAAGATTCAATAAATAATAAAATTATCAAAAAAAAAAAAATAATAATAATTAAAATATTAATTTTTAATAAAATATTTATAAAAAATTAAAAACAACAATCTTTTCTTTATAAATGATGAACCAGTCAGCTATGACTGGTTTATACATCAGTACTGATTTATTTTTAGGTAGAAAAGGGCTATAACCCTGTGAGTTTTTTTAATCTTTAACAATGTTGGTATTTTTGACTCAAGTCAATATTCTATATAACAATAAAGCTAATAAAAATTCTTGATGCATATATAATATAACATTTCAATTTTGTAATTTTCTTTTTTATTTTACAATAAAAAAATATTTCTAATCACTAAGTTGCTTCACATATTTTGTTAGATTGTCAACATTGTTTTGGTTTTGTGGCCATCAGAAATAGAAATTAGTTTAATTCGACTACACGACAAAAGTAGCATGGACAAAAACCTGTTGCCGTGTTGCCTTGCTGTCTTCAATACAATAATTCTCATATGCACACATGTATTCTAATTTTGACAGGTGGTAGTCGGTAGTCTGCTGTGGCGAATGTGTTTAATGCTTAATTGTTTGCTAACTACCACTTATAATCATAGCTGCTAGATTTTTTGAGGTAATATCGTCATATTTTTGGGGAAAAATCGTCATTATCGTCAATAAAGCTTATTGAAATCGTCATAAAAACGTTAAATGAAAAAACCGCTTTTTTTTACTAACAAAACATATTTTTGTTAGAGGCAAAACATAACAAAACTCTTAAATCAACAAATCTTATTAAAAACAGCATTATATATATATACAGAGATCAAATACTTCACTTAGAATTCACAATAAAATCACATGTAACTAGATTGCATGTTTTTCAATACTTTGAAATATATTTATACATTGTATGGAAAAAAATAAAAAAAATTAAATCTTTTAGTTATTTTTCTCAATTCAGTAAAATATGCATATTAAATTTCATTTTTGGAAACACTTTTTCTAAAAATGTATAAAAGCTACAATAAAATTTATACAATAAAAATATAATTTTTAAAGAAAATAGGCATATAAATATGTATACATGTGTATATGTATAATAAATTTTACAAATATATATTGCAATTAACCATATTGATTAATTCAGGTACAACTGTCAGATCATAGCAGGTACATTTGTTTAGCTTAAAATAATTTTTTGAATATAATATTGCCTCCAAAGACGACTTTTTCAATATCTTATTTTAGTCTTATTTACATACGTTTGCCTGACTAAATATTCTTCCTATATTTGCTGAATAATGTGGTAAAACTAGGATTTTTGTAATAAATTTAGTCAAATTTGGAAACAAAAGACTAGAATCCCTCGTTTGCATCTCTGATAGTTTTTTCCAAAAATCCAATAGTTTTTTTCTGTTTTTATCAGGACATTAATTTCAATTGTCTGAACTCTGTTTCTAGCTCTTGATTTTCACTTTCTTCAACAAAATAGGAAAATTATTTTAAAATTTCAGAAAACCAACTTTTTTTTCTTTATTAATAATATTAAATGGATTAATTTGGCCAAGAGCTTTATATTTATTTTCAAAATCAAATTTTGATAATATCTGATAACAAAGCTCTATATAAAAATTAACACAATTATTACTAATATCATATTTTTATTTTGAATTTATTTGTGATTCTTCCATACGTCGCTGGCAAATATTCCTAAATAAATTTCAAAATATATGAAAAGTAATATTATCAGGCTCAAGTTCAGTTTTATTGAATTAATGAAAATTCAAAATTACTAAGAGTTTTTTTATGTTGGAAAATATTATTATTTATGTATGTATATCCAATCAGTTTTTAGCTGAAATCAGTACTGATACGTTCTGCTAAAAACTGATTGGATATAAATAATAATATTTTCCAACATAAAAAAACTCTTAGTAATTTTGAATTTTCATTAATTCAATAAAACTGAACTTGAGCCTTATAATATTACTTTTCATATATCCATCAATATAAGTTCAAATAATAATTACGTTTATTCGTAATAATTATAATATAAAAATATAAATTTCAAAATATAAAAAATTGTTTTTGTTTTTATAATCAGTTAAATAAAAGTTTTCAGTTTTAAGCAAACTAGTTTTTAAAAAGTTTCTCATTACAATTTTCAGCAGTTCAAGGTTGCTCTAATAGTAGAAATATATGTTGCAAACTTGAATTATTTAAAATCGTCAAAATTAGGGTAAAATCGTCCCATCGTCACTATGTCATTTTAAGGACCTAAAATCGTCAAAATGACGATAAATCGTCAAATCTGGCAGCTATGCTTATAATTCCTAATAAAAACAACAGAAACATTGAATATTTTGTTACGGATAAAAATTTTGCACTGAAAAATTAGTAAAAAGCGTTACGAAGAGGGGTATAAAATCTCTGAACACAGCGTTACGTAATACATATGTGCACAGCCCCCTAGTGTAAATATGCTCATTGATAAACAATTTTTTTATCTTTCGTAAGAAATAATTTTTTTTTTAATAAAAAGTATCCTATGTTACTTCTAATAGCTCCAAGAATATGTGTACAAAGTTTAAATATGATCGGTTTAAGGCCATGTCAGATAAAACTTTTGCTTCGCGTTGCGTTGTGAATTCGCTTTGACATCTAAGATAAAATGTAGGTACTTATATGAAACATGTCACATAAAGCACTTTTGACGCAACGCGAAGCCAAAAGTTAGGCAACTCTCAACTTTTTGTGCGCTTTGACAATTATATGTAAAAACTACCAACACTTTTTATAGGTAAAGTGAGTGTTGTCAAAGTTTTTATTGTGTCATACAGCTTTTGCTTTACGCTTTTTCATTAAATTTAGAAACGTCACGCAAAGCGACGAAGTTGTATCTGACACGGCCTTTAGTACTTTTTGCGTGAAAGCGCTGCAAACAAACTTACATTCAGATTTATAATATTAGTAAGATGTTGAAAAAGAAAGCGTGATTTTACTTTTTTTGATTTTGCTTAATAGAAAGCACACTTATACATACGAGTACATATGTATGTATGTACAAATTTTTTTTAAATTGAACTTCTAATGAACTTTATGTCCATTATTTATGTACATATTTATATAACTTGCATATAACCAAGAGTATGTGCGCATATGAATACATGTACATACATATGTACAATTAAAGCGAGAAAAAATTGTCTGGGCTATGCATATGTATATGTACGTACATATATACTTATATGTATATCTGTATATGCTATAGCGGCACTGTTTTATACATATACAGAACATGTACATACATATATACAACCTAGCGGTTTTAAATTTTGCGGTTCTTTTCGAACTTTTGACCATATATGTATGTGGGTCATTCTTTAAAAACATGACCAATTGGTGTCCCCAGACTTTACTATTTTATATTTTGTTTCTCCAAAAAGAAAATAGAAAAATATCTGCATTTTTATAAATTATTATTGATTCTACGTAACTATATTATAAAAAAAAAATAACTAATTATCTGAAAATAACTTAAAAAATATTTTTAATGTCAAAGGTTTAGCAAAAACCTGTGTCCCGAGCCAATTTATAAAAATTTAATAGTTATTTTCAGCTAAAATAAAATTGAAAAAAAATAATATTTACAATTTTTGTTATTCAGTTTGTATATATTAATACCATATATAGAAAAGAATGATGAAAAATAATTTTTTTGTATAATTTTTTTGAAGAAAAATCTTGTCCCCAGGTTCAGGTCCCCTCTGTTACGTCCACTCATTTTATTGAAAAAATTTTGTTAAACGTTATGACGCGTATATTTCATTTATGCTTCTCCATCATAACTTAGCTAAAATCAACAAAATGTGCTTTGAACTGTTCAGTCTTGTTTAGTGCGTGGTTGAGTAAGCAAGATAATTGTAGGCCGGGTACGTACCCTTATTCAGTGTCAACTCTGTTACTGTTGAAAAACGGTGAGTAAAGTGATTTTTTATTTATTTTATAATTTTTTTATAAATATTTTGTGTACACTAATTAAGTGGACAAATAAATTCTAATAAAAAGCTAAAATATGGTATTTTTGAGTTAATTTGTCCCCTCTGTTACCGGTCCACTCTGTGACTTTTTTATCTGTAAAAACTCCAAAAATTTAAAAAACTAATGCTGGTTATGGATTCTTATTGTTGATAAGATCCGTAACCACATGAGGCCAATTATAAACATATTCGGCCAACTTAATTTTTAAAAATTACAAAATTCAGAATGGTCATGTTTTTTAAGAACGACCCATGTAGGTATGTACATAATTTAACTGCACTTTTTTTTCTCTATACATACATATGTATGTATATATGTATGTATATAATTACAAACACGTCACTTTTATTTAAACAATTTCTGTATGCGCACTTTTTCTGGCAAACACTGTATTTTATGCTTGAAAAGGAAAACTTGAGTGAATTCCATTCTGAACCTAAAGACTCTACAATGACGCATGAAAAACCGTCAACAAGTAATGAGGCTTCAAGAGAACTAAAAATTGCAAATTTTAGAAATAGGAAAAGTCGACCGATGTTTGAAAAGGGCCAAGAAACAACATTTAATGAAAATGTAAGAGCATTTACTTATTATTAATATTTGACATTTACCCAAACTGCTTATACTGAATATTTAATTCAATTTGATTTAATTTATTCATAAATGTATACAATTTTTAGGAAAGATTCGAAGTCGAGTTCACTTTACTGGTGGTGCTAATTCCACAAATTTTGATATTTCTACCACTATTATTAAAAAAAGAGTAGGTCAGCCTTGTAAAATCCTTCGAGATAATTATCAAAATGAAGTATGACATTTCTTTAACGTTTAAAGTGTTTCCTCCCACCCAATTTCTAAAACTTTAATGTGAACTTCTATTCTTGTTCTTTGAAATAGTAATTTCTATTATATTTGAGTAAGAAAATTTGATTAGAATATTATTGGCTTAAATCTAGTTTAGCGACGCAGCTCCAAATGAAAAAAGTTATATAGGGCGATAGAAAATCGGAAAAAAGATAAAAATTTAATGTGGTAACTTTCCCGGAAAAGAATAGTTTTCGAGTTATTGGCCTCATTTTCATATAAAATGGAATATCCAATACATTTCTGGATGAATTCGGTCTAAAATAAAAACAATGTTGTAGAAAATTAAAAATAAGAAGAAAATATTAAACAAAAAAATGGTGGCGATCCCTATTTCAAGAGTTATGTGCATTTGAAGATTTTATATAAAACAGTTGTTATACACTATGTTTGTCTGCATAGCCGGCCTTCGGCCGGACTTAATGATTTTCTCCACCATGGTATTTCCCGACACGGCGGTATAAAACTAAGTTTGGACAATGATGAAAGCATAAATCAAGTCATGTCATAAAAACCTTTTTCGGGTCGACTTTAAGACAAACGTCATCTACAAGTGAAGCAGCAATCGCTCATTTTATTTGATGTCGCACACAGAAAATGTCAATGCCATTTAGTCAAACTACATAAAATAACAATTGCTGCAACATTAGCCACAATCGACCGAAAGTAAATGTAATAAGAAACGTAACAAAAAAAAAAACAAAAAAAAAAAAAAAACGATAAAAAACTTTGGTTTGCAAAAACCCACCGATTTTTATTGTTGTGCTTTGCTTTTGTTTTAAGTTTTTATATAAATTTTTTTTCTTTTTGTTTAATTACACAACTACATAAATTGCAAACAACGATAAATAGTACATCAAAACAACAGCAGCAGTAAAAATTGTCAATTGTAAATCGAAATCCCGCTAAATGGAAAACCCCTATAATGCGTAAGTAATGGCCGGTCCCTTGTCATAACGAAATAGCGGGATTTGACTGTATTATAGTACAAATGAAATTTAATGTACCTTTTTTGTTATATTCTTAATAAATCTAAATAAAAATAATAAAAAATTAAAAAAAATGTGTTTTAGTACAATTAGGGTAAAAAAAGTACAGTTTTTCAAGTTATTTGGTACAATTTTAAAATTCCCCGATGCCATCCCTGAAGCAAAGCTATGAAACTCTTGTTATTGTTTTCTTTATACCAACAAAATGCGTTGCCAGACTGAGAGTTTTTGTCAACAATGAGATTTACTGATGGGATTCTTTCTAAATCAAAATTCCTGAAGATTCGTATTAAAGGGCTGCAATGAGTAACTTTTTTCTTCATATGTGAAACTCGCTGTCGAATACAGTAGATATTTGCTCTGTCGCTCACAAGCAGTGAAGAGAAGATATTGTTTGTTTGACAAATACTAACCAGTAGCAACAGCAAATTAAATGAGTACCGAAAAATATGAACATACAAAACCGTAGCCAACAAAAAAGAAGTACCTTAAAAACTATGTTCACTTCATGTGGTACTTTAAGAATTTTCCATGCAATGCTGAAAATTAAAAATTTTCAATTTTAGCCTTTATATCCACATTGGCTAATATGCCGGCGTTTTAAGTCTTCAAAATAAATAATGGAAAAATTATTCATACATATGCATGATTTGTTTTCATAAATTCAATTAACATTTTTTGAAAAGGAAAAAATACCTATTTTTTAATACCTTTAAACATAAGTAATTAGTAACTAAGTAACAAAAATCTAAATAAATAATATGTAAAAACTTGCCTTACTTAATTCCATTTTTTTATTACACTCAACAGAAAGAATTTTTTTATTTGCTAAACTTCACATAGTACTGCAAGTACCAAGTGAAGTTTGGCAGTCGCATTATGTTCACCTCGTTCTGTTCATACATGTTACGAGTATGATAGCAAAACACACAAGCAGTGAACTTACACACGCTAAGTCGAGTAACAACAAGAAGTGACAACAAGTTTTTGGTGTTCTCAAAAATATGAACATTGTTTCTGTAATTCATTTCGAGTAAGTGTTCATGCTTTGGAAGTACACGTGAACTTCTTAGCTACACATCTATTTATGCAGCATTCTAATTCGTATGAAAGAAATAGTTTTGTATGTAATTTTTAGGGTTTCGTATACAAAAAGTGCCACACGTACATACATATATGTAAATATAAGGTACGTAGTATTTTCTCTAAATAAAAATATCTTGTAGGAAAAATTAGTTAAAAAAATGTCTGTATACAAATTTCCCGGTAGTTGGATATTTCAATAAAATATGTATATTATTTTATAAGCATGTATGTATTCAAATAGAAATTGTAGTCAATGTTTTCAAAGTGCATTTTTGAAAATATTTGACTCAGCATATTTTTTCCATATTCTCTGCTATCATGTGGGTATGTGTGTATATTAATGCCTCTCTTACCTTGTTTACGTATGTATGTAATATTGGAAGACTCTTTTCGTCGTCCTCTATGTACGTGCAAACATATTCATAACAGTTTGACTTCATATGTAAGTATGTATGTATTAGTGATGTTACGAATATCAATTTTTAGTATTCGCGAATACGAATACGAATACGAATATTTAAAACAGTATTCGCCGAATACGAATACGAATATTTCTTTTGAGGTTTATATTTCAAATTTAATTGGAAAAAATCCCTGCCTTTGCGTTAGTGAAAATGAAAAAAAAATTTAGTGATTTAACATTATTATTGCATTAAGATGCCGAATTTGAAAACCTCTACAGAACATATTTTAATTATTTTACTTACATACTTTCAGATTTTGTTTTTCTTACTCTTTTTGGGTTTTTAATTAATAATTCAGTGCTGTTTAGCGAACATATTTTTGCAGAAGGCGCACCCACCTGTGTCAGTGGAATTTCATATATAAAAAGTTTTAGTTTGATTCTTGTAGCTTCCCACCCTTATACATTTACATATAAACAGAATCAAAACATCTCACCGAGTTTCTTTAATATCATGCATTTAAGTTATACGAGTATATTCCAATTTATTGCCGATAGATGATGTACTTTGTTCAATTCACTGCTGCGAAAGCATTTTTAATTTTATTAATACATTTGAGACAACTTAAATTATAATTTATATATATTTTTGTTTGTTTTTTAAGAAGGTTATTACTTTGCGTGAAATACAATGGGTTTTTTTAATAAAAATTAATATATTTTTTTACATTTTATGTACTTTTTTTAAACTTTTGTATGAATTTTTTTTTGGAAAATGTATGGGAAAATTATTCGAAAAATATTCGCTTGAATTTGGCGAATACGAATACGAATATCTTAAAACAGGCGAATAGTCGAATACGAATACGAGTATTCGTAACATCACTGGTATGTATTAGTGATGTTACGAATACTCGTATTCGTATTCGACTATTCGCCTGTTTTAATATTCGTATTCGTATTCGCCAAATGCAAGCGAATATTTTTCGAATAATTTTCCCATACATTTTCCAAAAAAAAATCATACAAAAGTTTAAAAAAGTACATAAAATGTAAAAAAATATATTAATTTTTATTAAAAAAACCCATTGTATTTCACGCGGAGTAAGAAAAACGAAATCTGAAAGTATGTAAGTAAAATAATTAAAAAATGTCCTGTAGAGGTTTTCAAATTCGGCATCTTAATGCAATAATAATGTTAAATCACTAAATTTTTTTTTTCATTTATAGTTACTAACGCAAAGGCAGGGATTTTTTCCAATTAAATTTGAAATATAAACCTCAAAAGAAATATTATTATTCGTATTCGTATTCGGCGAATACTGTTTTAAATATTCGTATTCGTATTCGTATTCGCGAATACTAAAAATTTATATTCGTAACATCACTAGTATGTATATGCCCCAGTGGTAAATTGTCTGGCCCTGAATATTCTTCTAAATTGTGTTCATATAGAGACGGTTGTTGTTTAGTTAGTCAGTCAATCGACAGACCGTTTATTTGTTCACCAGCCCGATTATTTTGTTTGCCATACCTGATGATGTGTTTAACGCCGCCGCACCTTGCACGTTGCGTACCTACAATATTTATTCAGATCTTGTTAAACATGTTTCAATTCCAATTATAATTGCACCAGAGCAATGCATCAATATATGAGTGGGTTTTTCATTTCTTCCAATATTATTTTTCATCCTTCATCATGTTATTTTCTTGGTTTTTTTATTATTTAATTCAATAAAAAAAAAATAGTCCGTGGAAAATCAAAGAAGTGAGAAAATAGGAAACGGTGAAAACAAACATAAACAGTGGCTTTTGGATAATAAAGAAACAAATAGAAAATAAAGTGTTAAATAAAGAAAAATCTTAATCTACTAAGAATTGGATATTTGAAATATAAAATTTTGTTTTTGGGCGTTTTCAACATCCTCAAGTTGCATCCAACTACTATGTGCGCTGGTGGTAAGCCTCAAGCGTAAAATATACACTTTATTATATATGTATGTATGTACGTAATTGCTTAAAGCAACAAACCTGGCTTATCTTTAACATTTAATTTGATCATAATATTTTCTTTTATAACCAAAGACTTATGAATTATGTTTGTAAAGATTTTATGAAAAAATAAGTTTCCTAAATTATCATTTGATTTGTGAGAACTTTATAAAAAAAAAGCATGCAAGTATGTGTCTTAGATTTTTATCAAATATTATTGAAAATCTGGCGAAATTCAATAAAAATCCAACAAATTTTCAATATAAAAACGACATGACTCTATAATTCCATAGTTAATGATGTGAAATGACATGAAACAAATTTTTTATTAAAATAGTTGACACTTAAAGCTTACGCCTTGAAAATTAACACAGAAAATCGTGCTTGTAATTTAAAAATTTGTTAAAATCATTAATTCTTTTAGTACTTACAACCTTTTAAATTAATTAATAAATTAGTCATAGGCCAGGAAAACCCCAAGTGGTAAAACAATAAATGAAAAATGCAATTAACAAAAAAAAAAAAAAAAAACACAAATATTAAAGGCAACATCATCAGCAGCAGCAATATTAAGATAATGATGAAAGCATAAATCAAATCATGTCATAAAAACCTTTGTCGGGTCGGCTTTAAGACAAACGTCATCTACAAGTGAAGCATCAATCGCTCATTTTATTTGATGTCGCACACAGAAAATGTCAATGTCATTTAGTCAAACTACATAAAATAACAATTGCTGCAACATTAGCAACAATCGGCCGAAAAATAAATGTAATAAGAAACGTAACAAATAAAACAAAAAAAAAAAAAAACTTTGGTTTGCAAAATCCCACTGATTTTTATTGTTGTTAGTTTCTTTTGCTTTAAGTTTTTATATACATTTTTTTCTTTTTGTTTAATTACACAACTACATGAATTGCAAACAACGACCAATAGTACATCAAAACAACAGCAGCAGTAAAAATTGTCAATTGTAAATGCAAAAACAAAAAAAAAAACTAAAGAAATGAAAACATAACAAAACAAAACTTTAGTTGCAACATTGAGAGAGATGCACAAAAAAAAAACTAGTGAACTTACTAACAACAACATGATGGCTAACGATTGCAAAATAAGAATGAAAAAAAAAAACACCAACATGAAAAAGAAAAACATGTCGTACGATTGATAATGTTTCGATAGGTTGTAAAAGGCTGATGTAGAAGACGAAGCCGCTTTGGGCCTTGAAAAAAAAGAAGGCACTGAGCTGATCAATATACATATACTCGTACGTACACTTAAAACTTCTTAAACTTGAGAAACTTTATTGCAAATGCGTAGAAATAAAACAAGCAACCTTTTCAAACATTCTCTTACACAGACGCCACTTAAAAGAAATTAAACAAAGTAAAACGCACCAAAGATGAATAACACCACAACTAAATAAAATCATTAAAAACAATTTGAAAAGAACAACAAAACAATTTACAACAAAACGAGGGAACAACAATTGTACTTAACAACGGTCCACTTAAAATTTGTTGTAAAGACTTCTCCGACCATCCTGCTCAATTTGTCAAGCATAAAAATTTGGAATTCAAAACGAACCGATTTTCATGAGTATTTATTTTCAAATAAAAATTCAGTTAAAATCAACAAAAATCTGGCGATCTTCAAACAAACATTTAAAAACCATTTCATTTCAATTCGTCTCAGCAAACAACAATGCAAGCAACAAACACAATTGTCGTAATCATCCAAATAAGGACTCTTGTAATTTATTTTTCTTTTTTTTTGCAAACTTTTTGTTACAAATCTGTGTCAAATATATTCCTCAGTACTCGTTTAGACAATAAAAAGTTATATACTAGAGCCAACGATCATCAAGAGATGAATCTGCGTCTAATCGTTTATTAAAAACCAAGAAGAAAAAAAAAACAACAAACTTCCTTCTTCTTTTCTCTGTGCATCTCTTTTTGCAACGCGAAATAAAACGATAAAAAAGCGACAAGTGATCATATCACATGTCGCTTGCAATCTCGTTGATCACAATGTCAACAAGAAATCCCGCGGGGCAAAGCATTTATAAAACATTTAAGACTTTAAAGCTACTGAAAGCCAAAAGCAAAAAAAAAAAAAACAAAGACAAAATGTATAAAACGACGAACAAAATATGATTCTTTTTGGTTTTTTGCTGGATTTGTTTATTTGGCTGTTGCTGATCAAAGAAAAGATCAATGATCAATGATGCTCGACAATAAACGCCGATACGTATAAAAACTTCAGTGATGTGGCTGCATCAGAAACTCTATTATCATTTAGAAATTGATGATAAACGTACTCCTTTTGGCAATTTCGTTTTATTAGTTTTTAGTTCTTCTTTAATTTTATTATCCTTCGGTTTGTAGTGGCTTATTTTTCTGATGATGTTTTTTTTTACTCTTGCGATTTCAGCGATAGCATCAGCTATATTTTGAAGTTTATAAATTTAATTTTAGCAAATATTTTTGCTTAAACGTAAAACAAACAAATAAAGTAAAAATCAGCGTTGCCATTTTGGTGCTTTTTGGGTATTTTTTGGTGCTTTTTTTACTCAAGCAATACCCGTAATTTTATTAACAATGCTTTTAACAATTTCTCACAGTGCTTTTAAGTGCTTTTTAAATAATCAACATTTTTGGCATTAATGCATTTTCCTACTACATATTCTTTAAACCCACCTAATACTTTTCTAACCAACTGCGTATTATTTTCATCTATATTTTGATTAGTACTCGCAAACTGTTAGGAGTTTGAATTCTAGAATTTCTTAAGCATATTTTTTTTAATTCGTAAAAAAATTGCATGATTTATTTCTTTAGCAACGATTTAAATTTAATTTACATATCCGTTGATTTGTTTGTTGTGTAAATATAATCAAGAAAGTGCCAGTTATTAAAAGTAACTTCTTCATCCATTTTATATGTGTTAAACTTCATCATCTAAGAATGGCTTTCCTTTAGATGGAAAAACGGGCTGTACGGCTTTACAAAAATTGGGCAATTATTCATTATGAACAAATACCCAAATATAGGAAAATGTTGATTCGCCCAAAGTCGATGAGCGATCACCCAATTTATTTTAAAACAATTTTTGGGCGATCCTACATATTTGTTATTCGGTCGATTTTCACTTGGGCGATTATTCGTACAGCCGGAAAAACGAATATATAGAAAAGCTTGGGAGAATGATCTAACTTTTAAGAGGTGGCTTAGACCAGCAAAAGATGAACTAAAAGCATATTGCATTTGTTGTAATTGTGAAATAAATGCACTATAAAAGCGATTTACTCCGACTAAGTCGCACAAAAAAACATGATAAAGCAATAGATCCAAATACAATTTTTTTCAGTACAGCCAAGGCTGTCTTTTGATCCACCAGACCCAAAACAAAATTAAGTTAGTGCTTTTGTACCCGAAATTTTTTTCATTTTTATCTTTTTTACCCTGTTTCCATGGGCTCACAGTGCCTTTGATGTTGCAAGAGTTGGCATCACTGGTAGATATGTACACACACACATACATGCATGCATGAGTATACAGATATGTACGTTTAAAATCAATTAAAAAGTTCCGGACATGATGGCTGCCGATACATTAGTTCTATTTTGATAAAACAAATTAATTTCATCTAATTCGGAATTTAAATCTAAATTTGGCCAATTAGCGGTGATTTAAAAAAAGGTATTAATTATGCAATGATCGATCGATTTGGTCTTTATAATATTAATTTTAATTAAAAATCATTGATAAAATATCTGTTCTAGGCTTGTGGTAAACCAAGAGCATTTCATATTATTTTAATTCACATAAAATTTATGCAAATAAATCTTATAAAATATTTGCATAACTTTATTTTTTATTTCTATAAATTGAAAATACTTCTGCAGTTTAATTCCTTTAGCGAATGGAAAACCATTTAAATACCTGCAAACTGTTATCGCTTTAACTGAATACATTTTAGCTTTTGTATAGTCAACGAAATAATATTTTTATTGTGTAAAGGCTTAAAATGATACAATAAAGACATGTACATATTTAACAGTATTTAACAGATACAAAGAACAACTTAACGTTAAATTTATATCAAGAGTATATATTTTAGCTGAAATCAATAACAAATATTACAACAATACCATATAAGAGAATAGTAGGTACTTCATATTATTACAAAGAAGATAAAGACATGCAGGCAGGCAGACAATATAATGAAACCAATTCATTCATCTTCTGCCAATGCATCATATTTATGTCTTTATTGAAACTTAAATGATTTGTGTCATAATTGCCATTTCAATTCAATTTTGTATACTAAACACTTGAGTGTTATAAAGTACTTATGAATTAATCACTTACGATAGATTCACTCATTCCGATACGATGCAAATAGACAAATATACGTGAAGGCATATAAATACATATGGAGAAGGTTGTAGTAATAATACATATACAGTGACTGACGAAAAAAAACAAACAATTTATAAATTTCAGCACGTAGGGGATGACCTCTTCGTATTCGGTGCACTGTGCCGGAACTCAGGAAGAGGGATAGGGTAGAGAAGATAGATGTTTAAAATTTAGAAAACGAAACTCTTTCACAACTCTGCTTTGGGCGTTATGTTAATTTTTATGGCAGTGTTGAGGCGCCTCCGGTGTTAAGTAGACGCATTAACTATGTTAAGCTGTATAGCAGGCATTTTATTAAATGTTTTTACTTCGCCGATGTTTCTGCTAACCGACGAAGGAGGGCGATGTTGTGTGCCAAAGCAGCTTTGTAAATCAAAAAAGTTACTTTAAATCCCGAAAGCATGAAATTTTGAAGTAATTAAAAGAAAGTAAAAAAGTAATTAATTAATTCAAATATATTTTGGAAAACCATGACTTGAGTAAAAATTTTTTTAATTTAAAATATTTAAGAGTTTTTTATCCCTTATCTATAAATATTTAAATGAAATAAAAGAGCAGTTGAACTAATTGGAATAAAAATTTTCCTAAATTCATCTCAGCCAACATTAAATAATATTCTTCTGCACAGTTTATAAGTCACTGTTTATTATGTCTATACCTTCAGTCAGTCATTCATCCATCCATCCTTCTACATCCCATGTATTTACAATATGCTCATTCCAAACAAATAAATTTTAAATGAGCCTGCATAATATCCATAAGAGTCTAAATAAATTCAAATGATTGTATGCATATACGAGTACTTTAGGCAGATAGATTGTGTATAAGCTTACATGCGTTCATACCCTGTCGTCAAATGTGTAGCTAGCTACAAGAAAAGCTAACTTTTAAATTGATTTTTCTAGACTAACTTAAAGCTAACTACAATACAATGCAGAATGTAATCAAAATCAATTAGTAGGTTGAGTATATATATATTATACTCTCATTTATAATTGAATATGGTGAGCGCCAACAAATTTACTCATTTAGGAACTCTTAAAATTATTTCAAATATTTCATAACTTTTTGCTGTCAATATTTAAGTGGTAACTTAGCTGAGTGGTATGCGCGTTGACTGTTAATCCAATGACCTGTGGTTCGAGTCCCAGCACAGCATCGGTTGGAAAATTAAATTCGAAAACAAATTTATTGTTGCAATGTTAATATAAAACTACTGAATATAGAATGGAGAAAATAAAATAAATATGAAAAATATTTTTTTTTATATATGTATACTAACTAACTACCGGTTGACTTATTCCAACTAACTTAAAGTTAGCTACAAGTAGTGCAGAGTCGGGCAATTGACTACTTCCTAGGACATCGCAATGTTAAAATAGTTAGTTAATTACATATAAAGTAATCCAAGTGTCAGTCGCCACTAGTTGCGAAATAGTTAGCTTAAAGTTAGTTTAAAGTTAACTTAGTTTCCGACAGGGTATGTATGAGTGAATATTAAGGTAAATCTTGTATTATGAAAGGAAAGGAAACAGTATTTTTCTGTTTCAGTCACGCACGCCTGCACGAAGGTGAATATAATAGATTTCTGAGCGATTTATGGTTGGGTGATTGAAGTGCTCCGAAATGTGTAATAAAAATTTCTGAAAAATACTTCTTACATATGAGGAGCCGCAAAACAAAATGTACTTTTTCGCATTTTTTGATAAATTGGTTTTTTAGTATTTTTAGCATATTAGGATGGAATTCTTCTAGAAAAAATATAGTTAGCATAATTTTTTTTGTTTTACTAAGAAAATCGGTTCTAAAAAAATGGTGCTCAACAAAACGAATTTTTTTCATAGTCTTTGCCATTTTTGATTTAATTTATTAAGCTATCTATGTGTCAATAACACTACAATGATGTCAAACCAATATAAACTCCACTCTTTTGTTATCTTTTTCGTATTTTATATAAATAACATTTCTTAATATTCTCAATTTGTTTGACGTTTTTTTTGAAGTAATTCTATTTTAGTTTAAATTAATTGTAAAATAATAATTGCTAAAACATAAGTATTGTTTGATGACTTAGGGCCAATAAGTCTTTCATTTATTTTTAAAACTCGTTTAAATATAAAATTTTGTTTTTCATTGCAATATTAAATCAACATTAAATAGCCAAAGTTGTGTGTTTAAAGTTTAAACACTACATAAGTTTTTCGAATTTCCATATGTTTTCGACTGCTTGTTCTTCTTGTTTGAAGAAAACCAAATAGAATATTTGTGGCTGCTGACAAGTTGCATAAAATTTTGGCATCTTTTTTTGCTATTACCCTTTTACTCGTTCTGAAAGTTGCTCTTATTCTTTTAAAACATTTCAGCAGTTCTTATTCTTATTTATAGCTAAAATAATAACATATTTTTTTTAGATTTTTCCTTGTTTGCACTAGTCAGCTGTTTTTTTGGAAAATTTATGGGAAATTTTTTATATTACGTAGTGGTACCATATTTTCATCGTAATTAAATAAGAACTTTAATTTTGACTGAAAAAATGAAAGTGTGTTTTAACGAATTTTAAATATTTATGAAAATTAACTAAAACTATAATTAAATATCCACTCATTTATTGGTCATTAGTGTTTTTAAAATATATTTAATAGTAAAATTAAGACATGGAAGAATTATAAGATGCATTAAAAACTTAAATGTGGGAACTCGCAAAAAGCAAAAAATGTGAATATGTATGATTAGCAATCAATTTTACTTAGATTACTTTTGGAGTAGAATTTTAAGAAAAGTTTTGTGTGTTTTAGATGATATAACCAAAAAAAAAAAACATTGTGACTAACGAAAAAAATATATATATATATAATTTCAACGCAGACCAAAACGTGCTGTTTTTCTTTTCTTTAACAAAACGTACCTTTTCCAATATAAAAGTGGTTTGATATCACAAACATCCTTAACGATTAGTGTGATAACTTGTGACAATTTGATGTATCTATTGATAATTAAAAAACTTGTTTCCATTTCCAGGTTCGCGCAGTTTTTTAAGGAAACGAAATAAATGAACATTAATTTCCCAAAAATGTGATTTGAGCGAAAAAATACGTTTTGTTCTGCGGCTTCTCATATTTTTTGGCTGCAAATAAGTATAATAATATTTCCAATTGAACTGTGACTTAATTTTTTAGAGCCTTGTGGTATCAGCGTTCTTACAATATAATTTTGTCTGTGATACATATTTTCGAATTGACGATTAAAATTTTTTAAGTTTAACTTATATAAATATTTTATGGTCTCTGAGAGAGCAACTAAAATGGGAAAAACTATCAGCCAGTGATGGTATTTTGGTGCGTTTCGGGTATTTTTTGGTGCTTTTTGCTTCTTCATAAACGCAAAATTTTGATAAATACCCGTTTTTAAAAAGCGGGTATTTGCAGTGCTTTTCAATGATTTCTGTCAGTGCTTTTAGTGCTTTTTTATACAACTCAGAAATTTCATATATAATAAAATTTAACTGATTTTTTTAGAACACTTTTTAGCAACTGAGTATTTTTCATATTTTCTTTTGTGTAAATTGTATTCTGTGGTCTAAATTATTCCAAAATATTTTAAAGTCAAAATTCTTGGCTGTTTTTCTTACAATAAGAAATAAAAGAAAAGTGGTTAAAAAACAACATACTGTATGTATGCTCGAAAATTTATTGAAAGTAAGTAAAAAACAAATGTTTGACAAAGTAGATGCACAAATACGTATGTACTTAATTTTCTTTAGATGGAAAAGCAAAAATATAGGAAAGCTTGGGAGACAAATCCTACATTCAAAAAATGGTTAACACCTTCAAGAGATGTATCAAAGGCATTCTGTATTTTTTGTCATTGTGAAATCATTGCACGGCATAGCGATCTGCTGCGCCATAGCCAAACAAAAAAGCACGAAAAGGCATTGAAACCAAGCAGCAGTTTTGTATTACAGCCAGAGATTTGCTTTAAACCTAAAGAACCTACAGAAAGCCAGAAAACACAAGCCTCTTTAAGCTTGTATGCGGCAGTACACACATCTTTTTCGGCTATCGACCATTTGTCTGAAATTTGTACCAATGCCTTTTCCGACAGCAAAGCTGCACAGTTTAAGTTGCAAAGAAGAAAGTGCTCCAGCATAATATCAAACGTTATCGCCCCATATTTTATAAAAAATGTGGTTGATGATATTAAAGGCAAAAGAAGTTTGTCTAGCAAATCTTAAGTTGCATAAATGGACAAACACAAACAATACCGATGATTTCTGGATAGAAGTCCACAATTTTAAAGATTCCCTTGGTGAAAACCCATTTATTGACTTAAGCAGTTTTGTTATGCGATTACTTTCGCTGCCTTATTCCAACGCCGAAGTTGAAAGAACATTTAGTTTAATGAATTTCTTTAAAACAAAAATTAGAAACCGGTTGTCTCTTAATCAAAAGTTTTTTTATTAGCATTTAGTGGTTACGCTTTTTTGGGCAAATGTTTGAAAGATGTGACCGTACTTTTAGCATAGTTGTGTATGCATAAGTAAGAAAATTGTGCTTTTTACCCTTTTTATCATAATTTTTATGCGCTTTTTACTCTTTTTCGAACACCTTACGGTGCTTTTACTTTGAATAGAGATACCAACACTGCTATCAGCATCTCCTTAATGTACAACGAAGACACATGATGCAAAATCAATGCTTATAAATACAAATGAATTAATAGAATGATTGAATACCAACAAATAAACATAAATGATCTCTTCAGATTTTTAAATTCACATATATGTACATAATTATATGCAGCCATACATATATACGAATACCTTACAAAAATTATTGGAGTACATGGTCCATTTTATATAAAAAGAGTAGTTTTTGGACTACTCCTATGTAATGCAGCCGTGGACTATTGCATTTGTACACACATTTATAGTTAAATACCATTTGGCAACACTAAAAATGATTGGAATTAAATTGAAACTGTGGCAGCTCGCCTGTTAAAATTAAAACAAATTAATGGAAGCTGAAAGAAACACAATTTAGTTCGTGTTTTTTCAATTTCTGAATTTAATTTTGTATTTTTTTTATATAATGTAATGTAAGGGACGAATTCACACATTTGTATGTACTTAAAATATCATTAAATTATATTATACATACATATGTATGAATGTATGTATACATTTTTACCGGAATACCCGTTTGAAGTACCCCTGTTTAGAGAACTCTAAATGAGTTCATCTTCTGACAAAAACAATAAACCTAAAAGCAGTAGGAATGTTTATTTAATATTTTCGTATATACTGAGGGCTGCAAAAAAAATGTTACCAAAATATATCCCTTTTTGTATTTAACAAATGCATACATACATACATATATATGAAGGTATTGAATGATTTCGAAATTAACCCCTGTGTGTGCTCTATGGAGTAGCAAAATAGAGCAGTTTCGAAACTAATCCTTGTGGGTACCCCTTGGATTAGTAACATAGATTAGTTTTTGGGTTACGTGGTCCAGCCCTAGGACATCGCAATGTAAATTGGACCATGTTTTTCCCATGCATTTGGATTAGTTTTGGTCCTACTTCATTGTGGAGTAGTCCATACACGCATGTATGGATTAGTCTCATTTTTTGTACGGTACTTATTCACCAATACATAAGTATGAAATACAAAATTATTTATATCCTCTCGGAAACAAAACTAACTTTAAACTAACTTTAATGTATGGAAAAAACTAACTTTTTTAACATTGCGATGTCCTAGTAAGTAATCAGTTTTCTTTGCACTACTTGTAGCTAACTGTAAAGTTAGTTTTAAAAAGTCAAAATGTAGTTAGTTAGTATACATAAAAACAAATATATTTCATTTTTATTTTATTTTCTCAATTCTATATTCAGTAGTTTTATAGTAATATTGTAATAATAAATTTTTCTTAAAATTTTTTTCACCGGTGCTGCGCTGGGACTTGAACCACAGGTCATTGGATTAATAGTCAACGCGCATACAACTCAGCTAAGGTACCACTTAAATATTGACAGCAAGAAGTTATGAAATATTTGAAATAATTTTAAGAGTTCCTAAATGAGTAAATTTGTTGGCGCTCACCATATTCAATTATAAATGAGAGTATATATATATATGTATACTCAACCTAATAATTGATTTTGGTTACGTTCTGCATTGTATTGTAGTTAGCTTATAGTTAGTCTAGAAAAATCAATTTAAAAGTTAGCTTTTCTTGTAGCCAGCTACACATTTGACGACAGGGTATCTATTCGTGCATTTGTGTTTAAATTTGCAAAAAACTTTATTAATTCTTTCCCCTTTCGTATTTACATTTTACCTTTTAAAGAACTTTGATTTGCCATCGAGTAATACGAGGAGTATGAATTGTTTAATGTGTGTATGTGCACTTCTTATTAGTAATTTATAATATAATATATTGTTGATCTTTTTGGTGTCTGTAATAATACAAGTATATATGTACATATAAGCCATTATATATTTATTATATATAAGTTGTATTTAATACTATTAACCATATGAATGTTTGCTCCTTTTTTAAATACGAACAAACCAACTCAGCTCAACTCAACTCAACTCAGTGGCATATAATTTTTTTTATATATTTTTTCTCATCGGTTCACATTGTTGTTGGTATAATTAATTATTTTATTTAATCTTGTTTTATTTTTCGTCGTTCATTTCTTAAACTTGTATACCCCTTGTTAAGAATTTTAACAATATCATTGAGTGGTCTCTGCTTCAAGATCATTATATGTATGTGTGCTGATCCTCTCAATTATATAAAGGTTTTCAGTTTTATTTCTTGTTGTTTTTTTTGTTTTGCCTTCTTGCAGACGCGTTTGTATTTCTTTAAACAGTTTGTCTTAAGGATCGGATCCTCAGCATACTTCTGTCAAATTGTATAATTAATCGTTGATAATTTTAAGTTCAGCTGCTTTTACTTTATTTTGTTTTCATTAATTTTTTTCTTCCTTCTTTCTTTCTCATAATATGCACATCTCGCTGTAATTGTATGAATGTTTGTGTATATTTGTGAATATCTTTATAGTGAAACGACATTCATGATCATTTTTCATGGTAAATGTAGGGTGTTAAAAAAACGCAGCAACAAAAGCAGTGATTTATAAATAGACATTTTTGATATATTGTATTTTATATTTATATTTTTGGTTTTCAGTGATCGTGTTATTTTTCGTCGTTTCCTAAATTTAATTGATCCGAAAGTGTTTTTTTTCTTTCTTATATATTTTTGTCTGATATGTGCATATTTATAAATGTTTTATATGGAAACAAACATTATATTTAAAATCGCCACAGCTCCTTTATAGTGACATATTTTTAGATGACAACCCCTTTCAATTTGTTATTAATCAGTTTTAATCAAATTAATACAACCAATTAGAAATAAAAATATGAAATTAATGTTTTTACCGAAAAGTACCAAATTTTCTATTAATAGATTAATTTATTTTGTATTTGAGTGAAAGCTTAAAGCAAAGTAACCAGGAACCGCAAAAAACACCTCCAAATCGATAACAAATATTTATCTATTGACTACTTAAGCATCTGTACGTTGAACAGACGTTTATGCATCGTATGAGTACTCGTAACTATCAAATCCGCTTTAATCTATAAAATAAATCCAAAAATAATAAGTGTAGCCACCGCCAAGAAGAAAAGCGCCAACAAAAAAAGTATAAAAACTCGTTAACAAGCTGTCGTATAAATTGGGACCAAGTTAAAAAATAATATTGCAAATTCTTTTTTTCTCGTTAATATTAATTTAAGCAACCTCAAGATAAAAAAGCAAGTAAATGCCTTTAACTACTTACTCCGAGTAGTTTAGTATTGTGCGGCTTGAAAGAAAAACAGCACAAGGTGCCAGCCAAATGTAAAGGAACTAAACTATGCAAATGAAATATGAGCAATTTGGCACAAATCTTAGGAAAACAACTTGAAGATATTTTCTTAGCCAGAAAAAGAGAAAAAAAAACAAACAATAGAAATCAACAGTGAAATCTTCTATAAGCCGTGCTATCGGAGCAACAAATGAGTTCTCATATTTATGAAACATTAATTTCGGCTCAAAATTTATATGACTTTTCGCTAGTCGAAGTGAATGTTAAACAATTGTTTCGTTAAAATGCATTAAACAATTAAATTAGAAATCTCTTACATCTGGTCTTAAGAGTGGCTTAAACACAAAACACTATAAATTCAAACAAACAAAAGCCAGTGCTTGCTTTCCTGCGTTTCTTTTCTGTTTTGACTATTTTGTAAAATACCTTGAGAAATATTTTATGGATTTTGAGATAAATAATTGTGTTTATTTTTTGTCAGCACATCTTTTGCCTATAACGATTTCTGTAAACGATATGACACTCATTTAGACCAATTTTAATTTAGTTTTTCTTTCTTAAAATAATTAATTAAAAAAAAAAAAACAAAAACCTTCTTTAAATGATTTTATGAGATTTTTGTGTGCTTCAAGTGTTTTTCTTTTTTTTTTCGTAAAATTCATTTACAAATAAAATGCTCTTATTTATTTCTATTAAAAAAAATTTATCTAATCATGTTGCAATTCTTTGTTACCTGGTTGGTTTGTTGTTTGGTTTTTTTTCAAGATTTTCAAGATGAGTGTGTTGTTTTCCAGATAGAATAAATAATAAAATAAAAACAAGTGTTATCAAATAAAAGGTTTAAAGAATTCAGAAATTCAGAGAAAATAGAAAAAAAAATTACAATGACTGTAATAAATTTTAGAAACAAAAAACCAAAATCAATGTTAGAAAACAAAATGTAGTCAATGCAATGAAAATAAAACAAAACTAAGAATACAAAAATAGATATGAAGGTCTTTAGACGCATTCACATTCTTGTATGAAAAGGTTATATTTACGGTATCTAACAACCTGTGCTGGCTGTAACGCTGTAACACTTGGCCACGATCAGTGGATTTTGAGCAAACCGAGCCATAATAGCCACAAAACAGCATCGTTTTCATCAGCAGCGGCATCATCATCATCATCATCATTTTGACCGTACTCATGTAGATGTTTAGAAAGAAATTTCATCACGTCTTCTTTCCAATGAATAGAAAGGTTGCAAGTTGTTTTTTTTTTTGTGATATTAAGTTTTAGTTAGTTGTTCATAGAGCATCAAAGTATGAAAAAAAATACTAAATTAAAAATAAACCCGGCCGATATAAACGCGTTTCACACGAACTTTTATTTATATACGAAACTAGTGATTCTCAAACAACTAACAACTAATTTTGGCAGTGCAAACGCCGCTTTATATCAAGGATATTTTAGGAGAAGTGAAATTTCCCTCGTTTTAGGTTATAATAAATCGCCGTAGGATATTTTGTTATCCTTGCGCTTAAATTAAAAAAAGGTCTGAACTATTTTATCAAAAACAAATTTTTGTAAAACATTTTAAACCTATAGCGGTTCACTGCGTAGGCTTTTGAGTCGTGTTTTTCTCCAGAGAGGGAAAACAAAAGCACTATTTAGGAATTATGGCCAAGTAACGTCCAATACAATTTTAATGAATGGCATATAATTAGAAAAAATTTTAAAATCTTTTAACCATTGCAAAATATAAACAACCACTCTTCGTAATTTTTGTGCTTTCAATGCGATTTTGAAAAATAAGTAGCGAGGTACCCTAAGAACGTGTGATGTTCAATACACAAAACTGTAAAAGTATTTTTAATTGCTACCAAGTTATTTTTAGAATACATATTTTTGGAAAAGAGAAGAGATCTTCCAATCAAACTATAATTTCCGAGATTGTTATCACTGAATCCCAACAACTAGATTAAGAACCTCTGCAATATGTTTAAATTTAAACATAAAAGATGAAAATTTTGTTTATGGTGTTTTCTTTTTCTTTTGGTTTGTTTTTTTATTCTGATATCGATGGTCAATCACGTATAAATAAAACTACAAGTTAATGAGTTCTAAGTTCGTGGTAAAACGTATAAAAACCTCAACAACATCCAAATCTTAGATACGATTAAATGTATAATTTTCTCTTTCGTTTACAGTTCATTTTCACATTTAATTCTTTTTTTTTTTGTTTTTATTCAAAAATATTTAATTGATGCCAATAGTTAGATAGACATCATTTCAGCTTCTACATATTTTCGAATTACAGCTAAATTTTATACACAAGAAATACAAAGACCATTTATAAGAGAATTTATAATGAAATTAATAAAATATATTGAATTTCTTTTTAAATGTTCATTTTAACTCGTTTAAAATTTTTCAAGTTCTCAGAAATTAAAATCCCAAAAAGAAAAACACATTTGAAATCTGTTTGTTAAATTATTTTCAATTTCATTCAATGACGTTTTAAAGAGACTTTTTATTATCGTTAACACGAACATGTGTGTGTTCTTTTTGATTTACCTGACAATAAGAAAACATTCGTACTTAATTTCATTCATTCAAACAGAAGTCAATTGATACCTAACAAATGCAACGAAATGTTGCATGCGGTTTATTTTTATTCTAAAGCAACTACTAAATAGTGTGAGAAATATTAAGTGCAAGAAATTATCGTTTGTATCAGATGTCAGATATCAGGTTTTGCTAACATGTGCTTTTTCTTGATTTGACTTTTTCATTTTCAGAAATTTTGTTTCTGTTTTTTACATCATGTGTGTTGTTTTTCTTTTGTTGTTGTTCTTTAAATTATAATTATGAGAATAAAAGATAATCTTGTCAAATGAATGTGTCCACCCCATAACTGAAGTCAGGTTTGTTGTTTAAGTCTTTTCTTTTATATGGGAAATAGTTCAAAAAAACTTTTTCAAAATCACAAAAAAAAAAGAATTTTACTCGAAAAATCATTGTAGAAAAATCTTATTTAGGTAAAACACTCCTACTGTAGTTAAAGCATTTCCATAATTATTAAACAACTGAATATTTATGTGAAAAATTTCTCATTATCATTTTTATAGAACATTAATATTCTTTCTAACTTTTTTTTGAGTATAAAATATTTAAGTTTTAAGCAATTCACTGCTGATTAAGCTAAAGCTAACAAATACATCCATCCGTACATGCATTACAAACATATTAAAAATTAGAATTCCCAAATAATTATGCCTGTAAAGGATTAGCTTGTTATTCGTTGTTTGCCGCTCTAGTCTTTATTGCACTGCGGGATATAACAGGTATCATATATTTATGTATAACATTTTCTTATATGTGAATTTGATTTCATATGTTTTTCTATGGATGTTGTACCCACAAGCTTAATTACATTTATACCCATTGTGTTTCATATTTTTTGGATGCCCAACTTTTAAGTTTTTTTTCTGTTATTGGGTTCTTCTGGTAACGAAGACACACATATACACACCACACTCTGCATAAATTACGAATAAGAATGTGTCAATGCGTCAATATATGTGTATATTATAAATGCGTTTCTTCTCAGTGGGATACACAAATCTTTTTATGAAATTGTGTACTTTTGTATGATGTGGTAGATCCACTTTTCTCGATACCAGCATCAGCATATAACTCTGCATAGAATGCCGCTTGATCGCATTCATTGGTTAAAACTAACCAATCCAAACCAATAAACATAATAATTACAAATGCCTGGTATTTATTTGTCTAAACACTTTTATGCTTACCTACACCTAATGCTCGTTCTACGCTTTTCACTTTTAGCTAAAATAAAAATATAATATATCTATATCACATCGATTCCACTTGCTTGAGCAAGGCCTGGGTGTGACTCTGCTAAATGAATAATGACGACTATAAAATGATAAAGTTTTCCAATTAACGCCTTTTTGTAGCATGAAAAGTGGCTTGATAATAAGCCGCAATTTGTTAGAAATACTCATGCTGAAAATTATCGTATGATTCTCCAAATCTATAGAAGAGAAAATCAGCGACTTTTAACTTTTAAGAGCTTTTTAAAAATCCTTTTATTTATTAACGTCATTTGTAAAGGCAAATTATTAGGCACATTAAAATCGTTAATTTTTGTTTGTTTCTTCAATCGGGTTGCAAGTGAAAATATGTTCATGTTTATAAAAAAAATTTGTATTTTTTCAGGCGCCAGTTTTAAATAGAAATTCTTTGTGTCCTGTAGATTTTATAGCCAAATTAAGCTTTAAAAAATACAATTATATACTGTTCACATATTTTATGTACGAGTATGTTTGAAAATCTAAAAAAGAAATAATTCAAGTTTCTTTGAACATAAAACGATAGACTCAAGACGCAAACCTTAATAATAAACTTAAAATGGTTTCTTGTTTGGAATTGAATTGAATTTCATACACTTTGCGGCGTATTTATGAACAATAATTTGGATTTGAAATTTTCGTTAAATTAAAAATTTAAATATCAAAATATCCAGAGCAAGTACAAGCTTACAATGCATATGTTTTCGTTTTTAATTATAGATTTAACAATCAAAAGAAATAGTTTTTAATTAGATTTTAATATCAAGCCAGGCTTCCTCCATCCAATCCATTTTTCCCTCTTTTCATGTTTAATTTTCCAATTTTCACAAACTACTTATTAATGAAAACAATACACCTGCTGATTGATGGGTTACAAAAAAAAAAAAAAAAAAAAAACCGAAAATATAAAGAAAACCTACATGCAATCAATGTTTTGTATTACACATTTGATGTGTTCAAATTTTATGGTTAACACCTCTAGTTTTTTTTTATTTAATTTTTCATCTTGCATCTTGATAGAACATACTCGCTCGCATACCAAAATCAACTGGTGGCTGACATGTACTTTTGATTTTTATTCCCTTGTTATTGTTTATAGAAGAACCCATCAAAAGGTATCGAACCGACAAGGTGTAATTTTCCAATTTGGAATCTAATATCAAAACGTGAGCCTAAATTTAAACTAAATTTCATGGTGCTTTCTTTGCATCAGACAAAAACAAAAGAAGTTTCGGAAAAAATAAAACAGATGAAAATTTTCACACTTAAGTGATGATCATTTAAAGCAGTGCGTTGAAAAATGTCTGCAACATTTCATCACGTTCTTTCTATAATAAAACACATGATTGACTATGAGTTGAAGAAACAATTCATTTTAATGGTTGTTGTAAGGCAGAAAAAAAGCTGAAAAGCATGCTGTTGTAAACGATGCAAAAAATAGGAATTATTTCAAAATGTGTATTCTCTGTGTGTTTGATTGCAAGTTGGCTCAAGTATTAAAACATTTTATTATTTGTTTTGTATTGATTGGATTCTTTGTAGGGGATTTTTCAATTCATTTCCTTTTTATTTCTTTCTTGTTAATTTGTTTTCTTTCTTTTAACGCCTGTAATTAAGTTTTTATGATTTTATTGCTTTCATAATTAAATTTGAAAAACGAAAAATTTCATAGTGCCCCTTTTTATTTGATCATCGTATAGAACATATTGCACAACATTCCCAAGTACATAAAACCGATCTTTTAGTCTAGTTTCTTTTTTTGTTTCCTGTTGTTTTAATTTGAATACACATTTTGCACTTAAGCAAACAAAACATTCGTTGCTTGTTACTTCTGAGTAGTTTTATTGCAATGCTAATAGTTAAAGTTGTAAATAGTTAAGTAAACAGTAGTCGTCGCATTTGCTATCCGCAGACTACCTTTCAAAGTTTGCCATTTATTTAAATGCACATGGTCTAGCATTGATATAAATAAACAATTATCACCCTGAAGGTTTTTAAAAAAAAATTCATTTCAAAGTAATCCTAAATGGTTTCAAATAAAACCATAAAATAATGGCTGACGTATTCAAGGTGAAATTTCAGTGTTTATGATTCATCATACAAAAATAAAACCAGAAATATAAATAAAAACCATCACTTTGATGCAACCTGTTTCTCGCCATCTTCCTATTCGACTTGTGTGATCTTCTGTTAAGAGTCTTTACAATTTTTAAAATACATAATTTGTTCCTAGAAATGAATTTACCGAAAAAATGATCGATTACCTAAAATTATAAAAAATTTCATTAGCAAACACCAACGTTAAACGTTAAAAAAGACATACTGGTGACGATTTAAATATATAAAGATCTTTTAGTCTCTGTTAGGGGTTGTCCAAGCTGTCAGCTGTTAAGAATTGTAATAATTTTTAATTTCCTCTAATTTTTTTTCTCTTTGAAATATTTTTATGTGTAAAAAATAATTTGAATGGAAAGTATGTATGTAATAAAAATTGTTTAAAATTTAATAAAACTGTCATTTTACACTTGTAAAAGAGCTGCAAAGATACAAATAAAAGGTAAAGGGTCAAATTGTTTATTTAAAGCCAGCGGCTGTGCGAACATGTGCCCAGTTTTATTTCCGCTGTCTAGACTCTAGACTACGAAGTAGAAAACAGAACGTTAAACAAAAATAGTTATAAAAAAATAGAAGTGGTCATGAGAATTTTACTAGTTTTACATGTGTTTTCTTAACCTTTTTTTCTCTGAATAACTTTTCAGTTTTTTTTTTTCAAAAATGTAATTTTGTCATTAACATTTTACATGCATGAGTTACTTCATGATGGGTTTATGATTTTGTAGTCTTAAATGAAAATAAAGTTTCAAATGTTGCTGCTGGTTTTGCTGTTGTTGTTGCAGTTTGCACATTGCACGCCTCCATAATATCATCAATGATGCGATCAGTGATCAGAAAATAAGATTCCTGTTTAACAATACAATTGACAAATGAAGACAAATCATTATTTTCATTTAAACAATAACTTTTCATTTTAAACAACGAGATGAACATCGCATTTGTTGCTGCATATAAAGTAAATGTGAACGAAAAGATCATCATCGATCACTGTAATGGACATAATAGAAGCTCTAAACCAAAAAACGTCATCATAAATCTTAAGAACACAAAAGTGCAAAATATCAAAAGAAAAGCAATTTTAAAACAAATTTAAGTGTAACCTTGTTAACCACTAACCAATTCAGTCACTCTTTCATTCATTCATTTAATCATACAGGCAGGCACTGGTAATCACAAACACAATCTGTTCATGGAAAGTGTTAAAAAGTGATATGATTCGGTTGATGGAATTGGTGATGGCGTGGTGATGTAACAACCATAATAACATGTCCCCCGAGATAAAAAGGGATATACCTACTACTTTTTCGAATTGAAAAGGTTTCTTTAAGCAGCAAAATTAAAAAAAAAATAAATAAATAAATAAAATAAAGAATAAAAATGAGAAATAACTTGCACCTGCAATTCCATTTAACACCATAAAATACAACCAAACTAAACCAACAGTCAACGATGCCGAGCGCTAATCATTCATTTCACATCGTAAAGAGCAAAGCACAATGATAATGATGATGATCATGACGATCATTATCAGCAGAAGCATTTCAGCATTAAGGCTTATAAGCTGCCAACACTTCTCACCTTTTTCATAATTGCAATCAATTTCAATTTCTATACAATCCTTTTTTTCATGTTTTTCGCAAAGAAATTGCCAATAGTTGGGTGGTCGGTCATTAGCAACTTTAACTATTCGCTATATTTAGTTTTAATCTAGGAAGCTTTTTATATAAAGTATTGCAGAAATGTTTAATTTCTAATTGGATGAAGTACACATTAAATGAAAACTTGTGTAAACATTTAATAGTTGTATACAATATATTTATTTATGTATAAAAAAATATTATATTTTATGACAATATTTGAGTGGCAATCACAATATTTATTGTAATCGATTATATTGCAACATATATACGTCTGTAGGGTGCATCACAACAACATTAATTTTATCAGCATCAGTTGCAATGTAATCATCAGCAAAAAACAAAAAGCCACAGCAAAGGCATTACGGCGATCTGCACATCTTCCATCACATTTATTTGCTGCCGTATTCCTTTTGTTGCTGCAAATCAGCCACTCCTTTTGTCTTTTATTTAATTCCTTTTTTTTTTTTGCACAAACTTTGATCAATGCGCGGCGACATTGACTTTTTGTAGTTGCGTGCTCTGTTTTATCATTTTGCATCAAGTTCAATTTTGTTGCTGTTGCTCATCATCAGCATCATAATCATGACCAGCATCGACGTCATTATTATTTTCTTTTTTTTTTGTTCATTATTGAAGCTTAGCCTGCTTGTATGTATTTGATGTGGCATGTACGAGTGAGTACTCGTGTGTGTGTGTTTGTGTGATTACATTGGCCATCATTCTTTTTGCTTTTCCATTGTTGCTATTTTAGATTTGATTGCATCTTGTTGTTGGCAGCCAGTCTGGTTGTTTGGTAACAAACAGCAACAAATAGCAAAAATAACATTGTGCCACTCATATCACATCATAATAGCAATTTATTGTTAATTTTCTCTACAGGGTAAAGGGTATTTGTGTAAATATGTTAAGAATTTAATCACACCAGAGATTTAACCAATTTATATTAAAACGTGATCGTATGGCTGAAAGCAAATTTAATATCAGGTTGTGTATTAACTTCAAAATTCATCGAATTTGAAATTAAAAATAGATATCTTTCCATGGTATAGTTTGGAAAAAAATATTGGACTTTTGACGATGATTCTTATTAAAATGTTGTTGGTTGTTTCTTTTTATTTTGCGAGCGATTTGTGATCAAAAGGTTGTCTCGTCTTTTAAGCATTTTATTTTTCGTTCACGTACAACATTTAGTTTGAATGATAAAGGCATCATATAGAACGAGGTTCATTTGCCTCTCAAACTATTCCTGTAATTCGTTTTATTAATAATTGCTGTTGCTTTCCGACCATCGGTCGATTCTAAAATCCGGCTCTTTTTAGCCGTGATCGCCTGTAATCACGCAAAAGGTTTTTGTTATTAATGCTAACATATGGTTTTGTATATGGAGTAGTTTTGGCCTTTGGTTCCAAGGATATCCCCTAAGAATCCTTAATAGGTTTGATATATTTAGTGAGCGAAGTAGGTTTTCAAAAATTTAATTTGAGAACTTGAATTGTGAGTTCAAACATTTTTTTAGATTAATAAAATACAGTTCGACAAATTTGTCATACAATTTAATTATATCAAATTATTTTCGTTCAGCAAAAAATATGTATTTATGACGATACATCTCTCGTCAGAAAAAAAATATCAATAATTTTACCAGACAATGAACGAAAATTTAGCGGAGTATTCCGTGGCTTTCTAGTAGTGATGCTAAGAATACTCGTATTCGTATTCGATTGTTCGACTATTCGCCTATTTTAATATATTCGTATTCGCCAAATTTAAGCGAATATTTCTCGAATAATTTGCACATACATATTCCCAAAAAAAAAAAAAAAATCATACAAAAAGTTTAAAAACTTACATTAAATGTACAAAAATATATTAATTTATAATAATTTTTATTTAAAGAAAGAAATCCCTTTATCTTTGACGCAAGATAAATCTTCTTAAAAGACAACAAAAATTATATTTCGTCATTTAAAAGTTAAAGTCTTATATGTAAATTCATATCATGTTAAGTTAGCAATAAATTCTTAGTAGAACTAAAATTTAATATGTGAAAGTCCACCGAGACATGTGGCTGCGCAATCTGCGAAAATATGATCTCCTAAACAACACTGAAAAATAATTTAAAAATGGTCAGTAGTGTAACATTTTTTTAAATTTATTGTTACTGATCCAAAGGGAGGGATTTTTTCTAATTAAATTTGAAATATTACGTCGCTATAAACCTTAAAAGTAATATTCGTATTCGTATTCGGCGAATAGTGTTTCAAATATTCGTATTCGCATTCGTACTCGCGAATACTAAAAATTGATATGCGTAACATCACTACTTTCTAGCATGATGCTTCACACATTTTCCTAATAGAATAGTCTGAAAATTTTCTAAGCATTATTTCTCCTACACCAACATTTTTAGAAGTTTCTGAAATAAAGTGGTCAGCCGCTTTTTTCATCGAATTTATTAAAATATGTTCACTGGGTATCTGTATATCTATATGTATGTATGTATGAATATATCTAAGTACATATATATTTTCTTTAAAATTTCTGCACGCGCTATTTTTCCTGTTTTTGCCCTCTTTGAAGTACACCACAAGTTTAACAACAATTCTATTTATCTTATTTTTATGAATTCATTTAAATAAACGGTTGATTAATCCCATGATGCAAAACTGCATTATGGTTAATGTGACTTAAAAATGAAAATGTAAAAAATTTGCAAAACTCCTCATTTAAGATGACAATCTTTTAAAAAGAGCAAAAAAAAATTAAGTTGAAAAAAACCCGATTATTTTAAAAGCTTCTGCTGATTTGCGCGTTGTGTAGGAAGTTGGAGGTTTGAGTTTTACTTTGAATAAAACGAAACAGAATTAAAAATAGCAGCAGTAAACGCCTGAAAACCATAAGATTCATTACAAATGCACTCTGCATGCCATGCAAACGAATTCAAGAAGTGGGAGTAAAAAAAAGAAAGAAAGAAGTTGAAAAAAGTTGAAAAAAATTGTTCCAGCACACAAAACCATGCAACGACATGCTGGAAAATAAAAAGGAAGAAATATGTAAATTTTACTTCCTTAAGTAAAATTAAAAATTGAACTTTGTTTGTTTGCTGTTGGACTCCTCTATAAAATTCTATTAATTGCGCTTAAGGTGTGTTTTTGGGAAGTCAGCAAACAATACAAATGTCTGTTTCTTTATTAAAGTTCATTATTTCATTAGCATTTCAAAAGATATTCTTAATTGCGCACCTTCCCACTAATTCACTAAGAATCATTCCGCTGTCTTGTGTAAACAAACTATTCTGGCATTCACTTGTAAATAGATTTGAGCGTGTTTGTATGGAAGAAACAATAGAAAAAGGATTCGTTTCTGATAATCAGAAAGGAGTAAATGTAATTTGTTAAATGTGGTGGTAGTGAATAATTAAAACATAATTAATGGTTAATTAAGAACAGCAGACATGTTGTCACTTGTTCGTGTTACATTAGTTTCGCAATTACAGACAATACAGAATGTCAAATATTTAACTCCAACGACAAAAGAGAAAATGCAAAAGTGTGTTTTATATGGCACAGTGTGCCGAAACCACACATATGACTTGACATAAAATTTAATCTATAATTTAATGCTGGGTATTCGCGGGACATCTGCAGTCCCTACAATATTTTTTTTTTCTAATTTTCTACATTAATTAAATTATGATTGTTTTTCGTAATAACTGTTAAAAAAATGCAGTACAAATTTACAATCACTTAACATGCAACAATAATTTACATTCGACATAGGGACCATCATTATTTTCACAACCACTGTATTTTATTGTTCTATTTTTTTTAATGGCAAAAGGAAGTGTTTATTTTGTCTTCAACATTTTTATTGAAGAATGATAAATGTCTTCGAATTAAACTTTATGACAATTTGAAAATAATTTGTTACGTATCGTTTTTGTGAAGTTTTATTTATAAGGGTTCTTGTTGTTGTACCATAGATTATATACTTATATTTAATCATTGTGGTTGTTGCTGTTGCTGTTGTTACTGTAGCTTTTGTTGGAGATTGTCTTAATCAATAAATCCATTTTGAAAATTGCCCGCATAAATAACATTTCGACAAAAACATACACAGAATGAAAAAAAAAAAAAATAAACAAACCAAGAGGAAAAATTTATAGAAAAAATAAAAAATTTACTGTATGCAGCGGCGGAAAATCCCAAACGGTATGAAATTTAGCAAATATTATTATGGGTCTTTTGATATGGATGTAAACGAAAGAAAGAAACGTTGTTGTGTTGAAAAGAACAATTGCTAGAGTTCTCCACTTAAATTTTATTTGCTAGAAGTTGTTGCAGAAGTTAGTCATACAAACATTGACGTGCTTTTAGCTTGAATGTGTCTTAAGCTCCTTTCTAGAAGCAACAGAGCCAGCTAACCAGCCAACCAACCCAACAACTAACTACCAGCAGCAACGAGAGGCAAACATATTTAAGTTTTGCACCATTACTCATGCGCGATTTAACAATAAATCAACGCGACGTGTTTGCAATAATTTTATTCAACATCCAACAACTTTTTGAATGTACAACAACAGAAATAATCAGAACCAACCAAAAACAAACAAGCTTAAAAAAAATGTTCTATAAAAGAAAAACCAACAGCAACAACAATGAAAGCAAAACAGTTGACTCGTTCGTTCAATGTTCAGCGTATTTAAACAGCTCGACCACAAGAGCCGCCGCCAGTTTGCTTATTTTTTTACTGTTGTTGTTATTGTTATTATTGCTGTTTGCCATATTGCTGATGAGGATGATGATTGTTTTTATTGGCCTCGGAGAACAATGAAACCGTTTTTCGCCAAATGTTGCCCAAATATGCCTTAAACTTGAAATCGTGATTAACCACTATAAAAGCTCCCACTTGACAAAGCAAAATGCTAAAGAATTTTTTTGTTTTTTTTTTTGCATCGTCCCCCTCCAAAAAGACATTCGAAAAAAATTTAATTTCCAAAAATTTAAAATAAAAGCCAAAAGATAACAATGCAAAACTGATCGTGATGTGTAATCAACTGAAACAGACCAACAAACACAGCAACAAGAACTTAAAAACGATATCATTTGCTTATGACCGACCACCTTCTGAGAGTGAGTCTTTTGATATTTAATAATAATGGAATAACAGACTATAAAAGCACGACTTAATTGTTACGCACAATTACATCAGGACCATGGAAGAAATGAATCTCGAAGCGAACGACTCAACAAACACTGACGCGTCTCCTCAAGAACTTAGTCAGCGAAAGACAACAATAATTTCGTTATTTGTGGCACTTGTAAATTTACGAATGGTGAGCTGTGCACTGACTCCTTTAATATCCTTGCAACAAACATTATCTTGTAGGGACAATTTAAAATTATATGTAGAATTTTTCTTTATCTATTTGAATTTGAATTTTTTAAGTTTATGAAAGGTCTCAAAAAATATCTAAATCTAAATTGTTTTGCAAGTAAATATTTTAGGTTGATTGCATTGTTTCATGTTTTTGCAACTCGAATATATCGAATGCATTTTGGTTGCACTCACGAAATATTTGTTAATGGTGTTCTAACAACAACACGTTTAACCTCGCCATGCTACTTTATATAGTGTGTATTTTCCCTACCATTTAAATTATTTTTAGACCGTTTTAAACTTTAAATAACTAACAAACGATAACAACAACAATTTCCACTAATATTTTGAATGAATTTAAGTTTTTTTTAAAAAATAAGAAAAAAAAAACGAACTTGGTCAAGAAGAAAGGACATGTCGCTGTTTTATAACAATACAAATTCCAGCAATTTATTTCATACAACATCAACTCAACGACAGCAAAAAAAAATAAAATTAAAAGGCAAGAAAACAAAAATCTCTTTTTAGCAACTTCAAGCGTACAATAATATTGAAAAATATGCATAATAAGCTTGTAGTGATGGAATACCATGGCAACGTTAGTTAGAATAGTACTGCTGGTCATTGATATTGAATAAAGCAAAAAAATAAAACGCTGACAGAAAAATTCTTAAAACAGATCACAGGGAAACGAAATGCAAAATGATTTAGATGACTGTTGGATTGTAGTGCTGAGTTGAGCTGTGCTGAGTAGAGTTGATAATCAAATACAAATCATGTGATGATACACAATCACGTACTTGCCAAGTAATTTACCGCGATTAACTCGTCGTTTCTTTTTTAATATATTTAATTTTTTTTCTTTTTACCAAGTTCTTCTTAAAAGATTTTTTCGCTCGTTTGCAGCGCATAACTGATGAGCATTTCACAAACAGTACGAGTATCACAAATACTTGCTACAAAAAAAGAAAAAAAAAAAAAAGAAACCAAAAAACATTTGCACGTTGCGAAAATACACTTTCGAAAATTTTCGAATTTTTATTGAATTGTAAATATTTCTTAATCGCTTTTTTGTTATAATATTTCTGTCTAAATCAAGGGACTTTGTTTATTTCTATCATTAAGTGCTGCCTGAATTTAAATGCATAAGTTTTTCTAACTAAATAAATTTTTAAATTAAAGTAATTTTTTCAAGTAAAAAACAACTGAAAACGACACAAAGAACCGGAGATTATGATAACGTCTTGTTTTCAATAGCCGCAACACTTCCTCATCAATGCTCATGAAAAAAAGAGAACAATTTCGTTTCATTTAATTGTCGTTTTAAAAAACCAATCAAAAACTAATCAAAAATTGTGCCACGAAAATCGAAAATGATTTGAGTTTCAAAAACATTTATACGTTTTTCTGTTTATTTTTAGTTTTTCTTAGTGTAGCAGTAGATGCGAGTACATACATGTGTTGCAAGTATTTTAGATTATTAAGTATGTAAATAAGTGTTCATGGCTTTAAATTAATTTCTCATTTTTAGTGTTTTTGATTTGTTTCTTTAAGTGCAGCACGTTTAGAGTAGTTACACCGCTTTTACAGAGCAATTGTTGTTATTGCTCAATTTTTAACACAGAAACGTGAATATTGTTAAAAAGTGACCCTGGTGTCGGCTTTCAAGCATTTGATCTTTAGTGTTTTGATTTTTTTTTTCTTCTTGTTGCTGCTTTTGTTTTCACAAATAAGTACTCGCTCATTTATACTCGTACGAGTACATGCACTCGCTCGCTCACTGCTTCAAATAGAATTTTTTTTTATCAAATGTGTTAATTTTCCAACATGCAAAGTCTTTTCATGTTGTTGCTGTTGTTGTTGTTGCTGTATGCTCTCCATACATGTGGAAATTGTAGATGCAATGACAGTACTACTGACGCTTTAAAGTCTACTCTTGCCACGTTTACTTTGTTCAATGGCTGGGTCTGTCTGTCTGCTGTTGCTTCAATTCTTTCATTCGTATTTTATAAAATCAAATCATGTTTAAAGCAGGTAATTCAATTTATTTTAGACTAGTTTAATTTAAGAAGACTTTGTTCTAATTGTTTATTATGGCATGTGAGTGTGTGAGAGTGAGTTTGTGAGTATGGCGTAGGCGTTGTAAAGACACTTTTATGCTGTTCATAAAAGGAGTTTGCTTTTTAAGCGCTGATAACTTTAATTCAGCTCAAAATGTGTGATGCCCTGAATAATAATAATGCGGCACTTGGATGTTTGTTTTCCTTGTTGTTTTTATTTTTTTCTTAGTATTTTGTTGTAATAAATAAACGTTTAAATCTGATTAGCGTTTTATGTGTGTAATTTTATTGCTTTTTAATTCTTTGAATGATAATTAAAAAGCTTTCGCTACGAAATTTTATTTATCTCCAATCGATTTTCTGTATTTAATTTAGATCTTTAATTTGCTTCTTTTTTTGTACAAAAATAAAACATTTTTTAAACATTTTAGTGAAAATATCGTATACATATGTTTTTAATTATTTGTTTAGCTGCAAATGATGAAAAATATGATTTTTAAAAATATTTCACATTTTCAATTATATTTTAATCGACATTTTCATAAAACAAGTTGAAAATGTGTATGTATGCGTGTTTTTATTTGGTCAAGACTTCACACGCTGTACGTTTAGTATTTGTTGATTGTATGGTCCTTTTTTTTGTTGTTGTTTTTTTTTATTTTGATTTGGGTTTGGTACCGTGGACGTACAAACAAGCAGTGTATGGTCGGACGTTTTGTTGGCTGTTCAGTGGCAAATACTTCAAGATGCCAACACGCTAACAACACGATGTTTGGCGTCGCTACATTTTCTACATACGAACATCTCGCCATGTCTGGTGCTAAAACGTTCAGGATATAACAATCGCACGTACTTACATATTTATGTTTATATGTAAGTATGTATTTTGCTATGCAAACATCCAGCTCACTAACGCACAATATGTTTTGGGTATCAGGGAATATTGAAAAACATACAAGTGGACCTGGTAAAAAAAAAAAACAAAATCAAAAATGTAAATAAACTTGCTTGTATAAAACTAAACATGTTGCACTTACAGTAGCCTTGAGGCATCGATACGCGGATAAATAATGCTTCAATTTGTTTTTGTTCATTTTATCGCTGTTGCTTATAGCAGAGCATTACATATCCCAGCAAACATTATTTATTGATAAACTTATGAAAATGTGGTACAAAAGATATTTTCCTCTCGAAAAAATAGACTACCAAAAACTTAAAAAATATTGTCCAAAATTTTTTTATTATTATTTTTCAATATAAATTGAAACAACTTTTTTAATTTAGAAAATGTTCTCGAATTAAAGAAAACTTTTGCCTTTTTAATTTATTAACATGAAGATAAACTTTCAAAAATTCACACAATGCTTAAATAAAAAAGCGAGTAAAAAAATTTTATTAAACAGTTTTAAATGTTACGAAAATTGGGGGAATAATTTAAAGTCAAAGAAAAACCGAGAAAATTTTGTCATATTGAGCCCTGTATTTCATTTCAATTGAAAATAATAAATATTTTCCTAATATTATTGTTAATTTTGATTTGGCTGCAATCATAGTTTGCAACAATAAGCAGCAGAATCTCTCTACACACACTTTGAAAGCTAACATGTAGGTGTCATATTCAAAACCGTATTGATAATAATGAAATAATACGATCAGGTATATTTAGAGTGAGGTGGCTCAAGGTACGTATGATGCTTATAACTATTTATGCATCATACGCCCCGTACAAACATGTATGTATGCATGAAAGTGCATAGAACTGTGTGAGTTGGTTGTTTGACCGAATATTTTTCAATGTTTTCTGAGCCTGAATTGCTATATTTTTTTGAACTAAAATTTATTAGGAATTTTTTCTTTACAATTTTAATATTCTACAAGTTTGTGAACGAGCTTCAGATGTAAAATACGCCTTCATACATGTTCGGCTGCTTAATCAAAAATTTTCTAAAAATGCTAGATACTTGTATGATCCTCTATTGATCACCACGATACAACTTTTACAGCTAGCTCGTCAATGTTTGCTGGGAAATGCACGATGACCACAAAATGTTGCATATTTATAAGAGTCATTCTCAAGTCTTTGTGAAATGAAAAAATACGAATTAAAGTGGAAATGAAATGAAGTAAAAATAAGAAAAAGAAATCAAATAAATTCACAACATATTTTATCACCTTGGATTTGTTGTGCGTTTGTTGTCTGAGTTAAAAAACCAATGAAGCATCCATCCGTGCATTCTTCTTGCACACATCTGTATAGAAAAGTTTATATGAAAACTGACTGACCAAAGAAAGACACAAACACCACAACGAATGTCGCCAATATTTGATTTAAAGTTTGTTTTTTTTTTTGTGTATTTCTGTTTTCTTTAACTTGCAACAGTAACAAAAAAAAAAAAATAAATAAACTAATAAAGTTTTAACATATTAAAGAAAAGCAAATATCTTCTCAAGATAATGATGGGGATGTTGGCTGATGAAGATGATGTTGCTAAACAGGATGAGAAGCATGATGATGATGATGATGTTATTTTTATATTTCGTTGTTATTAAGTTTAGATTGCAAGGAATTGGTACTACACGTTTAGAACAGATACGAGATTTGTTCGATACATATTCGTTGCTTGGTTGCTGGTTGGTTGGAAGTCTGGCCAAACACTTTTGTTAGCTGCATGAGTTGGCAGCGATGTGTCAGCATGACTTAAATGCCAGTCAGTTTGGAATATGCCTGTTGGGCTCACATCTTTAATTGAAAAAGGGCTAAAAGTGTTGCACATCATAGTAAAAACTGCCACAAATAACAAACGCAATTTAATGTTAAAAGAAAATGAAACACTGCAATGCAAATCGACGTTTGCCTTTTTCTCATTTTAAATCCAATTTAAATTGCAATAAATTTTGCAAAAATTCATAAACATACAATCAGGTAAAAGCACATTTCCACTCTGCCCCTAAAACATTTTCGTAGAGGTACTGGTAATCAAATCATATTTGTTTGAATGTCTGCCTGCCCATCTTTTTTCCTATACATTTTTCAATTCGTTTAAATTAATTTTTTTTCTCTTTTTCTGTATACTCGTATATGGTTGGTGCGAATGGGCCAAAAAAGTTTTTTTTTTTTTTTTTAAATCGTACCGTACCCATAATGCAATCAAAGTTAACAAGAGCACTAATAAATAATTCTGGAGCAACAATAAAAGCAAACATTTCCGCATCACTCCCGAATCTTATTGTTATTTATTTATGTATTTATTCTTTTTTTATAAGATCCCCAACCAGGCAGTCAAGTAAATCAGTCTGTCCAAACCAATAAAGGCAATAATATTTATATTATATTTCCCACCTTCATTTTTATAAACATTTTATTTTTCATTGGAAAAAAGTATAATAATTTATTTTGAATTTGCTAAAAAGAAAACCTTGAAGAGTTAATTTTTTTCTCATTCAAAATACCACAACATCAAATATTTGTTTTTTTGCAGTTGTTCAAAGATTTCTTGGTATTATTGAGTGACTAAAGTTAGAATGAACTCATTTTTTTCTTGCTTAAACAAACGCGTATACCAATCGAAAATTACTGCAAGAATCTAGACACAATTATGTGGAGGGCTTTGAAAATTCCTTAAACGAAAATCTAAACAAACGCAAAAAAAAAACGCAAAATGAATTTAAACAGACGAAGATCGATCAGAAGGCCTGTTGTAGAAGTAAAAAAAAAACAGACAAACAAAGTTTCATTTTAGATATTTCTGTAAAACTGAAATGACAAACAAATGAACACAAAAACACATACATGATCTGCAAAGAACAACATGAACAACAATATATGATGAACATTTATGTGGTGTCAGTTATTCACGGCTTTTGCTTGGCACGAAAAAAAATATTTACTCGTAGGTATATGAAAAGGAATCGACTGCATATCAGGATAAAAACAACTCGATTTAATTTGATATGTATGAGTGAGTGTGCGTGTTGGGAAAAAAAAAAAATTAAAACTTTACTTAGTAGAACGCGTTAGCAATAAGTGTTACCAAGAGTAATCTTGGCATTTAACAGCATTAAGGTAGACCAGTACCAACAAACAAAGTCCATCAAAATACTGCAACAGCCACAAAAGGATGGCGACACCATCGCAGTAATATTAGTAGTAGACGTCGTCTTCATAAACATCGTCATCTATGACATCGTCATCGTCATCGCAAAATTATTTGAACATGAATAAGGATGATACGAGAGCATTGTGTGGCTGGCAGAACAAGGTATGACGTGGCACTGGTGATATGGTGCTAAAGACCATCGTGGATGCAAACAAACACACACACTCATAGATAAATTGTTCCCTTCGAAAAGCAATAGCGACAACAACAACATCAACATTATAACTGTTGCTTTTGCTGCTGACGATGACAATGACACTTTTAAAAGTGTCGTACATGTCGCCGTCTGTCGTTATAACATGTGCTTTTGGAATTGATGTGTTATTACGAAAAGGTGAAGCTAATAATGGTCAATGATTATAACCATCATCATTATCATCATGATTATCGTCATCCATTCCCATCAGTATTGCAAAAAAAAGCGTAGAAGGCATAAATATGAACTCTACTAAAATTATATTTAACTATTAAAGAAGTTAATAATTTAAGGAAGATTTCTGTTGTAGCATAACGTATTAAGTTCTACTTTGAAAAACTCCAAAAAGGAATTTTATTTAGCTTCGAATCTATAGAAAATTCTGAATAGAACTTATGAAATTTTCTTAAAATGCCAACCGCTAACAGAACCGTAAATATTTTTTATCTATCAGATATTAATGTTAATTTGCTTTGTGGCGTCATGTACAGACACGGAAACATCCACGCTATTGTATGTACGTTTGTATGCAGCAGCAGTATCACACATCAAACTGTCAGTCATTCAGGTATTTTGCTTACATTTTTTATTTACGCTTGACCACATCACTCTGTTTGTTGCTTCTCTTGATCTTTTTTTGCAATTCTTGGTAGCTTTATTGTTGGTAACATCATCAACATCAACCAGTGTCTGGGAAAAATGTAGACAGAATGTACAAATCGGAATGCGTGTCACCGAGACACTCATTGAACACCAAACTATGATGGTTCAAAGTTTATTTAGCCAACAAATACAAATCATTGGAATGATTCTACTCAATTGAGAGAATGTCATGTTTTATTTCTTTTCTTTTTTTTATTGTTGGGGGACAAAAACCAATCAATATGTACGATGCATATTTCATTGTCTATAATTACACTGTGATAGTTTTTGACCCGAAAAAAAATTAACTTCGATGAATCCTTATCGAACTATTAGGGGGGAGTCCCCTGAGTGCGAAAGTACATTTGGAAGTGTCAGATTGGCTCCAGTTTTTGAGAAATCGGTATATATCCATTTTTCATGGGGGACTCCCCCCTAATAGTTCGAAAAGGATTCATCGAAGTTCATTTTTTCGCCTCACAGTGTTCTCTTTTGACTGAGACATTAAATTTAAAATTTACTAAATAGTTTTTTGTAGCCAACTAAATAAAGTAACAGCAGTTTACTAGATACACTTTTTTTAATAAATCAAATATTTATTTTATTAAAATTTCTTGAAACATTTTAGTTCTGTTTTTGTTATACGAACGAAGCAATTCTGTGTGACATTGCAAGATTTGCCTTAAAAATACTTTCCTCTTAAATTTCTACAAATTACAACACAATCGGGCTATCACAGCCTTCGTCATCATAATAATCATTTTTATTGATTATCAATATCAAAACGGAGATACTAAATGAAATGAAACTGCTACAAAAAAAAAACCAGCAACATCAGAAGCAACCTGCAAGTGTGATAATATATTTTAAGTTTTCACATTTTCGCACCAAACAAGCCATAATAATTTACACCAGCAACAAAAACAGAGCAAAGCAAACAATAGCAGAAATAACGAACAAAAAAACTTTAAAACCAAGTAACCAACCAAAGTGGCAAGCAGGCAGGCAGACCAGTTAGCCGCACAGTTTGCAAAAAAATTCATTTAAGCGTCATTGTCGCCATTATCAAAATACAATTGCATCTGTTTCATGTGTCAACAGCAATCTATTAATTTGTCAACATTGCTTAAACAAACGACAACAGAAACAAGAACAAAAATATGTACAACATCAACAACGTCCTCATCATTTGGGGAGGGGGGAGGTTGCCAAAGTGGCCAAATATCCAAGTAAGAAACAACAAAACATAAAAATTCTACAGCAACACCAACAGAATCACAAAAAAAGTAAAAAAGTAGTTAAACGTGAAATGAATGAATTGAGGTTAAGAGCAGCCGAGGCACACAATCAAACATACAAAGAGATGCAGTAAACTTCCCAAATATATGTGTGTGAGTGTGTGTGTAGGCACGATCAAACAGCAGGCAAAAAATTAATATTCCAGAAACAGTTAAGATAAGCAACAAAAGTGTGAACGACAATTACTGCAGTTGCCGCCGAAATTCACAAGCAGAAGCTGCAAACGAGACCAAAATTAAACCAAAATCAAAGAGCCTGGACTCAAACTAAAAACAACTGAAATTTATCAGACCTCGTTTTTATTTTGCGCACAACAAATTTGAACTAGACTCGAAAGCCGACCGCTGGTACACTACGAATGCTGAAGCTGTTGTCTCTCTGCACTCTGGAATTAAATAGAACAGACTATAAAAGTATTGAAAAGTTGTAAATGAAATGAGTTTTATGGGTGTCTAAAAAGGAATAAAAAAAAAATACAAAATACACCAATAAATCTTAAGGAAGTGTAAGATTTTTAACTTGAACAACATCAATGGCAGAAAATAACAACACCATCATCAGCAGCAGCAGCAGTAAGAGATTCGTTTTTTTTCTTTTTTTTTTGTAAATCTTATAGATCTTTCAGCATTTGCAACTGTTGTTGACAATGAATGAAGTCACCGCACAAACTGGGTGACAATGATGAGGATGATGCCAAGATGAACAAGGTAACACATACATACACACAAACACACACACACACGCAAAAATATACGCTGACAATATTCCATGATGCAGGTGCTTGTACGCCAGCCAGTGCGTACTTTAGATACCTGCTATCCATCTTCCTCTTTGGCAAATGCTGCCTCAAGGATGAGGAATTTCTTAAAACTTTTTATATTTTGGTTTTTGTTTATTTTTTTAAAGTAAATTTAGAGCTTTTGCTGCTGTAGTTTCTGTAATATGCTCAGTTTTATACCGTAAACAAATACATATAAAAACAACATTCAGCTTTATATCTATGTTGCCATCGTGTGGGCAATAAATTGTCAAGTGATATCGTTGGTGCAAATTATAGCGTCGACATGCTGTGCAACTAAAATTGCCAGTACTCATAGTTTTGCCCGTTGTTTCTTTTGTCTTCCTTTCATTTCATTTCATACAAAATTTCTCTCCAGCGCAATATTTCTTAAAGTTTTTTTTTCGGTTTTTGTGTCTTTTATACTGCAGTACATAACTTTATTTACCAACAGATCCCCCTGTTGTTCTTGGTGTTTGGTGTTGGTGTTGTTTTTGTTTTGTTTTTTCGTGTTTCCTAGTGTACAGTGAGTGCCGCAATAGATAGCGGCCACCCGGTGTGAGTGCTGCATTTCCAGCAACAACGTTTTGCGTGCCTTAAAGCTGTTACATATTCAATTTTCGTGTTGTCGAAAGCAATTTGTGATGAAAATATTTGATTTACATTAAAATTCACCAAATATTTGAAAAAATAAGTTACAAAGTTTTCCAGATTTGTTTATGTTTTAAATGCTTGCAAAAGTTTGGAAAGAATGTGGAAAAATCCATTAAAAATATTATGGAACTCTATTGAAAATTGGTTTGAACTGTTTTGATTTTTAACAAATTTTATTAACAAAAAGCTGTAAATAAACTGAATATTTTGAAAATATTCAAAGGCAATCAGGATAAGATTATTATTGACTTTATAAAGTCAGAACAAAAACATACATATGTAGGCTGTCAGCGTATTGATACGTATGCTTTTCACAGTAACTAAAGATTTATTATGATTAAAATAGTTTCTTTTAAATTTATTATACTCGAACTCAGGAAGTGGTAGAAAGAGAATGTGTCTAAAGTCAATAATTCTCGGAGTTGCAGATATTTGAAAAATATTAAATTATTTTTACAAATTTAATTAAATTTTTCAAAGTTGTTGCATCAACTTGTTTAAGACTTAAGACTTTTTATGTCCAACAAGCTTTGCAACAATTTTATCTAGCGTACGATTAAATATTCAAATGTAACTACTTTAGACAGATTGTCTCAAATGTCTTGTTTTTTTTTCCAGTTTAAGAAAAATCTAGTTACAAAAAAAAAAAAAAAAAATGCCATAACAATGTATGAATTTTTCCTCCTTTTTTTTCTTAATCTTTATCGCACTCGTTTAATTTCAGGTAAATAGCAATAAAAACATACTTTTTTACGTATTTGATATTTTTTTTTAAATATTTATGATAAATCAGTTAATCAGTTGAGAATTGCCAGCAGCATTATTGGTTTATATAGAATGTTGCAACTTTTTTTTTTTTTTTTTTTTTTTTTTGTGATAATTTTATTATTTATTGAATCTTTAATTATTTAAATTGAATTATCAATAAGTTTTTCAAATCTTAAATCTAAAAAAATATTAAATATAAGTTTAGCCAATGCTAAACAAAATTTTTAATTTCAACGGTTAATTTATGTTGTTTTACATCTCTCGTGTACGGCTGAGAAAAAGAGTATCCCTCCTTTTCAGCCGGGTGTGGCCTCTATAATTTAAAATATTGCGCGCAAGTACATTTGGGTGCACCTCAAGTTTTTTATATATTTTTTAGCGTTTATTGAAAATACTGTCTTCACCACCGGAACATCTAGGTCTTTATGAATCCGATGATTTCTGACATACCAGGGAGCTGCTGTAATTGTACGTAGAATTTTATTTTGTCGCCTTTGAATTTTTTCGACATTTGATGCTGAGGCAGTGCCCCATAACTGGATTCCATAGAACCATATTGGTTTCAGGATCGCGTTGTATAATAGTAGTTTACAGTCTAGGCTTAGTATAGAATTTCTTCCAATAAGCCAATTCATTTGAGCTGCTTTTAATTTCATTTGAGTCAGCTTTGCGTCTATATGCGATTTCCATGTTAAACGACGATCAAGATGAACGCCTAGATATTTGACTACAGTGTGTTGTGGTATAGTCTCGGTGTTAATTTTTATAGGCGGGCATGTTTGCCTGCGCAACGTAAAAGTGACGTGTGCACATTTCTGCTCGTTAACTTTTATACGCCATTGTTTGAGCCATTTTTCCAGTTTGGATATATATTCTTGTAAGTTGCGGGAAGCTTCTACAGGATTTTCGTGAACGCTTAGAAAGGCTGTATCATCCGCAAATGTTGATGTATGAATGTTACTGCTTAACGGTAAGTCAGAGGCATATATTAAATATAGTAAGGGTCCGAAGATACTGCCTTGAGGGACTCCGGCTTCAATCGACTGCGGAGGGCTTAAAAAATTGCCTTCCCTAACTACAAATTTACGTTCCATCAAATAGCTTTTTAAAAGCTTTACGATGTTTGCTGGTAGATTTTGTGTTAATTTATTGAAAAGACCTTCGTGCCATACTTTATCGAAAGCTTGTGAGACATCAATAAAGAGCGCAGAGCAGTATTTCTTTTTTTCAAAAGTGTCTCTAACGACATTCACTAGTCTGTGAGTTTGTTCAATTGTGCTATGTTGACTGCGAAAACCGAATTGATGATCTGGAATACATCCATTACTAGTCACTATAGGCATCAGCTTGCTCATACACAGCTTTTCAAATAGTTTTGAAATGTTAGACAGTAAACTAATAGGCCGATAGGATTCAACCTTTGTATGATCCTTGCCGGGCTTTGGTATCATAGTAATTAGCGAAACCTTCCATTCTTTAGGATAGTGTTCTAGGCGTAGAATACTGTTAAAAATGAATAGTATTATTCTTTTTGCAGTGTAAGGCAATTCTTGAAGCATTTTGTTGCTTATTTTGTCGACACCTGGGGCTTTTCTGGTGTTAAGATTAGTAATAGTATTTTCAATCTCCGTCATGTTAAAACTCATCGGTATTTCTGGTAAAGGGACGACTGGTGGCAGTTCAACAATATCAGCAGAAATATTCGGAGTGAAAACTTTTTCTAAGTGTTTAACAAAAAGTGCACCTTTTTCATCATCAGTTTTTGCCCAGTCACCATTTGGGGCTCGTAATGGGGGTTTGCATATCACCGGCCTTTTTAGTCCTCTAGCTGCACGCCACAGTGAATAATCTGTTTGTGGTGTTGCATCTAGCTCTTGAAGGAATTTTTGAAGGGAAGCTGTTTTTTGAGTTTGCTGCTTGGTACACTCCTTAAGCCTTAATTTTAGCTGGGGCGATCTGTAGCGCTGCCATTCTCGTCGAGCTCTCCTTTTTTCAGTCAATAGCCTTTCTATATCTACAGAAAAAATATTGTTGAATCTCACTGGTTGGTTTATTTCATTTGAAGTAGCATTAAAAGCAGCTTGTTTAACATGCGCTTCAAACAACCTGAGAGAATCGTCTATGTCTGAAGGTGTTCTCAGCGGCATTTTTTCCGAGCAATGAGCACTCAGATATTTTCTGTATTTCAGCCAGTTAATGCGTGCATATGTCGTCGCTAAATCACATGTTGTGTGTGAGTAAATAGTGACAATAGTAGGCGAGTGGTCTGAAGATAAGTCCAAAGATGCTTCAACTTCAACCATCTCGCTGGGCACGCCTTTCACAATTCCAAAGTCGATAACATCAGGAATTTTGTCGAATGTTGCAACTTGATTTTACATTTTGTATTAGAAAAATAGCAGAAACTTTTAGCTTTTAATAGAATTCTAAGAAAGAAATAATTGGAAATCGGAACTTTTTGTACGAATCGTAAATAAATATTAATCCCTTTCAAATTAGTTTGGCCACTCTACAGACGTCTGAAACATGGAAATTGATTCAATATAAATAAAAGTTTATCTAAATGTAAAGGGTGTATCTTTGAAAGCTACGCAAATTTAAATACAAAAGAAAAGAAAAATTATTTCAACATCTTTATATTCTATTTTTTTTTTTTTACCTTTTCTTTATATTTATTAGAATGTTTATTTAAACAATAGGTCTTTTGATTTAATACGTATTTTAAAATTTTGCATAGAAGATAATAGATATTTTCAATATAATGGAATAATATTTATCCAACAAAATGGTCTTCCAATGGGATCTCCAGCATCTCCAATTGTTGCAGATATATTTATGGAGAAATTATTAGATTTATCTATTCAGAAACTGAATACGATTCCCAGATTGATGACTAAGTATGTAGATGATCTGTTTTGCATTATTCCTGAATGTGAAATTGATAATCTACTTTTGACCTTTAATGAATTTAATTGTAATATTAAATTTACTGTTGAAAAGGAATATAACTCAAGGATCAATTATCTAGATACTAGTATTATTAAAAAAGATAATAGATTATTGATAGATTGGTACCAGAAACCAACAGCATCGGGAAGGCTAATTAATTACTATTCTAAACATAGCAAACATATTATTATTAATACAGCTAGAAATTTCATAGAAAGAGTTTTAACTATAAGTGACAAACAGTTTCACAACAAGTTCTTTAATTAATAAATTAATATATAGACACAAACATAAAATAATTAATAATATAGATAGTAATACAGAACAGAGAATATACAAATCCTTAACGTATATTCCTGAGATTTCAGAGAGATTGACAAAATCAAAGATTTTTGATACGAACAAATATAGAATAGCTCATAGAACCTATAACACATTAAATAAATTATTTAGTAGAACAAAGGACAAAATTGATAAATGGGATAGATCGAATGTAGTTTACAAAATACCTTGCAGGGGAAATGATGGAGAGAATTGTAACATGGTATATGTAGGTACTACCAAAAATAAATTAAAAACGAGAATACTCGTATCAGGTCATAAGTCAGATCAGAAATATAGGCATATCAATTCACAGAAGACAGCGTTGTCATCTCATTGTTCCAGATTAGTTCACTTTCCTAACTTTGAAAATGTTTCAATTCTGAATACAGAAAATAATTATAAACATCTTTTGATGTTAGAAATGTTACGGATAATTAATACACCAGCAACACAAAGAATAAATTTCAAAGTAGATACAGAAAATTTAGCACAGAATTATAGATATTTAGTTAGTAAAAATCTAAATGTTAAATGATTGTTTCTTGTTTACACTATGAATTTTTTGTTATTTTGTTTTTTAATTACATATCTAATTATATTATGGTCCCACAGGAAAATAATCACATTATTGCTCCTTGGTTTTACACCAATCATAACTGAATTTCCTGTAGGATTTTTATTATTCTTAACTTTTATAAAGCTTATAAAAATTTGTAAAGACTTTTTGATATTTATATTTAAAAAACAGCCTAGATACATACTATACATTTTAATGTTAATTGTGTTGATATATTGAATTCAATGCTAATTTTTTTAAAACTATTTTTATAACATAACATTTTTAATAATTTTTTCTATGTTAAAAATTTTATATCTATCCAATACTTAACTCATTTTCAATAATTTTTTTATGTTAAAATTTGGAAACAATTTTTGTGACATTTCATACAAAAACCTTTTTATATACTGTAGTTAAATTTTCCTAGACTTTTTCCAAAAAAAATTATTGAAAAAATTTTATAACACCCAATACACAAATCAATATTACAATTTCAAATAATTTATAAAATTTTCCTGAGGATGCTAACAAATTGTTAGCGAAATATCGAAAATAAATATAAATATAAACAACAATTATTTCAACATCAATGCAATTGTTCCTGCTTGGTCATGAGTGATTGGCAATTAAATGAAACAATCTGTTTGCCAAAATTTCTACACACTTTTCTCACCAAATCGAGACGTGTTTTTCAAAAAACTCATCGAATAGCCCCAGCGGGAAAACTGGTCATTGATTACATATGTAATGGAAGATATAATGTATTATTTTCCAAGGCAAAACAATGCAATCCTTTGGAAACGAGAAGGTAGTTTGATCACACACACAAATTAGACATTGCTTACCTCGTATATTATCACTTCTTACGATGAAGGAATGTATTGTTTTTCCTTGTGCACAAGTGTTCGCATTTTCCTTTTAAATAGTTAAAAAGAATTTAATTATATAATTTATTCGCCGTGCACATTAAACGAATTCATTACTTTCCTAGGACATGTTCTGTGTTAACAAAAATGAATTCTGGAATGAAAAATTATACATTCTGTACATTACTCTCTCGTTTACTATTCATTACCTTTTCCCGCTGGGGCGTACTGCAATTGTTTAATCTTCTGTGGAAGAAAGAATAATGTAATGGCGGCTAGAACGCATGATATCTTGGTAGCGAATCAGCCGGACTATTACGCGAAATTATTGTTTTATCAAAATATCTCTTTAAGTTAATTGATTACAGTGCACCTTCTGTCCAACAAAATGCAGTTTGTTAACTTTCATATGCGAACAGCTAACAAAACTAAAAAAAAAACACCCTTTATGTATGCACGTACATATGTTTGCACATTTGTTGCCATTTATGTGACTGTGTGCTGTTAAGACATCATTAATTAATTAATGATTTCTATTAAGTGTCTGATGGAATTTTTATCACAAAGAACGGATCTTTTAAGTCCATAAAAAACTGTTGAAAAAAAATACTTCATTCGCACATTAATGGAGTCTCTAACAAGGTGTTCGTTAGATGATGCTGGCTGGCGCTCAAAACATCGATAAAAGAAAAAAAAATTGAATAAGAAAACAACAACAACAACAAGTATAACAACAACATTTAAATTGTTGATTTAAACTTTGAGATTTGAAATTGAAACCGAAGCAGTGCTTAGCTGATTAATGAAATAGATTCACTGTAGATGGATGGACGGATTGTTATTGCTGGCTGCTTTATGTTATAAGTTGTTGTTTGGTTTGTCTTTTTAATGATAAATTGTATAAGATTTATTTTTTTCTTATTATTTATTTACAAACACTCTCTACAAATAGTAAATATTTACGGATGTGCTCTTTGAAGGCAGATAAATTGATATAAAAATGTTTTCATTACTTACATACAGTAGAAGTTTTCCGTAAAGGGACATTCGTCAGATCGTACATCATGCTAAAGAAAATATTCTTGTTTGGGTTGCTCTAATGTGCTCACATGACGAACAAGTGATATGAGTGTAAAATTTTGAAAGAAAAACCCGCACAAAACTTTTCATACAAATTTTACACTCAAATCACTTATTCGTCATCTGAAAACAGCACATAAATGGAATGTTTGTTAATCTTAAAGCTTTATTTTTTCATCACAAAAATGTTTTATTGTAAAAATTTAACTTCTAAAATTGATTGATTTCCTACTGATGGCCGTAAATGATTTTTGGCCGTAAATTATGTATGAAATTATGATGAAATTTATTCCAAAGTTTTTTGAAATATAATATGATCAATTTATGAATTATATTTCTCTTCTTTCGAGATTATTAAAATAATTTTTCTAACATTTCGATACTCGTTGTAACTGTGATAAATTAGTCGTATTAGTTTTATTCAATTTGACGCAGAATTGTTCATTGAATTGTTCACAAAATCAATTTAAAATTGTTATGTGGGTTATCACCAAAATCAACAGCACTTAAATTGAAAAAGAAAAAAATATTTTGTTTCTAACATACATACATACCAAAAATTCATTTCAATTTTCATTTAAAAGGCTTAAGCAAATAATACTCGTAGTAAAAGCTGGTATTTGCTAAAAGTGGCTAAAAATAAAACTTGTCTATGAGAAGAAAAAAAAAATAACTCTTAAAAATTTACTAATGCATTTATAAAGTCTCACATACAATATAAACATATATTTATATATGAATGTATGCGTGTCTGCATGTATGTATGTATGTTTTGTCTAAAATCAAATGTGTGGTATTTTGGCTCGTTTGATCGTCGTCAAATAAAAATAAAAAAACTTCTATATTAAAGCTTTTGAAATGGTCATATTCTGTAACTAATAAAATTTGTATTGGTGAGCATTTTATCCTTGGCTCCTCCGACTATTGCAAAAGCAATTTTATGATATTTTATTTATTTTGTTTTTATTTTTTAGAATTGTTGTTAACCATTATCACAAATACTCAAATGCTTTTTGTGTTTTGTTTTTTTTTTTTATTTTTCGTTAGTTTCGTTGTGAAAAAAAAATTCCTAAATAAATAAATATGAATATCCTTCGGATGCTGTCATTTCAAATATTATTTTATTTTAGCAGTATTTTCCATTGTGTTTTTTGCACTTTTCGTTATTAGCGTTTATGCCTTTTAAATCCGATTACTGAAAGCAGATTCATTTTTATAGAAATATTTTTTTTTATTATTATTTTACAGAATAAGTGAAAATGATGCCCATTCAATATAACTGAAGGTTTATTTAGATTGAACGAAGTGAATTTATAACTTTTACTTAAATGTCTTAATATTTTCAAATCATTACGAGTATTTGTATATTTTTTTTTTCTTATGTAGCATTTTAGACTTTTCCAAAAATATTTTTGTTTTCCAATGAACAAGACTTCTGTTATTGTTATTGTTGGTACATTAAAAAGAATCTCTGTTGATATAAAATTTTATGTCATTCTGAAAATTACACCTTCGTTCTAAGCTTTTGATAGCAAGAACTCTTTTTCCTTCTTTCTTAAAGAATTGTTGAGCCATTGTTAAAGTCAGTAAATCTTTTGCCACATAAAGAAATCGAGGGAGGGACATTATAATTTACAACTTTTTTACATTCGCATTAAATGATTTAATAGTAATTCATTAAAACTCAATAAAAATCATTAAAAAAATGCATTTAAATACTGGGGGGATACTGAGAAGTTCAATAACGTAATTAATGAAATTGATGCCACACACAATTAACGACTTGGTTCAATTGCTTTCGTTGTCGCAGTACGAGTATTTGTTTAATTTATGAACAGTTTTGTAGAAACAACTGAATATTTTAATTACTTTATTAATAAATAATTTTCCAAGAATTTTAAATTACAACAACAATAAGATGTTTTGAAATTAAACGAATTTGTGCAGCCGTACGAATAATAAATTAAAAATAGATAGTAAATGGAAAAGGAAAAAGGAAACACACCGATAATAGTGATCTCGTCAGTTGAAGAATGTGAAAGACGCCGTCAGTCAGATCCTTTCTAGAAATGAAAGTTTTTTTATTTTGATTTTTCGCCCTTAACTAATAAATATCTATCAAACGGAAATATATCGAAATAACGGTAAAGATATGTATGTATGTATTGCAATTTGATGAAAATCACTAGCAGTCATGATTCCTTCCTTCCGCTTTCTAATTAAGAATTTCAAACATTTTGAAAAACCTACTGCCTATTCGATGATGTCAAGAAAATTTTTTCTAAATTCTTAATTTTCGTTTTTGTTTCAAATTTATTTGTTCGATTGAAAAAATTCTTTCGACATCGTAAAACGGGTAGATAATTTATTTCCCATGCCAGTGAAGCCGTTAATCAGCCAATAAAAATTCATAAAACTTAAATAAAATTCAAAATAATCTATTTTATAAAAGTGACTGCAATACGAAAAGAAAAAAATGCTACTGCTACTGCATTTTACGCGCTACTGCATGTTGTTGATATCACACAGAATATGATGAAATTTTACATTAAGAATTCGTTAGTATTCCAAGAACATGATTAAATATACGATCGCTTCAATAAATAAATAAATGATGACAGAAAATTTGTTGTCCGACATGGTATGAATGATAGTAAGTGACCAAACTGCCAGAGGAAAAGAATTAAGAGAAAAATCTATTAAATAGAATTGTAAAGTGCATATAAACACTGTAGTTTTAATAGCTGACATTATTTTATATTGTTTTTTTTTTACTTGAAGGAAAAGAGCGAATCGAAAAAATTCTAAAACAAAACCAAATAAAATATAAAAAAATAAAGTGTAATTAACTGCCTATTTCACTATGTCGAAAGAAAATTTCCATATGTTTTCATTCGTATAATTACATTTGAAGCAAAAACAAATTCTAAAATTTTGTTTTTGTATCAAATGTATTTGTACGAATGAAAATAAAATTCAAAATTCTTTCGACATCGTGAAATCGGCAGTAAATTAAAAATACATTTTAACATAATTTGGGTAAACCTCTTTAATAAATACGAATGATACGAGCAGGAATAAAACCGTGAATATGGACAAAAAATGTTGGTTTAATTCTTCTTTATTAATGCTGAACATGTTTATGCGAGAGAGAACATGGACTAAAGTAACGATTTCCCCGAAATCATAGAATCTTTAAGTAGTTTCATTTAAGAAATTTAATGGCTTAAGTAAAAAAGTTCTAATATACGGCGGCAATTTATCCAAATTGTAATTTTAACGACCAACTATAGCTTACACTCACACACACACTTAAATTTTTTCTCTTCCTCTCACTTTTATTGAAAATACAAAATAAATGTAATAATTACCGTACCAGAGCGTCAGAATGATCCTTGTGATTTTGTATATCTTTGTTTTTTATCTGTCTACTTTACGAACAATTCTTATTATCTCAAGCAACACGTATTGTGTGGCGCAATTTATTTTTGCAGAAACAGCAGTTTGATTTTAGTATCAGGCAGGAACGAGTGCAGAGTCTTTTTATGGCCACATTTTTTAACTTTATTATGCGATTATATAAATATAAATCCCCCGTTTAAGTAGCAACACCACACCACCATTATTTGCACCATCACCATGAATGAATGAAGTTACTTCAGATAAAAAGGAAAACGTTTTGGCACCTTTGATTGTAACGTCAACATTTAACGTGTAGCATTCGTTAGATATTATCAGATATACGCCAACCATTCAGTGTTATTTCGCCACAATTTTACAATTATTGGTGGCCATACAACTTGCCACTTGTTTAATAATTTTATGAATAAAATGTCTTATTTAAATTAAATTAGAAAAAAAAAACTTAATGAAGTTATAATACAATTTAATCACATGAAACATTTATTTAATCAAAGTAAAATTAATAAAATATTTTGATCACTTGCAGTGCGAATCAGTTCAGATTACTGCAAGTATTCGAGAGCTTTTCTTTCTCTATTCCCAAAATGTTTAAACTTTTTTCGTTCGGACATATGATTTTGCTGCATATACAAATTTGCTCCACAGTGTCATTGTTTGTTGTTTAAAAAGAAATTTGGTTGTTTTACCCATCCGTGAAGCAGTGAAATTTTTTGTTGTTTAAAGAAATAATTTATATTTTACTTTTCATGAAATTGCAATCGTTTCAAGTGATTTGAATTGGTTAGTATTTTTTGTTGTATTTTCTCGTAAATTGTTCAAGAGAAACAAATCACACACACACATGCTTGCATAAATATTACTTTTTGCAATATCCGTATAGATAGATCGATGATTCGTCTGTCCATTATTCTTATTTAGCTACATAATCACTTTTTAGAATATACGACAAGTGTAATGACACTTTGCATATCATTTTTCATTTGGACAAGCTCTTTAAGCCACTGATTGCATACAAATTAGCAACATGAATGGATGGATAGATGGATGAATAACTGCGAAGTGACAATGGAAAGTAAAATTCCATGAATTTTGCATGAGTTCGTTCTTCATTTTGGTAAATTTCGTGATGGAATTATTTTCACACTATTGCAATTAAAACAAACACCATCGTCACCATCAAGTGTCCCGGTCAACGCTTGTAAACTTTTAAAATAAAAATCTTTTTTGCTTTTTTTTTGCTTTGAATTCATCAATTAAATGTTAAATTTTGTTGCCATTAAACCAAAAATAATTCACAACAATATTCCCGTTTATAAAAAACATTAGTAGGGTACGAAGAACGAGCATGTTGTTGAAGTATATTTTTTTTTTTTTTTGCAAAATCTTTTTATTGAAAAAATAGTTAAAACACAAAAATTGAAACAGAATTACGAAAAAGAAAATATCTATTTATTAAATTTTATACGTTTGTGTTATTTTAGCCTTTTTCGTAAATTTTTGGTTGCCATTATTTTTTTTTTTTTTTTTTGGTTTTTTTGGATGCGCCTCACGTATCTTTGGAACTTTGTTTCAATTGCCATTTATTTTGCGGGTTCTATTACTATAAACTATCGACTGCTACAACTCTCCGAACACGACCAGAGTATATGATGTGATGTGTGTGTGCATGTGTATGAACTACGTTTTATTTGGTCTGGTCTATAACTATAACGATACCGATGACGATGACTACTACTGGGTGTTTGTTGAAATGATACAAAATTTTTGCGCTACTGCACATACTTAGACGCTTTATGGCTTATTGGTTGGCTTGAATGGTCATAGATTTGGTTTAAGAGAGTTAACTTTATTCTAACCATTTATTTCGATTTCTTTTTTATTTTATTACATTTTCAAAAGATTTGTTTTTCGTGTTTGTGTGCTTTTAGTTGTTGTTCCTGCACCTCGTACACTTACAACAAACATTTAAAGATTGTTTTTACTACATGAACTTTTATAATAAATATTTCACCTTATTGATTGGTTGGTGGGGGAGGGGAGGGCAGGGTTGGAGCAGCGCAATCTGAAGATTTGAAAATGTAGCAGACGTTTTGGCTCGTTTTTTTTTTTTTTTTTGCGGTTGGGGGAGGGTATTGAAACGTGTTGCAAGTGCGAAAATATTCTTACACAGCACATGTTTTTCTGAATTTTCTTTATTGCTGAAAAAGGCTTGAGGAAATGTTCTTGTTCATGTTCTTGGTACCATGAGTATGTGCACATTTAAACATATTAAGTCTATAAAAGGGAGATTTTCGGGAAAGATTCATAAAAAGAAAACCAAAACCAAAAAAAAAAACAAAAAACAAGAATTGTTTTATAAAAGTCATGAGTTTGTGCAAATGTGAAACTATAAGCTTCGTTGGGTAACTTAGTAGTAAATTGATTATTTTGGCTTTCATTTATTATGTACAAGTGAGTACGTGTATGTGTGTGTGTTTGTGTTTGTATCGCACACACGGTATGTGTGAGATTTTAAATAGATGATTTTTCTTATTTCACTGACTTCAAGGCTCATAAATTTTCAATTCATGAAGATTATTTTCTAATTTTTCTTCATTTTTGTTTTCTATGGATTTTAGAGGAATCTTTTTTAAATTTATACAAACAATTAACAGCTCAAATAAAGTGAAATAAATATTTAAAGCTGATAAACACTTAAGTTAATGTAAATACGAGCGAGCATTTAGTAAAAGTCGATTTAGAAAATATGTATGTGTAACAATTAAGTTTTATTATTCAATTTATTAAAAACGACAGCGTGGTGGCTTAATACAGAAAAGGCATATCTCCAATTTTTTTAAATAATTTTTTTTATGGGACTGGATCACTACTTTTATTAAGAATTACTTTTGCAAACGCATGTGATTTTCCAAAGAAACGTATGCACTTTCATGTTAATGTCAATTTTCAGTAACATACGAAAGCTCCCAAAAATTTATAATTTATTTCTGATTTCAACAAAATTGTAAACAAAAGTCACAAGAATAATTGCTCATTCTGACAAATGTGAAGTCTTTGGCTGAAAAAAAAAAAACTTATTTTGATGCTTTTTTTTGCACAAGCGAAAAAATCGACATTCAATGGAATAAAATTTCCAATAGTTTTTTTAAATAAAATAAAAGTCAAGAAAACGTAAAAATAAGGTAAATAAAACAAAAAATAAACAAAACAAAGTAAATTGTGTGGCCTTAATAAGGAAAAACGAATTGGCAAAATAAAAATGCAATATGAAATTTTATTTTGGTTAAAAACTGTTACGCGACATTTCCGACACGCAACATTTTTATATGATATTTTAAGTTGTTTCAATTTCTTCAACAACTGGCTCGCCGATCGTCTCAGTCAATCTTAATTTTTCAGTTGATTAACGAAAAAAAAAACTAACAAAGCCACAGTCTAGACGCGCACTATATATTTCATGAAAAGAAAGCTTTGAAAAAGATGTGACTGTGCAGAGACTAAAAACGAAACATAAAAAATATTCACGTTTTAAAGTCAAAATTGTAGTTAAAAAAAGAAAACATGCGCCCAACAATTAATCAACAATTACAAAGAGAAATTGCGTTTTTCAGATGCATGCGAACAACCACTATTCCTGGAAGTTTTTATCAAAAATATTACAGAAGTTGATCAAAATAGTGAAGTATGAAAAACGTGTAACATAATTAAAGCAATGTATTGAATTTATAGACATGACGAACAAGTGATTTGAGTGTAAAATTTGTATGAAAAACAGCACATTAGAACTTAATTTGCTTCTATTTTTTTTGACGACTGTGCCGTTAAAGTGGAAAAAACAAATTTATATTTTTCAATTTTTATCTTGATGTTAGATGGACCTGCGCCACTTTCAAAATAAACGTTGGTTCTTGTTGTTGTTGTTGTTATTATTTAACTTTAGTAGCAACGTGCCTATCAACCACCAGCCAAATACAATAAATAATTAACAGCAGCTGGTCATTAGAAAGAAATAATTTTATGATTTCTCTTTTACTTTTAAGCAAAATATTTATTTATTGAAATTCTCATAAAATTTCTTTGTTTTTTGTTTTTCCCATAGAGAAAGTTCGTTCTTTCCTTTTGCTGTTTTATTTTAATTTATTTTGTAAAATTTACTTTTTATGCTCAAAAATATTGTTGTTTCCTTTTATTTGGGCCTTCATATTGATTTGTTTTTTCTTTTCGTAAAATTTTAATCTCATTTATTAGCATTTCAATTAAATGTCGGAAGTTGTTGAGTTTTTTAAGGTCACTACAATAAAAACATCAACCGTCTTTTTCCTTTCAATACTTTTTGTTGGCTGTTCGCAATCATTTATACCAGCAGCAGCAGCAGTTAGTTATTAATAACTAATGCTCACAGTTTGTCCATTAAATCCATTTATTTACTTAACCAAATTAAGTAATTTTTATTTTATTTGGTTCAATCGTAAGTAAGTCGTCGTGTTGCAAATAACCATTATAATTCAAATTCATTGGGCGATAAAATAACTTCATAAATAAATTGCCCAAAATTCTATACAAAAGATGCTGAATAAGTACTTCAAACAATATGGTTTATTGGGTTTTAAATGGACTTTCTACGAAAATGTGCCCCGTAATATTGAAAATACATTTTGTAATAAAATATTTATTTTTTACCTTTTATGTTCTTCAGTGATCGCCAAAAGTGGCCAGAATCGAACTCCACAAGATGGCATGAACGTATTTGGCGGCATTGAATTTCTCCTAATAAAAATATTGTGCGCTTGCTTTAAAAGTTATTCTTAATCTCCTACAAAACTATCAATTAAAATACTTTATTAAAAGCGTAACCAGTTTCAATTAACTTTGCAATCACTTATAAATATAATTACTATTGTAAATAATTTTTTACATAAGTTTTCAGTAAATGAAAATTAAAATTTTGGATATTGAACATCGTATAAAGAAAATATTTGTGTATAAAGGTCTTAACTCACTTTTTTTTCCAATCGCGTATTCATCTATTGCGAAAGGCAACCCTCGTAGTTAACGATATAAGCAAAAAATAAATCCAATTAAAAAAAAAACAGTTAGGACCTTTCCATATTAACACAACGATACACAATTTTCGTTGATGTTCAAATCAATGAAAAATTTAATTAAATCTGCAGTGTTCTTAATAGCGGACTCGTTACACGGTTTTGTTGTTGTCTCTAGTGCGATCATTAGTCGCAATAAAAATATTATTCAGTATTTTAATTGATTTCAATTAATATCGTAATTAAATTAACTATTCATGTGCTCAAAATCAATATTTTTGTTCTTAAATTTTTCATAAATTATTTAAATTTTAGTAATTGAATATAAAATTTCGATTTAAATGTTTAGGTGTCTAGAGTTGACCGCTTAGAGTATAGATTTTATTGGATTTACGCACCGTAAACTTTGGCGGTCTCTGTTTTAGATCGAATTCAAATGTAAATAATATAAATTTTGTTGGTTATTTTGCACCACAGCCTAAAAAAGGCGTAGCATGCTTTTACGCAGTTTTTAGCAAACAATATCAGGAATGTTTTTTTTTTGTAATAAAACTAACGCACCTCTTCAAGTTCTTACAAAAGAGGGAAAGATTTGTAAATAAAGTCAACTAAAATTATCAAAAGTTCACGGCAAATTCCACAAAATTATTTTTGAAAATATAAATTAGGCGAGAGTATAATTTTAACCGTAGTAACCAAAACTTTTTTTTTTTAATTTGGATTCAAACACAGGATTTCACAAAGGGAATTTATTTCTTTTATTTCCTCTATTAAATCAAAGAAAATCAGCACTTTGATGTTAATGGAAGTTTTTTGTTGTTTTTGTTTAATTTTATATTTTAATTTGCGGTATCATCTGCAATGTTAAATAGCTTTTGTTATCAATTTCTTAATCGAAAAAAAAAACAATTTTTTTTACTGAGACATAAAAATTGTCCTTATCTCGATTTGTACGGACGTGCATACGAGTACGTATGACTTCAGCTCATTGAGTTTTAGTGTCAATAATGGAAAGTTATGCTGCCATTTCACTGTGAATTCCAAATTAATTTGAATGAATAACATTTTTAAAGAAACAACAAGAACAGCAACAACAAAAGACCAAAGAAAATATATATTTTTTTATTACATTCTACAGATGTTTTAATGGGTTTCTATAAGAATTTTAATTTATTTTTATTGGTTTTATGTTAATTATTCGACCTTTTAACCCTTCTTGAAAAGTTTTTCCGCTATTCGAAATTCATTTTTGTTGTTATTGTAGTTCTTGGGTAATTTCACGGCCATAAAAGCTAGTGTGTTGGTTGGTTGTTTCTCTTACTGGCATCTCCAACTTGGGCCCAACCTTTTGTCTGCTTGTTGTTTGTTGACAAACCTTTTTTCGTAGGTAGTATTTTTAACGGTTTACAGGCTGTATTCTCTTCTAGAATTGGAAAAAATGCTCTTGTTTTTGTACACATTTAATTTTAGTTTGTTGTTATTAATTTTACAATAAAATGTTTAAAATGTTTATTGTAAATTCTCAGGCAGTGATGCGTTGTGCTGGAAAGCTATTGTACATTGTGTTTTACGAATAGTAATGCTTGAGTATTGTTGTACCAGACCAGACACGACTGTATTGTGTTGCATTGTATTTTGTAGTGAATCGTTTTGTTTTGACCAACAGCAACAAACGAACAACGAACAACAAACAACAAATGAAAAACAATAAAAACATTTAATGATGTCACACGGTATATAAAAATACTATAAAATGTCAAAAGTTATTGAATTTATGTTAACATTTTTGTTTGAGTCCATCCATACAAGAGAAGACATTTTTCGACAAGAATATCTTAGTTTTCCATGGCTGGCTAAACTACGGCCAACCGTGAAATGCCAACACAGCTGGTGTAGTTTTTAAAAATAACAACGAAATGTGTAGCCTGCTGGAGGGGCACAAGAGGAAAAACGCGACACAATTTACCATTTCGAATGTAACTCATGGCACAAGAAATGGCGTCTGAGAGGAAATTTATATTTTTGCTAATCCTTTTTTTAACGATTTAAAGATGAGTTTTAGAAAATATAAATACTTTTTTTTATCACAATTTAATGTATTTCTTTATTTGTCTAGCAAAGAGATTACGGCATATCGGTCATTATTTTTAATTATATTTTATTTTAGCATCACTTCTTTTCAGTGGCGGTTGTTTAGAAATTAATTGGTTTTATTAATAAAACAAAATCAATGCTCAGTTGCAAATATGTAATTGCAACTTTACACTCAGCGAAATCGTTGATGATTAAATTGCGGAAAGTTTATTTTAATTTTGTTTTTAATATTTAAGGTCTGGTTTAGTACAATCTTGAGTTTTTTGACTACGTGCTTAACTAACTAAGTGATCGCTTAAAGTTTTTTAATTTTTTTTCATTTTACCTTAAAATATTACTTGCTTTTTTGTCTTGTTAATGTTGTTGTAGAATAGTTGCGATCGTTAAAAATAAACTTTAGTTGGAGTTTTAGAGGATTTTTAACCTGCACCTGGTTTCATTTTAGGCGGAGCTATATTTCCCAATTTTAAACACATCTGTAGTGAAACGGCATATTGTATATTTTAATGCAAAATATATTAAATTATTTTAACCCTTTGCCCCTTTCTTTAAAATGTGCTGAGACTCTCCCAGGATAACTTCGTAGCCGGCCGAACAATTCTAGAAAAATATTTATCAAAATATTCACAGAAGGGCATAAACTGAGTTTTTCTAAATGTGCTAAAAATGTGGATGGCTGGAGTTAAGCCACATGATGAGACGGCCGTTGGTTTCATTTCTGAAGCAAATCAATCGATAATAATGAACAAGATCTAAAATTGCACTTTCATTTATTCGTATATTTTTTCCAAATAATATTTAAAATCACATTTTAGATATTGACTGATTCTTGCGTGGAAAATTAGGCTGGTGCAAATTTTCTCATACACATTGACGAAAATTTGTTATAAATATTTGTTTATTTCTTTTTGCTAATTTGAATGTTATCAGTGTATAACAAGATTCAGTCAAGATTCAGTCGTAAAAACAAATTTTATGGCGAACGAATGAAGGGCTGCTCTATTAAACCTTAAAGTAGTAAAAAAAGAAACACAATAATGAAATACCGACGACTCCGTATTGTCTAGTAAATATTTGTTTGTTTATTAAACATTTTGTCTCATTTTTATTTTTATTTTTATTAATTTTATTTTTAATTTTTTTATATGATTCGTTTGTCTTTTGTTATGTCGTAAAAGAATGGAAATTAAATTATTTTGTCCTTTTTTTAAACCATAAATCCAAATTCATTATCTGTTTTTTTTTTTATATTTCTTCGAGAATCGTGATGTCAATTTAATTTAGACTATTAAGTTTTCAAACGTCATTTAATTTAAAATTCCTTTATACTCGTACATATTTTTTCGTGTTTTTAATTAAAATTTATTCAGATTTAAATTTCAATGAAACTTAAAATATATACTCGTAAAGCGGGTTGTTATTGATTACGTATTTTATTATACAACAGCACGTGCACTCACCTAAATTTTCAAACACTTGGAAATATTTCTTTCGACCACCTACGGCTAAAGGTGTGTGTAAGTGTGAGTGTATTTAGGTATGCTCGCAGTGGGTATGTAACAAAATATCCTTATCAGAAAGGAAAACACATACAAACAAACAAACAAACATACAATCGTTTACATAAAACAAATACAAAATTTTAATTCATAACATATTTTTTCGGTATTTTCTTTTATCAGCATTGCTTGCATTCATTGTTGTTGGGTGAAGTGGTCATTGGATAAGATTATTTCAACACTCTTGCTGCTTAATTTGCATTAAAAAATAATTAGTTTTCTAATGAAATTCCATTTTATCGGTGTGAGAGTTTTTTTTTTTTTTTTTTTTTTTGTTAAAAAGAAGTATAAAAAAATAAACAAATGATAAAAAAATGCCATGTTATTGTCAGGAGTAGACACTCTGTGGCAAAGAGAACTTTTTAAGACGCCTTAATGTCTTGTAATATTTACTAATCGCGATAATTTTACAAAATTTAGTACAAAGAGTTGTTATGTTGCTCTGTAAAACACAAAATATTTTCATTTCCGCTTGATGCTGAAAATCACTCAATGGACAGTGGGCCTATTGCAAATTAGAAATTTATTAAAAATGAAAAAATGTTAGAAACACTACTTTAACTTTAAATTTTCTAATACTGAAAATATATATGTACTTTTCCACAGCAAACGTTAATTATTCCTAATAAGCTCGTATGTTGTGCTATTCCCAAAGGAAAATCACAACTTTAATAGTATTTTACCTAAAATCTTTATTAATTAAGTTGTGAATTTTAAATTAAAAATTTCTTTGATTAAAAATCTTTATTATTATTTTCCATTCCCGTCTCATCAACTCCAACTAATATTTGATATACGAAATTGGAAAAATCAATCTGTTGTTTAGCAAAGATGTTGCTGATGAATATGATGATGATGATGGAAGTGTGATAATGATAACAATTTTAAATTAAAAAAAAAAAAAAAAAAACAGTGATAATAATGATACCATATTCATATTTATGAATTTCTCGAATAGGAAATCCTCTTGCATAAAGCACGTTTGATGTTTGCATGCGTGACCATTTCATTAACACATCAAAATCATGACCTTCACACGAAGTCAGCAAACAGAACAGAACAGAACAGAACAAAATATTGATAAAGCTTTTTCTTTCTTTTCCATATATATTTTGCTCCATAAAGCTTTTGCTAGCAGAACAACAATGAACTGACTCTAATGCCGCTCGCTGCCTGTAGATTTTCCATAATCAATGTTTGAATTGTTATTTAACACATCCATACGACGTAGAAGTACATATAAATCACCCACCACCAGTGTGCTGCTGCTTGCACAAATATTTTCATAAATGGCTGTAGGGAACGGTATTGTTACTGTTTAGTAGACCTTTGAGCTAAAAGATTACATTATTATGTTTTGGTTTGGTGTGGTTTGTTGTTGTGATTTTACCGACCATTATAAACTTCCATGTGTCACACATAATGTCGCACAATAACCATAAATAATATCAATTGCATGTGTATCACACAGTATGCGAACGGATGGATAGTGACTAAGCGACTAAGTGAGTGAGTGAGTGAGTGAGTGAGTTAGTTCGTTAGTTAGTTAGTTGGTTGGTTAGCCACCATTCAAATTGTACATTTAAATTTATAAAGGATGCCTAAGTCTGATTTGTTGTAGACCAACAAATTGTCGTCATATTGTTCAGGCAGAGGGGAGGGTAGAGAGCAGTGATGTTATATGTAGGGAAAAATCCCTACTCATAGGGATTTTCGTCCAAAAAAAGGACCGTAGGGAAAAAATGACAGATTTTTTGAAATCATTAAAATGAATTTTCATTTAAAAATATTTCGAAAATTATAAAAGTGGACGCTAATTCTCTTCTACAAGAGTGGATATCCTTTTTAAATTTATTTTTCCAGAGCAAGAAATAGGTGATTTTTTAAATATGGATATCGAAATGTTTTGGAGTACAGTTACCAAAATGAACAATTTTAATTAGAATTTCATTTTCCCCCTTTTGTCGAAATTAGCTACGTTTGCTTTATCACTGCCACATGCCAATATAGACAGGGAGAGAATTTTTCCCATCATCACTGATGTTCGCACTAAGAAAAGAAATAAGCTAAGTCATAAAATTTTAACTTCAATTTGCAAGGCGAATGTAAAAATTGTTATAGCTTCCAATGTACCGAAACTCATTTAAAAAAACTGGTATCCTTACGACATGTCAGGAAATCACCAGTCAAAAATAACACGGGCAAACAATTTTTTAAGCAAATTTCAAAAGTGCAAAATACATATTTTTTATATTTCGCTTTTTTTACCAATGAACTAATTGTGATTTTAAATGAATTTATGTATATCACTTGTTTTTATGTTTTTCAATTTTTGTTTATTTAGTTTTTAATTTATAAAAAAAGACTGATAGAATAATTCATTATGTATAACAAGTTTCAATAAAACGTTTATATATTAAACACAAAGATTTTATTTGTATTGTTTGATATATTATAACTTAAAAGTTGTAGGGATTTTTGTAAAGACAATTTTTTGAGCGCGTTGGGAAAAATAGGGATTTTTTTAAGTGCTGCGTAAAGACTTTTCAAAAAAGTGTATAACATCACTGGTAGAGAGAGTGTTGCCCAAATTCATGAACAATATTTGCTAAAACACTCTCGAACACCATCCATGACATGTTATATTGTTCGCTTTAATTTACTCTTGGTAATGATTATTGCGTATTTACTATTGCTATTTTCTACTGTTATTGGCTTTAATGACGTTTGCTGAAGAGTAGCCACTTCCACCCCTCCCCAACTACATATATTTTCCATATTTTTGGTTTCTTGGGCTTCGTTTGTTAATATTTTTAATAAAATTTTGTCATACATGCGTCAAAAATTACGAATTGTTGCGTTAATCAAACTGACAACTTTGGTGAATTATTGAAAAGATACTGAAATTTATGCAAACACAAAAAAAAAAGAAAAAAAAAACGAACACTAAAATATAAACCAGAGCGTGACTTTCATGACAACATCAACGTCACCCACTAGAAAGAGACACGTTGAAAACACACATGTATGAATGCGTGTCTTTTTTTTTATACAAATATCGTAAATATGTGCAAAAATTTCTAATGCTGTGGTTCAAATTACTTTCAAAAAAAACCGACCAAAAGAAAAAAGAAGTGTGAATGATTTAGCTGAAGCTTATGTTTAATATATTGTTGTAATTGTTGTTGTTACTGCTGTTGGCTTTGTTAGTTTTTAACTAAACTGTGCGGCCAACCGAAGCAACATTTATAAGCAGATTATTTCAGAGCGAATAAGCCAGCAAATTAATGGGTGGCATATTAAGCAGACAACAATTGGTGTATAGTAAAATGCAAAAGTATGATGACGCTCTCTTTTCTATTTTCTATTTGCATAAAAATTAATCTGTGTTTCGACATTTCTTTGTTGTTTGTGTGCTCCTTTAAGGCAGCCACACTTTAATACTGATCGTTTTACAATTTTAGGACGGTCTTTCTTACTGCCGACTGGAAACTTCAAATTGGATAGTTTTTATATTCAAAGGGGAGGGTGAAAAGTGTGCTGCTCTTAGAATAAAATGTTTTTCCATGTCAAATCTTGAAGAAGGAGGATAACTGGATTAAAAATTAGGGATTTTAAATTTAATGTGGGTTAATCTGAGCATAAAGTCTAGTTTCCGGTACAATCTTCGAGGACTTATCATGTGTGACTCTTCAAATGTGGAAACTATAAGGGTATTGTTATATGACCTGGGTTCAACCCTAGTCAGAGCACGCCAATGAAGACCACAAATTTCTCGTCTTTTTAATAGTGGCATTATTGTGCCATTAAATTAATGGTTGTCGGACTGTTTACGTGATGATCGCATATCACTAGTTATTAGAACTGTTCCTGCAGCGGTTTATACAGTTCACAGCTAATGCAAACCACAGCTCTTGCATCGGCGATGTTAAATTATTAGTAATATGACCAGTTTAAAAAATTTAATGCGTGTATTTAACACCACAGGCATTGCAACACTACTATAAAATTGAAAAAAAAAGCTCAATAGAAGAGATGTAATAGAATTTATCCTTTTTCTTCTATATTTTCACCATCTATCTTCTCTATCCTTTTCATTTCTCTCTAGCCTGAAGAATAAATGTGAACAATTCATAAAATATATAATTTACAATATTTAATTAAATATTACTACGTGATATGTGTGATTGTAATTATATGTGTGAACATTTTTCTTCTCCACTGTAGTGATATTAATTTGTATACAAAGGGATACATGCTTGGTTGGATTTAGGTTTTTTTCCGATTTCTCTAATGTATGAAATGAATATGCAAAATCAATGGAAAAAGAGTCTGTTGTATGTTTATGTGTAAGTGTGTGAGTATGTGAGCCTGTCAAATATTAAAGATATCAAAGATAAACACAACAGCGCAGAATAATTCGACACTAGAAATATTTCATAAACAGCCTGCAATGAAATTTCCAAGAAATCAAAATATTAATGAATAGTTTTGGAATTTCTATTGCATAACGGGGAATGTTTTATTAACCAAATATAATAAATATTTGTTCATTCGATTGTATTAAAGTAATAGATTTAATAAAGAACTAAAATAATATTTAAACTAAAAACTAAACAACTTTTTTTTCTTTCAGATATTCATCAAGAGTCCATTTATTTTAAACATGTATTTCATGTCTGGTAAGTCTTAAAAATTTACTCAACCTTAAATTTTATCATAAATTAATATTATTTTGACATCTCAATGATTTATTTTTTTGGTATTGTAAAATAATGTTGAACTAAATTTTATAAAAAAAAAATGCAAGAATTTTTCCCTGTTAAGAAAAAATTAAATAACGTTGACAAATGATATATTGTTTTAGGTTTGTTAATTGGTAACGGACTTAATTGAAAATTATCAGCGACTACGGAATTTTCTAAATTTTCTTAGCGGATATTACAGACAGCCGCAGACTCAAATAGACAACAGTTAGGTAGTTCTTATGTAAGACACTCAATTACAGGCCATCTATGTGGATAGTTCTCACAGTTTTTTAAGTAATCGACTAAACGTTTACACTGCGATTACAATGTTTGGTTGTCACATAAATCACATAAAAAAATGCGTTCAAACAATAAAAATATTCCTCTTAAGACATTTTAGCAGAAAGAAAAAAATTATAAATAATGAAATTATAACTTAAATTCGTATTAAAAGTTTGCCAAGGATTAAAAATTGTAATGTTTTTTTTTTGGAAAATTGTCGGGATTTTGTAAACTATAAAATTATTATATTATTATTATTATAATTATAATTATTTTCAATTAAAAACATTTTGTAAAGAAGGGAGCAGTTTTAAGGCGTTTCGAATTAAATTCTTAGATCGTAAAAACTTAATTAATTAAACTGAAAAAAAAACTCATCAAGACACCGTGCAGGAGCACAAGACGCCGCTAAACAATGGTCAAATGAATTTATCTAAACGTTAATGAGTCTCTCCAGCACAATACACCGAAATACTTTGAATAGTTTTTCTTACGTTTCTGTAAAAACTACAAAAAAATTCAGTTTTCATTTTTAATTATGCGGGATTGTGTTGTTTTTCCTTTTTGTGTTTTTTTTTTGGGAGGGGAAGAACTTGACAAAAAAAAACTAATAATAATAATTCAACACGGTCTTAATGAAAATAACAACCTGCATTTTGATTAAATTTGACCAGGTTTTGAATGCAGGTAGACTGGGAATAGAATAGAATAGAAGAATAAAGAATATATTACACGTGATCAAAGAACATAAATTTAATTGGCCGGAGTGTGTTTTTGTTTCAACCATTCTTTTCCCATTGTAGTATTTAATTTATTAAACTTTATGAGACAATAATGTGACGCGGTATTTTGAAATGAAATTAATTTTAAAAAGTGGAAAATGTTTAAATAATTAATAAACTAAAACAAAGAAAAAGAGCGATCAAAACGGTTGTGCTTGAACAAATTCTCAGAACACAAAATTTTCTATTCATTTCATTTTACAACTTTTGGTGTTAATTGCCACAAAAGAAGAAGAACGAACAAATATTTTCCTTTTGGGTTCAATATACCAACCTTTGAAATTTATTAAATCAATTCTTTCCATTCAATTAATAGTTTTAAAGCTCCGAAAAATATAAAAAAAATCATGTAAATGGTGATCACAACCTCTTTTTTTATGGTGATCTGAAGATATGTGTGAGAATAAATATACCGGGCATTCCATTGCGTAGCATTGGCCAAAATCCCTTAGTGATCGTACGTACGATAAACGTAAAATTTCAATAACGTATGATATTTTCCACAAAATAAATTCAAGTATTGATCCTGTTGGATCTTGTTTCTAAGCTAAGTTCAAAAGTAAAGAGTGATCAATAAAAAGCAATGAGCCGGTAAAGAATATTTTATAGGCTTAACTATAAAATGTTTTCTTGAGTATCTGATTTGAAATCTAATACCATAAGTAACGACTTTTACCATCTCTCTCTCTCTCTCTCTCTCTCTCCCTTTTTCGTCATGTTCAGACTAGACAGAGCCTTAAATTACACAACCTTCTAAATGAAAAGTCTTCAAATAATTTCTAATTTGGATCTAATTTAAAGGACACAAAAAAATAAAAGAAAATGTCTAAACACAATTTTATGGTCCGTCGGCTTTACCTTCGAATAATTGCGCGTCCTATTAAAGAAAAAAGAAAAGGCTTAATTATCACCCTGTACAATGTTTTTTTTTTTTTTTCAACTTATTTTCTTGTGCAGCATAATTAAGTTCAAATATTTAATTTCATTTTGTAAATTTTTCATTTAAAACTAAATCTAATTTCTGAAAATATTTAAATATTCATTACAACAGCAATTTATGCATTGAATTTAAACAAAAAAAATATATTTATTTATTTGTTTGAGTTAGACCTCCTGCATAGTCACTTTAATGATGCAGCAATAATAATACATCCATCGTATGTAGTGCTGCTGCTGCGTGTATGTGAAAGTTCAAAACATTCGAAAATAAATTAAAATTGTAATTAGATCCTTTGATACAATAAAAGCGGCTCAATTAAAAAAGGACGCTTTTATATAAATGACTCTTGCAAATAATACCAATTTTATATGGGAATCAACACAGAAATAATACCCGTACTTTTGCATAAAATAAGCTATAAATCTGCATGGTATGTATGTATGTATGTATGCATGTATGTATGCATGTTTGTTGTTACCAACATGACTACGATTTTAAAATTTAGTACTAAAGATATTTGTGCAAATACAATTATAAAGCGGGCAGGCCGCTATACTCCGTTTGGATGTATTTATTTACATTAAACCAGCAGGTATTTTAAATTAGATAAAATCAATTTAACAAACACACACAGACGCACACACACAGCAATTGTAAATTGTCATCATTCCCAGATGGTAAATAGTATTATTTAAATTAATTGAAGAAAAAGTTAAACAAAATATTTACAACGTTTCCATCAGGGGACTTGTGCGTAGATACAATTGTACAAAAAATGGTTCGATTTAAAATAAATAAATTTCATACAAAATTTAAATTTTAGCTTTTAAAAGTTACTACTACTATTCAAAATCTTTTAATATTCCAAAACCGTTCCCAACTATTTTAACGACAATTTCAATGGGATTTATTTAGTTTGCTGCGCCATACCTACTACGAGAGCATTTCTGTAAATCAATTTCAGTTTGTAATTTATTCCTGTGTCATTTTAATCGCCACTTATACACATGTAAATAATAAAAGTGAGCAGTAGAAAATAAAAGTATGAATACATTTTGCCCTACGGCAGTTAATCTACTATTAATCTTATTGTAAATCCGCCAAGACTTCCTGACATATGAGCCGTATTATTCATAGGCATTTTACAAACGTTCACTTACACAAACACACACACACACACACATATACAGAGTATATAATACATTTTATAATTCTTATAAACTGCAAGAGTCCATCCAATTACAGATTTAACAGTTTAGTCGTAAATTTAAGCATAAATATGCTTTAAAATAGTTACAACAACGTGAATAACAATGTCTGCTGCAATATTTAGTAGTTTTGTTGTTTTTTTTTTTTTTTTTTGGTTCGACAACGTCGTCTTCCCCAAAGTATGTAGGTTTTTACCAGGGCAATAAAATTGCAGCAGCCGTAAGAATAAATGTGATTAAGTTGCGCGAAAAAATCCAATTTTTATAACTGAAAAGAAAAAAAAATAACTTGTAAACACATATGCATTCAACACTTGTGGCCAAAAAACTAAGGACATAATTATTGTAAATTTTGTAAAGGTTCTCGATTGAAAATTCGAGCACTAATGTTAAAGGTTTTTAATATTTGTTCGTAAATTTAATAGTAAGAGAAATATTAGATAGACACTGTTAACACATTTCAAACAACAAAAGAAAAATTTTATATCTAAACATCATATTTGATTTCAACTAAACGGCTGAATAGAACAAACGTTGTTTTCGGTAGAAACCACTAAAACTCGTTAAAGATTTTTATTTTTATAGTATTCAAGAATTTATGTTTCCCAAAATACTTTATTTGTTACGGGTTAGAGCTAATCCACATGCTGCATTAAATTGTTTGATAAATACCAACTTCATCAGTAGATCTTTAATATCATGTTTGAAATTTTTTTAAATTAATTTGCTTCAAGCATACTGATAAGGATCTACTGATGAAGTTTTACAATTCATATGAAAACCTAATAGAATCAAAAAGTTTTTCTTTATGGATTGTTTTTTGCTGCCAAAAATAACTTTTTTTTTGTATTTTCCTACTTGATAAAAGTAATAAGGAAACTCTTCAAAAAAATCTTCGGTTCTTTCTCTGGGATACCCCTTAGCCAAAAACGTTTCATAGAGAAAATTTTGTTGATTCTATTAGGCTATTGTTATTTTGGCTATGTGTACATTCACGGATGTAACGATTTGGGCCCTGATTGATTTCATACCAATTTTACACTCTGAAACTGCATCCAAGTGGTTTTCATATAAATAGTCCACCTAATTTGATAGTTTATGGTTTGTGGACCCAACACTTTGTGCATATTATAAAATTTGTATTTGTTTACCTGTTGATGGTGTATAGTGTGTACCTGGAGTTAGTGTTGGTTTGCTGTAGATGATTGTAGTGATGGTGGGCAACAATATATTGGTTGCGGCAGGTCAGGAACACTGAGCAGATGACGTCACAACCTCTTTGTTTCTTATTTCTCTTCTTTCCCTTTTTTTTCAATAAAACGACTCTTCTTTTCTTAATTTAACGATTCTATTCTTTATTTTGTTTAGTTTTATTTTTTAAAAACAATGATTTCAATTTATTTTACAGTTTTTTCCTTTTCATTTCTTTAAGTTTGTCTCTTACGCTTTTGTTAATTTTCCACGAGTGTTAGTTGACAAAAAGAATATCTTAGTCATCGGATTTGTTGACGGCGGCAGCTAACAGACGGCTAACCTGGGGGCCGTTTAGACGATCAGCATCCACAGCAGCTACACGGGCAACGCAGTTTTACCGTGCAAACATACCGCCAGCCTTGCAGCGATGGTGCAACAACACAATTGTTAATATTAATAAGAATCACAAGCAACTATATTTAGTTAATTTATTCAGCGAAAAAAAAATGTTTAAAGCGAAAACATTTGTAAACAAAAAAAAAAATTCATATTTAATTCAATTGTGTAAATAAAAAAAAGGAGAAAAAAAAAATGATATATATATATGATGAGGTTTTATAAAAGGTGGCGCAATTTTTTAATTATTACATGGCGGTAGGGCTACTAATTTATGGATTGGACGTGTTATTAAACCATTTTGCGTTTTGATCTCGACTACACGTACTTTGTTGTCTGTCCCGTGAAAAGTTTTCATGATACGCCCTAGACGCCATTCTGAGGGGGAAGTAGGCTCATTTTTTAGAGCTACTAGATCATTTAATTTTAAATCGATTTGTGGTTGTTTCCACTTATTGCGTTTGTGCAATTCTTTCAAATACTCCTCCTTCCATCGACGACACATTTCTTGCTGCAGAGCCTTTACCTTTCGCCACCGATTGGTTATACTGAGCGGGGACGACAACTCTTCAGGTTCGGCTGGAGAAAGTAAAGACGAGCCTATCAGGAAATGGCCTGGAGTGAGAGCCGTTATATCATCGAGATTATCAGATAAAGGGCCAAGGGGACGAGAGTTGAGACATGCTTCAATTTTCGCTAGAAGGGTGGAAAACTCTTCAAAAGTGAATTTCATCAGCCCAGCTGATTTTTTAAGATGAGTTTTGAGGCTTTTGATACCTGCCTCCCATAAACCTCCCATATGAGGTGCCGCAGCTGGAATGAAATGCCACTCTAGGCTATGATGGCCATATACATCGACAGCAGAATCACGTAACTCTTTTACAACTTTGTTGAAGTTGGTCTTAATTTCACGTGCGGCGCCTACGAAGTTTCGGCCATTGTCCGAAAAAATACGACTAGGGCACCCACGACGCGCAATAAAACGAGTTAAGGCCGCCAGAAAGGCAGGGGTAGACAAGTCACTAACGGCTTCAATGTGGATTGCTTTAGTAGAGAAACAAACAAAGAGACACACATACCCTTTCGTAATACGGCAATAGCGACCGGTAAAACTCTTTACTTCAAATGGGCCGGCAAAATCTACTCCAGTATTAGTAAAGGCCCGATTTAAAGTTGTTCTTTCTAGCGGTAGTGATCCCATAATTTGTCCTTGAAGCTTTTTGCGGAGCAAGACACATATTTTACAATTATGTATCACAGTTTTGATGAGATTTTTCACCTTAAGTATCCAGCATTCTTGTCGGACCACCGACAACACCAGACGAGGGCCACCATGATGGACGAGCTTATGTATGAACTCCACGTAAAGACGAGCGAGCCTACTGCTGTATGCTAGTATGATGGGGTGTCGTTCATTATAAGATAAACAGCTGGATGAACTGAGACGGCCATTAGAGCGAATGATATCATCTTTATCCAGAAAGGGCGTAAGGGTCAACAAGGGGCTTCGAGAATCAATTTTATCCTTTGCCTGTAGCCTATTGAAGTCGTGTGAAAAATGTGACTGCTGGGACAAAGAAAACAGACGATTTCTGACGAAACGCAATTCATGCGCTTGAATACGTAGCGTAGCGAAATTATGAGCTACACGCCTAGATTTGCTGCATAATGTTACGAAACGAAATACGTAGGCCAGTACATGCAGTGCTCTTGGTAAATCGGAAAAGCGCTCTAGCAAATCTTCTTTTGCCGCCGATATAGCAACAAATACTTGATTTTTTCTGGATTCTTCCGATGTTTCTGTCTGAGGAGGGCCTTCGGGCCACTGAGACTTTTCTTGACGCAACCAATCAGGACCTTGCCACCAAATTATATTTTTACGCAACTCCGCAGGAGTCAGCCCCCGGGTTGCTAGATCGGCAGGGTTATCCTGGGATGAGACATGAGACCAGTTTTTGTTGCCTATCTTTTCTAATATTGTTGCCACTCTATTTGCCACAAAAGTTTTCCAATTACAGGGTGGTTTTCGTAGCCAGGCCAACACTATCGTTGAGTCTGACCATAAATAAATTGATCCACTATTGAGCTGAAAATGAGGAATCACACTGTCCATCAGATTGGCTAGCAATACTGCTCCACATAGCTCTAAACGAGGCAAAGATGGCTTTTTTACTGGAGCCACTTTTGTTTTACATACGAGCAACTGTGTAGATGTTTCATTTCCTAAGCTTACTCTTACGTAAATTGCAGCTGCGTATGCCAGCTCAGAAGAGTCATAGAAGCCATGAAATTGTACTTCACAACCTGGCGTATATTGAACCCATCGTGGCAGCTTAATTGTCTCAATATCTGCATAATTTTTAATGAAGGTTAACCATTTTTGTAGAGCTACTGGCTTTATCTCTTGATCCCATTCTATTTTATCAAGCCACATTTGTTGTAATAAAATTTTCGCCGTGATTGCTACAGGTGCTAACCAGCCTGCAGGGTCAAAGAGTCTAGCAATGATTGATAAAACTTCTCGCTTGGTGTACGATTGTTTTATATGGAATGCCTCTGTTGTGAAGAAAAATACATCTTCAGCTGCATTCCAGTGAATGCCTAATGTCTTCGTGGTACTTTTATCATCGAGCGACAAAAAGGCTGAGTTTAGTAAATAGTCTTGGGGCAAATTTTTTAAAATTTCTTTAGAATTTGAAGTCCATTTTCTTAACTCAAATCCCCCCATCTCTAATATACCAATTAATTGGTCGCGTGCCTCTAATGCGTTTGGAATTGAGTGCGCGCCCACTAGTGCATCGTCGACATACATACACTCGCGTAAGATTCGAGAGCCAAGAGGGAAACACTTTTCTTCATCATCAGCCAATTGAAGTATTGTTCGGAGGGCTAAATATGGGGCACAATTTATACCAAAAGTCACTGTATTGAGTTGGTAATCTTCAATCTCGCCGCTTTCCGAATCACGAAAAACTATTTTCTGAAAGGGCCTTTGATTTGGTGTTAGTAAAATCTGGCGATACATTTTTGAAATGTCCGCATTAAATACAAACTGAAAAAATCGCCATTTTAATATTAGATGTACTATTTCAGCTTGCAGAATAGGGCCAGTGTACAACAAATCGTTCAAGCTTTTGCCGTTCGAGCTTGGGCTGGACGCATTAAAAACCACGCGTAGTTTTGTTGTTGTCTTTTCTGGCTTAAAAACACCATGATGAGGTAAATAGTAACCTGGGCCACTTGCGTTGCTCTCAACCTTTTCCATGTGCCCTAGTGTTAAATATTCTTTTAAAACCTCCTCATACATTGTTTTTCTTTCTGTGTTTTTTAGCAATGAGTTTTCGTTGCGTAAATATTGGCTTACAGCCATTTTCCTATTTTGACCGAGCGACAGAATGTTTGACTTAAAGGGCAGACTCACAATATATCTCCCTTCAGCATTTCTTGTAGTAGTAGAACGATAGATCTCCTCACAAAGTTTATCTTCTTCTGATAACACCCGTCTCCGAGAAACTTCTTCTAACTCCCAAAATTTAGTCAACTGGTCGTCTATAGAGCTTTTTGTTAAATGTGACCTCGTCACCATACGTGGAGAGACACCGCTGGTTGGGCCTGTTATAATCCAGCCAAATATAGTTTCTTGAGCCACGAGAGACTCAAAAACACCATGCTGAACTCCTCCACGAAGAATTAGGGGATATAAATCACCACCTAATAAGATATCTATTTCCCCACTTTCATAAAAGTTGGGGTCTGCATAATTTAATTTTGGCAAATTAAATCCTTTTAAGGGCTTAAAGGAATGTGTTGGCACATTTCCAGTGACTCGCGGAACTACGATAGCTTGTAATTTGAGCGAAATGCTTTGGCATGATATCGGCTCAATTACCAACGTTGCCATCTTGTTTGATTTGCTAATAACCTCACCACCTAAGCCTGTAACCTCCGCTGAGATTGCTGTAGTGGGCAACTTTAATAATTTTTGTATTTTCTCAGAGATAAAGCTTTCATCTGAACAAGGGTCGATTAACGCACGCGCCTTATAAAAGGAACCACAATGAACAATATTTACCCAGGCAATAGCAAGAATGACTTTTTTCGCGACTGAAGCGTGATGAGATTGAACAACTTCTGGTGGAGTTGTATTGTTAGTGGACTGTATTCTGTTTTCTCTATTCTCATTCCTACTTTTATTTTGGGCCACAAAATCTTTATGTATAAGCGTGTGATGTTTTCTACCACATTTGCCACACGTGTTTTGGCTTTTGCATTCACTATATAAATGACCAGTTGCTAAACAATTAAAGCAGTAGTGAAATTTTTTCAAAACCGAAACACGAGCTCTGTAGTCCATGCTTAGAAATTTACCGCAAACGTAGATCTTGTGATGTTCATTACATAAATTGCATTTTGTAGGGCTAAGTTTTGTATGATGGGCCTTATATTGTTTTGGTTTTGTCGAAACTTGATTATTACTGCTTTGCGAAAACGTTTGGGAACCACTGGTAGCAGTATTTGACGATATTATGTCCGAGACACTTTCTAAAGCATGAAACCGATCAGTGAGAAAAGAGTTCAATTCATCCCATTTGGGAACCTCTGTTTTATTTTTCACTGATTGTTCCCACAGATGTAAAGTGCTTTCTGAAAGTCGTGATGAACATTGAAATACGAAAATAGGGTCCCAGGATTCTATATTTACTTTATATAATTTCAGAACTGCAATACAGTTATTAATTTCCCTTTGTAGTTTTTTAATTTCTGAGGCAGAATCGTGTAAGTAGGGGGCCAAGTTGAAAAGAGTCTTAAGCTGACTATTTATCAATACGCGCTTATTTTCGTATTGATTTTTTAAATTGTTCCACGCTATCTCAAAATTGTCACTGGTTAAAGCCACGTTTCTATTTATATCACGTGCTTCACCATCTGTTTTTCTAAACAAGTAGAATAATTTTTCAACTGGGCTAATTTTGCTATTGTTTATATAAATTGCCGTAAACATGTCTCTAAATGTAGGCCACGATACATAATCCCCATGAAAAACACCAGTATCACACGGAGGTACTGACACTGAACTACAAATGTTGAGAGTTTCCGAACTATTCTTTGTTGCTTCTACCTTTGCTTTGGAAATGGCATTCAAACAACGAACGTAACATTTTCTCACTTGAGCATATTTTGTCTGAACTACCACTGAATCTTTTTTCTTTCCCGCCGTATCTATTAAACTTTCCTCATACAAGCTCTTAAATTCTTCCCATGCCTTGTCTACTTCATCTTTTTCAAATTGCAGGGCCTCATTCATGTATGTTGACAAATTTTCTTCATTTAAGTTGGCTTCCAACGTGATTAGTCGGTCTGCCGCCTGTATATAATTGTCAATGCTCGACATTTTGAAATAAGAATTTTATTGAAAATTGCAATAGCAAAAGTGAGACACTTTTTAAAGCAACAAAGTTCAGCTAGTATCTTCGAGAAAAAATATGTATCGCACAGCAACAATAAAATTCGTGCACCGTAATGAAGGTCACGATATTAGTTCTCAAGGGCAAAGAAAAGATGGCTGCCAAAATTTTGATCAGTCAAAAGCAATAAAAGATGGAGCCCAATATAACGGACCGCAACACTTGTGTGAAAAAATAATTTGCGCGTTTTTAATTTTTAGGTTTTCTAACCTCACTTTCACCGAGCCACAAATTTTGAGCAACACAGTATCACCAAATAATTTCTTAAAAAATTTTACGCACCTGTTCTGCTTTTTTCCGGAGAAGGACCAAAATGTTTACCTGTTGATGGTGTATAGTGTGTACCTGGAGTTAGTGTTGGTTTGCTGTAGATGATTGTAGTGATGGTGGGCAACAATATATTGGTTGCGGCAGGTCAGGAACACTGAGCATATGACGTCACAACCTCTTTGTTTCTTATTTCTCTTCTTTCCCTTTTTTTTCAATAAAACGACTCTTCTTTTCTTAATTTAACGATTCTATTCTTTATTTTGTTTAGTTTTATTTTTTAAAAACAATGATTTCAATTTATTTTACAGTTTTTTCCTTTTAATTTCTTTAAGTTTGTCTCTTACGCTTTTGTTAATTTTCCACGAGTGTTAGTTGACAAAAAGAATATCTTAGTCATCGGATTTGTTGACGGCGGCAGCTAACAGACGGCTAACCTGGGGGCCGTTTAGACGATCAGCATCCACAGCAGCTACACGGGCAACGCAGTTTTACCGTGCAAACAGTATTTATAACAAATTTCCAGACTGTTTATGTTCATATTTATTTGCAAATTTCCATTTTCTTATTTGAGTGTTGTTTGTTTTTTTGTTTGAGGGGGCCAAAACAGCGACGATGTCTTGCAATTTTTTTTCCAATAAAATTGGACTACGTTTGTGTATGAGAATTGGTTGACAGGGCAATAATCATAAATTTTTATACAAAAAAACATATTTGTGTTTATATGTATTATTTATAAGTACGAATGTGTGAGTGTGTGTACAAAACAGCATAAAGTTAGAACAAGCGAGTACTTAAAAGATATGAACTTGAGACTTTATTGTAAAAGTAAAAAGATGTACGAATAAGATTTCTGATGCTGAAAATATAATTCGATAATAAATAAATAAATAAAAAAAGTGTTGTTCATAATTGTATTATTTTTGTTTGTTGTACAATTTTGTAAATTTATTAATTTTTAGTTTTCATTCTTTTCCATAAAGTTGAGCAATTCTTTTTGTAGATCATGCATTTTTTTTATTTTTTATTTGTCTTGTTCATAAAATTGTAATACAATACTTAGAATGCAATTTTATTAGTTTCGTTTATTATATATTTGTTTTTAATTTACGATTGTTTATTATGCAGTTTTTATTTTTTTGTACTGTTTATGTAGTTCGTTCACCTATATCCACAAAATTGCATTCTAGGTATTTTTTGGTTGTCTCATGTTCATGGCCACACAGCCAATGAACTTAAATTTAAAAATGCCAAGTATGTAAAATTAATAAGAATGAATATTGTATAAAAGAAGTAAAATTTAAATAAAGATCGTTTTTTTGTGTTTGAATATTTAAGAGTGTGCCTCAATCATTTCTTTTGGAAAACAACTCGGTTTCAAGTGCCGCTTGTTGTTTTAATAATTTTAACCTTAATCCAGATTATGTGATTAAAATCTAGAACAAATTAACAAACGTGTTAATTTACAAGTGTATAGCAATTTAGATTTGTTTGAAAATAAATGGTCAATAACTACTGCAGCCTTAATTGAATATTCTTGTTAAGTTTTAATTATTTCTTAACTGAAATTGTTGAAATTATTTGAAAGTTTTAAATTACTTTTCTTGTTCGTCCTTGGACATAAACAAAAATTTTAAAATTCTTTAGAATAAAAGGTATAAAATAGCCTTCATTTCTTTTTTCTAGTAAAACTTTGCAAGTGTGGAATATTTTTTTTAAGAACATACACATTTAAGCAAAAACAAATAGAATAGTATTTTAATATTTGAATATTGAACATAAAATGCAATAGCAAAATGCATGTTTACATTAAACTGAATATTATGAGTATCAACATCAGCATACACATACGAACACATCTACTACCTTAATTTTAACATACACAAATACTACATCGTTTTGGTTTAAAAATAATATGTGTGTTAACACAGTATGAAGGTAATGCTCGCACTAAATTTAATTAAAAACAAATATTTGGAAAAAAATTCATTAGAGGCGAAAACTTATAGGCCTGCATCGAGCAGACCGACAGGACGAATTTAATCGTATTGTGAAATAGGCAGAAACAACTTCAGCTAATTAAAATTTACTTTAAATATGATTTATAAATTCTTTTGTACTTTTTGATTTAAAAAAAATATTTGTTATAAATGAAATTAGTCCTTTGAGACCATTCTGCTGCTTACAGAAGTCCGGCAGACGTTGTCCATTAACAGACGACACATAAGAAAAGTATTAAAAGTGGCGACCGAGTGCAAATGTGCGATATGCAAAATCGCTGAAACTCGTATCTCATCTTTCAAATTCCTTAGGCAGGTTTTAGAAACCGGAGCAAACGAACAATGATGACAAGAGATTTTTATATACCCTAACGTTGTTTTGCCATACAAAATATTTCTAGTACATATTTTGGGTGTTATATAAAAAATAGCGAATGTATTGTAAGTGTGTTTCGATGACCGCCGATGAAAAAATACCAAACAATAATTTTGTTCTGTTTGAAATACGAACGACGACGATTCTCCTGCAACAAAAATAGTTAAGAGGCGGACATAGCGCCATCTGTCATTCAACAACAAAAATAATTATGAGGCGGACATAGCGCCATCTGTTGGGTTGATAGTTTAGTAAATACAGAAATTGCCCCTTCCCTCTCCTCCTCATGACCTTAGCGATTTAAAATATACTTTAGAACCTATTCTCATACCTACCAAATATGCATAAAAAATTTCATTAAAATCGGTCGAACCGTTTCGGAGGAGTTCGATAAGTAACATCGTGACACGAGAATTTTATATATTCTAAAAAACTTTAAAAAGTCCTTTTGGTCTTTTGCCAGTATATAAATTTGTAGATGCACTTTAATAAATTTGATTTCCCACGTTAAAATTGATATGAGGTTATCAAACAAGTACAATGTCGGTGAATCAGCTGATTTAGTCTCTGCATTTTTTCTTTTATATATAAATTTAAAAATATTATTTGCAAGAGCTTAACAAAAAAGTTGTAAATTCATTTTAGAAAAGAATTTCTTAATACTTCTTTTAATTTTCTTCGCTTTAAAGTTTGCAAAACAAAAATCCCTGCCTAATTTTTTAGAAGTTGCCGCACATCATTATAAATTTTTCTATTTCGAAGCATAATTTTAGAATATTCTTTCGCATGCGACACAAGTAGTAATAAAACTATTTTTGAAATGATCTCGTTGCGAATGTATGAAGCGCATAACCATTATTGCCCCATTGAAATTTTCTAACTAAATTAAGCAAATATTATTCCTGCCACTGCTACGAGTATTATAAATTTATTACTAATTCAAAATTTTTATATAATTAAACTTTTTTTCGCAGTTAAATTTTGCGGCTTCAATTGGCTTTCACGCACAAATATAAGTTTAGGATTATTTAGTCATTAGGGCGGCATTTTCAAGTTTCATAGAAATAAATGGTCTACCCAAGTTTTGAAATAACAGAGCAACGGAAGTGCAATGAAAAATAGGACGAGAACCCAATCGAATTGTGTTTCACAATTTAGTCAAATTTATTTCGATTAAAGATTTTCTTGTTTTTATACACCGCCCTAATACTGCCTAAGTAGAAGAATGTATGAGTATGTGTATCGTTAGTAGTTTATTGCCACAAATGTAAGCATGAATAAAATTTTATAAAATTATACAAATGCATCCTGTAAATGCGCTTGTGTTTGTGCACGATAGATGTTTAATTTTGAACATACACTTACTCGTACACGCGTTTAATGTTGTTAAGCATAAAAACATCATGTGCAGTTAGAAATTGTGGTAATGATGCAATTGATTTCTTTGGTTGATTATTAAATTTAGAAATAAAATCAACACATCGAACAAACATGTACTACAACACTACTTCGATCCCTACAGCATCCACCCAACTTTTACGAAATTACAACTGTATTCCTACAATTGCTACTTTATTACAATTGAAAATTTGTTAAAACCATTAAATTTAAATACACCTAAATAATTACAGGCAAATTCAACTCAATTCATTCGTATTTGAAATGCGGATTGAGAAAATATTGCTTCCATTTAATCAAATTACGTACAGATTTTCTGGATAAAACTTTAGTATTTATGTAGTTAAAAATATTCCATTGCAATTTTGGTAAATCTTGAAATATTTATTTACAAAAAAATGTCATAATATTCAAAAATGTTATAATTTCACTTTTTTGTGGCTTTTGAAGTAGTTTTAATTAAATTGATTAAGATTTTTGCTTCACTTATTCTGTTAACAACAAACAAACGGATTGATAGTGCGACCAATTTGCCTTGAGCTGAGTCAGCTGCAAATGAAATTTCCATAGCACTAGATATTATTTAACTAAAATAAATATTAGGTTTTTTTTTTTTTTTTTTTGGTTGCTCTAAACAACAACTTGTAGTTTTCACTTCTTATCCGGGGTATTTGCGTTTGTTGTTAATGCCCATTTTATGTATTTTTTTCTTATCGCTGTTAATGTAGTTTTTGGCCATTGTTTTTCTCACATTTTCAAATGAATTAATATGTATCTATAACAATTATGCATATATTAACACCTGACAGTAGTATACAACTCTCTACTCTTGGATTTTCATACATTTTACCACCTTTTAACCCCTTCTTTATTTTGTTGCCTGCCACATACGAATTATTTATAATCGTACAAACTATTTCTCATAAACAAAATAATGAATCAGACAACAAAACATCCAACACATAGACAGTTACTTACACAAATACAAACGGGCCACCACCATACACTCACTCACTCACTCACTCACTCACTAAGTGCTTTACACTGACACAAGGTGCAAGCTTTACAAATGTCATTGATGCGTATAGCAAGACTTTTAATAAAATTAAATCGTCACAAGATCAAAGAGCCATTCATTCATTCATTCCATCCAACCAAACTCCAGAGTTTCATATATAATTTAGCATTTTAACCCTTTCGTTGTTTTTCATTTCCATTCTTACACGACGTTTTATTTGCCAGTATTTCCCCGAAGCAAATGTACAACATTCATTTATGTTGGGTTGTTTATTAATTTCTGTAGTTGTGCGTATTTTTTTATTTCCTGTGTTGAGTCTTTATATTTTCCATTTGGGTTCTCTACTTTTTATTTTGTTAAAGGTTAAATTAAACCTGCGCTTTTAATTTATGACTTTTTTTTAATTTTTTGTTAATAAAAAATTCTTTTTCTTGTGCAAAAGCATTAAAAGAGTTGGAACATTCGTAGAGCCGTACAGTACAGCTTGTTCAACGTTGTATGACGCGTTGTTATGCTTCAAATTGTTTGCAGAAACGAACAAAGTACAATTTTAATGAATTTAATTTTTGTTAACCTTTCAAACGTGTTAATATTTAAAATTGATATCTTAATGTTTTAAAATACTAAATAACTGATTTGTAAAGATTGTAAATAAATTTAGTAGAAAATTGTCGAATTTTACATGACTTCATGTTAATTGTATAACTGACTCTACGATTTGGTATTTTCATTTAATAAAAATTTCTTATTTAATTGGATACTTTTAAGACTTTGTTCTTTATGAGTTGTTGTTTTTCTTGTTAGGTTGTTTTTTAATGATTTTCAAACATTTGATGCCGTTTTCATTGCACGGTATTTGTGAAATTAATGTCCTTTTTCTTCATTTAACTCAGCAATGAGATAAATTTCAAACAAAAATAAAATAAAATTTTAAATCTGAATAAAATTAAAAATATAGAAATTTTACTATATGAGATTTTTTGTGGGTGTGATTTGAGCTCTTTAGCACACCCTTTAATTGTTAACTTAACAAATAACTCCTGATTTGTGTGAAATAAATAAACTATTCTTTCAGTGAAGAAAACATTTTTATCGCAACATATTTTTAATGTTCTTTTCTCCTGATTTTCTTATTTTGTTTAACCAAAAAAGAAAATTGATAAAATTAATTTCAACTTAATTACGAACTTTATTCAATTCAATCAAAAGTTTTTGTTTGAATAACTCCGGAAAAAAAGCAAAAAAAAAAAACATGAAAAAAACCCGTCAAAACAAGTTGAAATTTCATTTGTTTGTTTCCTCGTTTTGGTTTTTGTTTGGCACACAAGTGATTAGTTTTAGTTTGTTTTACTTTTCTCCTGTTTCAGTTATTATTTTCTTGTTGCTTTTATGATTAAAAAAAGCAACAGGACACACAAAAGTTTGGTTATTTGTCACAAATTGTGTGAGTAATAATAAATCTTATAATTAAACTTTGATTGCTTGGAAAATGAAATTTGATTGGTAACAATAACAGAAAACAAACTGCAAATTCCATTGTTGACAAAATAAAAATAGTTCCAGTCAATCATACCAAAAAAAGGGGGGAGATAAACAAACATTACACACACACATGTTAGCTAAACACTCACGAAACTAAACAAAAACAACATTAATTTGTATTTGTAAAAGTTTATTATTATTTTCTTTTTTCTTGTTTGTGAATTGTTTTGCATGTTTTATATTTTTAATAGTCCTGTTTGTGTGGTTACACGTACACAATGTCAAATGTCTAAAACAAATTGTTTTCAGGTTTGTTATGTATACTTTTTATATTAGTGTACATATGTGTGTGTGTTTGAATCTAATATTTGCATTCTGTTGCAATGTTTTTCACTGTTTTTTTTTTTTTTTAATGAAATCACGTACGCTTTTACCATAACTTTTCTTTCATTTCCTCTTTTTTTTGTCAAGTTTCTACCTCTCAATTTTATGTGAAATTTGGTTTTTAGTTTATTTTTGTATGTCTTATGTATTTATGTACACAAACTCATGCATACATACAGAAATAAGTATGTCTATCTCTATTTTGGCCATAAAATGGCGTCGCACATATTACAAGCAACTAATATATTTCCGGTTCTTAATCACACTTTCTCAATAAATTTGTTGGTTTCTGTTATTCGGGTGCAGACTGTGGGGGGCGATGCTAAATAATTTTATATGAAAGTGTAATTTGGAGTTGTTTTTGTCACTTGTCCTCCGGTATAGGCCGGCCACTGATTCAATATATGAGTATTCGATTGGGACAATATCTGTTCTGCCGAAGAAGTAACTTGTCCAGTTTGCTAATTTATTTTAACTAGTTTGTTTTTTCCCTTCAAATATTTCTTGCTGTTTTGATTATTTATTTCATTTGCCATTTTGCAACAGGGGGTGGCTGATGTGATGGTGGTGGTTACAAAACATTTTCATTTATTTATTTGACTTTTTTTTTCTTTACTTTTATTTTTGTTTTTATGCTGCTCAAAAGTAATAAAAGTTTTTAGACATCTCCTATGGAGTTGTTCAGTTGTTTTTTCTACTGTGTTGATATTATTTGGTAGTGCTTTCTATTTGGTTTTATTTTTATAAATTTGTTTATTTTTTGACAGGATTAATGGGGTGGGTGATCCAGTTCGAGTTTTTTGTTGATGTATTTCAACTGAATATTTTATCCATGAAATTTGTGTGGCTTCAATGTATGATTGTGTTACGTTGTAGATAAATGCTGAATGAAGGCAAACAATTTAATGTTGTTTTATTTTTCATTTATTGTCAAATATTACTTTTACTTTTTATGATATTTTCTGTTATCAGATGCAAAAACGGACATGCAGTAAAATTGCTGCTGTATTGAGATAAAAATTTAATGGAATTCATTTGAATTGTTATACGCGAATGGAAGGCAATGAGTCACATCAAACTGCAACGCTGACACGTTTCAGGAGCATTTCGAGTTTCACATCCGGTTGCCTTCTTGAGAAAGACTTCGGGTATAATTTTCTATAAATATTTACGAAAAACAACTATTGTTTAGTACCGGCTTAATTTTAAATTAATTTCATTGTTGCTCGAATGAATGTTATAAACATGTTTATCTAAAATTCTAATGGTTAGTTTTTTTTCTACAAGAATCTTTATGATTTTTATTAAAACAAAAATTTTACTTTTGCATTGTTCATGACGTTTTCTTTTCCTTGCAATTCTCATTTATGTTTGAGAAGTTGTATATAAACATACGAGGCTCAATTGCAATCAAGCTGCATAGACGGGCGTCATCCACAACAAGAATAGGTTTTAGAAAAATTAATTATCCGAATTTTTCAAATTAATAAAATAATTTTCAAAATTATTAAATTGCTACAAAAATAATCATTAGAATAAAATTTGATTCACCATCTACGAGTATTTGCAACGTTTCAACCAATCGCATATTGAGTTGCATGTAGTATTTCATATTCATAAAATGAGACCATTAATGAAAACTTTTGTAAGGCACAAACTGCAATACAGGCACTAATACCAACACATATTTACTAAATAGAGTCATTTAAACTTCCGGTAAATTGCATGTCAATTGTTTTCCTACATTCTGCAATACCCCAAATGAATTATGGAATTTTCTCTTTGATATGGTAAATGTTTTTCTCTTCTAAGCTAATATATTTTTAGCTAAATCAATGAACATACATACATACGTGTATTAAAGCAAACAACATAATAATCAACTAACGAGTAATAATACAGAGAAAACGATGCTAAGAACAGCTACTTGGCTTTGGAATGAATTTCATAAAATTTCTTGCGATACCTACTCTATGGCTCTTTCTTTTGCTCTCGCTCTTTTTCTATGTAAGTCTGGTGCATTTTAAGGTTTTTTATTAAAAACCCTTTTCTAGGTGGGAGGGAGGATGGTAATATGCATCTACATATACACATATACACATCATTGCAACTTTCTTGGTCGTAATCATCGTCATCAGCATACAAACAAAGTGTTATGAAAGCACGTAGTATGGCTAGAGGACTACCAACTTGTTAATCCACCAAACGAAACAACTCGTATCAAACATACATACATTCATTCATATACGACTTTAGTAAGTACACAAGTAGTGTACTCGTATTTACTACATAGTTAAAATTATTGTTTCTATTTTCGTAACGACTACTTCTTCTACTTCTGTGTTCAATACTCTACAAAAATAACAACAACAACGGCAATTGATACATTTGATTTCAACCCGCATTTTATATGTACATGCAACAACAAAAAAAAAAAGAAAATGATATCGAATAAAAACAATGTGTGTTGCTCAACTAAAGACAATTACAATGGTTAAAGCTTACGTGCAGCTTACATAATAATGATATCCTTAAATGAACGAGAAACGTAACGTAACGAAACGAAACTAAATAAAACGACATCAATGCGATTTAAAGACAAACGCATTAGTTGTGAATATCACGTACGTATGTACATACGTTAGTAACTACGAGTATCCAGTATGTGTGTAGGTGTATGGTGTGTGCCAATATTATTTAGTGCAATTGCGTGCTCTTATATAGCAGTTATTTTATAGTTAATTTTACTCAAATACAACTTTTAATAAATATGCTATTACTCATGCATTCCACTCCTGGAACGTCAATCTGAATTTACACTAAACAAAATGAACTAAAATGTTGGAAATTTTACTGCATTTGAGTTCAAATTGGTTGTCGTATGGCGCCAATTCCTTTTTTTACAGAAATTCAGTAAAAATTTCCTTGATTTTAGGATATACAACTTTCTTCTTTAACAAAAAATTTTTACTAAAAACTAGTTCAATGATTATATCAAAATTGGTAAAAATTTCGTCATGTGCGCCACATCAGCCATCTTGTTGCTCGTTTTCTATTTCCTTGTTTTACCTCCTTCTGAACCGGCCATCTGCTACGACGAAGGTTTTGATGTCATCAGAGCGCTGGAATGTCCGGAATGCTTATTAAAAATATGGAATTGTATTATCTGGAATGAGGGGTGCTGAGAACATTTTTTTAAAACTTACGTCCTTTGAAACTCGAACCAACGAACTTCGGTTTAGTAAATAGGTACTCTAAACACTTCACTTACTACAACTTACTACCTCTCAACACATAACTAGTAAATTTGAAATTTCTTCCATTAACAAAAATAATTAATAAAGTTTTTGAAAAATTATATTCTTAAAATTTTGAAAAAAATTTCCAAAATGAGAAAAAATATGAACTCAAATTGAGGACAGCCGTTTGCACTTTTTAAGTATACAAATTTTTATGAACTTTTAGGAAATGCGCACTCAAATAATATAAAAATTTCCTTGAAGTTGAATTTTATTATAAGAAAATTTTATTTGATATAAAAACAATTCTTACATATGTACATTAGGGCCATAACTTTTTCACACTTTTTGTGAATATCAAAAACGGCATGTAGAAAACGGTCGTGTAGAACATTAAAAGTTATTAATAAAAAAAATGATAATTTTTTCGGATCGTTAAACAAGTTCACGCAGCGATCGGGTTGAAGTTTGAAAACAACCAATTTTATCTCACGGAAATTTTAAAATATATACACCTGATATTTGTAAATATTCCTATACGTATCACTTAAATGCTATTTTAGAATTTATCCACTGCTTTAGATTTAAAAATTTTTAGAAAGCATGGAAATTGTTGCGTATTTACATATTATTGGAAGGTTTTATAAATTTGCTTCCCTGCGTGAGGTTTTTTTTCGCAAAACGACGGGAGACAGGTGTTTTCATTACTAAAACATTCTTGGCCACTCCGTGGTAATATGAAAAAATTTGGTTATAGCCCTAATGTCATACTATTAATCAAATTATACTTAAATATAGATATTTTTTAAACTATTTTCAAGGAAATTTTTTTACTAAAATTTACTACAAGTCTTTTATTGAAGTGTAGTGAACATCTTCTGCTATTATTTTGTTCACAACTGTTGTTAATTTGAGTAAAAATTGTTTGTTGCTTTGTTTCTGTCTATATCAGTTATTGTATTGTTAACGCGGTCGTCGTTGTTGTTGTTTATACTGCATTCGCTGCGGTTTTCGTTATGAAAGGAGCGGGTGATGTATACTGTTGTTGTTGCTTGCATTGCATGAGAAATTAATGCTATTTTAAGGTAAATTTACAAGCCAAACATGCAAGTAATAAATCAATTAATGAACCATAGCAGGTTTATTAAGGCACATAATGGTTGACTGCCAGCCTAGCAGCCAAACAATCAACTACTATTCTATTCTATCTTCCTTCTTTGTATTTTGTAGCATGAATGTATATATTGGCATCCTGGTTGCCGACAATGTGGCCCATCTATAATCATTTACATAAATATGTATATGTGCATATGTAGGTACGTATGTATCGTAAGTTTCGTATAAACACAAAACAATACCGGCCATATTATCTACTGTGGAAAGCTTAACAACGTTGAGTTGAATTTATAAATTTCTTTAGAATATTTTGCATGTTTCTTCAAGGAACATAAAACATATAACGTAAATTGAAGTTAAAAGGCGCACAGACTAAACATCTTATCCACCATGTAAAGGATGATCATAAAGATGACGATTATTAAGTTTATATGCATGTTTTATTAAAGCCATAAAGTGTGGTTGAATTTACTTGCAAATTTACTAACTATTTCTCATATACATACATATTTAGTAACGTCTCTATATATGAGTACTAACTGTTGCAAGATCTTTGTATATGTGTGTTTATGTTGGTCCGAAAGTCAAACAGCAACGGTAGAAGCAGCAACAGCAGCAAAGCTCCATTGTCACCCTGAACTTAAATTGTTAAAGTTACAATGTTCATTTATTCCGTTTGTAAACCTGTACGTTGTATGCAACAGACCGCATTACAAATGAATTACACTGAACGACACTGGACATGCTTATCAAAATTTGTGTTGAGTTGTTTTTTTTTTTTTTTTTTTTTTTTTTTCTTTCTTCTTGCTTTTTTTCATTTGATTTCATTTAAGGGGGCGAAAATTTATAATCATTTCAAATCAATTCCGGCGCTTTTACCCACTTACAACAACAACAACAACCTACTGACCAGCAACTGGAGCACATTTAAATTCGAACCGAGACGTGTGGATGTGCACATGTAACAATTGTTTCAAGAAGATTCGAGTCTTTTACATTCAGCGATGATTGAGAAAATAAATCGCAAACAGCTGCAGGCAATTGATTGTGACAGTGCTAGCGAGTGAGCGTGTTTTATGTGTTAACTAGACGTTGTTGTTACTTGCAACAAAACACTAAAAATGCTACACGACAACTTTTAATTTTTTTAAATAATTTTATTCTTCCTGCTTGCTTTTTTCCGTATTAATTGTTCTAGGAAAAAGTTGCCAAGCTTTTTAAACTAAAAACAGCTCAAGAGGATTTTTATTCACTATAATTTTCCAATTTAACCAGAATATGAGTGAGATATAGACGACGTCTCGATGGATGTGTATGTGCAAGTGCATGTATACATGTTTGATAATATTGAATAATTATTATGTACCAAAGTTCTGCTTATGTTCTAGATACGAGCATATAAAAATATAAAATTTATCTATACATTATTTGCATGTCTTAATGGCCGACGAATTATTATGTTTCACTTGTGAATTTTTTTCTTTCACTTACTGCCCAATCGGCAGATATTTTGAAATATACAATAAAAAAAGGTTAAATGAAATTTGTTTAACAATCACTAACCAATTATAATATTTTCTGTGAGATTTATATAAATTTGCATCCATCTGCAGTTGGACAACAAATCAACCGAGTATTCTGTACTGCCAACACTCTAACATGTCTTTTCTGTCTTAACATTTTCAAGTGTTTGTTGACATTCAGTTCGATTTTTTACAATTCTGTTCTTTTTTGTCTTTTTTGTAAAACCGCGTGTTAAGTCAATTAATTTAATCCCAATTTAACACGTTAAGTGTCCCAATGAATTTTGCGCTACACCACACACGTTTGAACGTGTTAAAACAATAACAACAGGAACCGCAATAATAAAGGCAACAACACAGGCACAGCAACCAATCATATAGAGTGTTCCAAGTAAAAAACATTCACACATTCAATCTGCTGCAAACATACGAAAATGGACATCTTTCAATTTGAATCTGTCTAACCAGGGTGTCTTGTTTCATTACTGTGTAACACCAAGTTTGAATAAATGTCGTTGTTGGATTAAAATAAAATAAAAAAAACAGAAAACTAAAAAATACAGATATGGAATAAAAAAACGTATACATACCTACATTTACATGCTGTATATGTAAGTACGTGTGGTCGTGTGAAGTATTTTCGAGTGTAAACGGATCACTTGTGATTATCACTGCTATTGAAGCAAACCGGTAGTATCGCAATCGTGATATGCTAATTTTTAAATCTGGACAAGATTTTTCAAACTAATTTTTGTATTCGCTATACAACAATATCTTAGATAAAATATGATTGTTTCAATTTTAACTTTAAAATTTTTTTAGTTTTTTTTTTTATAATTTTTGTAAAAAAAAAATTTACAAAATAAAATATTTATAACCGGATGGAAGGTGATAGATTAGAGAACAACAAGTAGAATTTGATATATATTCATTCTTATTAATGGGTCAATACAAAGAAAGGAGACCGAAAAAAGTGAATATACGAGAAGTATTAAAAAAAATTTTGTTAAAAAACGTAAAAGTGTGATTAAGGAATCTGAAGGACTCAACTTCTGGATAAAAACAAAACACACACACTGCCATAAAAACATTTAATTTTAGTGGACAAAAGTTACCATTTTCAAAATTTTTTCAAAATAAAATTTTATAACTCCTTTTTTGCTTTTCTCTTTTCAACATTCATCGATAATTTTTATTTATTCTGTAAAATATCGATGGCATCTATAAATCTTGCCTTTTGGCTTTTGAAAAAAAATGGGTGTTGGATTTTTTTGGGAAGGGAAACTTAAATAAAATCAAACGAATGTTGTTTTATTTTTATACACACGAGTACTTACATACATACTAGTTAAACAAGGATCGTGATTGTGGCATCATGTAACCACATCATTTAGATCATAAATTTTATTTCTTTTACAAACTACATGTACGATTTCATGTTACGTTAACGCGATCGGTGCTGAAAATTGTCATCGTGTATTTTTAACAGTATAATAATATGAAGAAAGACGAAAAGACGGGCGAACGAGACAGTGAACGATCGAAGGAGCGTTTAGACGGACTGTATGTCGAACCAACAACACCACCTCATGTCGAATATAAAAAAAAAAAACAAATAGATTTCCTATTCGAACGCCGTCTATCCAAATCACCGTCATCTGCTTTATTAAAACACAGCAACACATTGGCTCTCTCTATCACTAGCGAAATAAATGTGTTTTAAATGCATACGTCCGTACACACACCACATATACATACATACTACTATATATGCACACCATTATGTGCATGTATAGTCGTTTTTCTGCACAAATATTCAACTTAATGATGGTGAGCCATAAATTTATTTGATAAAAAATGTGAAGAAATTTGTTTTTGTGGTGTGTAACGACCCAACACCACAGTGGGTGGTGGTGGTGTTTTTACCGGAATGCATTTGGTCTCACTTAAAAGTCAACAAGATGAAGAAATCGTTAATTTTGAATTTTAATTGCCGAATTGTAACTGGCGGCTAAATCAGATGAACAACTACCACCACCACCATCAGTATTTTAGTTAGTTTGTACGTTTTTCTATGCCAAACAAATTTTCAATCACTAGACAAAACAAATGCATTCATACAAACACTCACATATATACATACATGGTCTCTGCTTATATTGTATTCAATATTGACGAAACTCCTTGCACAAAAGGTCATTTTGATATAACAAATGTAACTTTAGTCTAAAAAGATTCTGTCAATTTGAACGTGTTGATTTAATTGGTTTTTAGATCATCATAAAAACTAGAATAACATTCAAAGGAAGACATTTATTGTCAAATATATCAAAGGAGATGTTCATTTCGATGCATGCATACATGCATCTGATGCTCATGTAATACAAACTGCAAAACGAACACAATGCCTCGAAGATAAAATGTCAAGACAATAAATATTTATGTAAACTCAAAGAGTTGCATGTAACATTTTGAGAATACGATTCACTATTTTTGCATTCTTTTATTTTCATCTTAAATAATCTTTTGACAAATCCTGATATTGACCTAAAACCCCACAAAATCTTTATTTTATTCTCTATTAAAACTTTAATGGTATTTTGTAAAGTACAATTGTAATCACCTGGAGGCAACTAGTTTTTGTTTCTTTTTTGCTTATTGAAGGCATGATATTGATTGCATGCATTTTTAAGTTATGTGCAACCTGAATGAGTGAGCGTTTGCGTGTATATGTTTGTGAGTGCAAATATTAAAGAAATAAATAATTTACTTTTCGAAATTAATATAAGTCATCACTAGCTCTGTAATGAGAATATTTAATATAAAATAAAATTATTTTTATTTTTTTAAATAAATCGGATTAAAAGTTTTCAACTTTTTTTATCTTGAATATTATTTTATATCTGAAAAACTGGAATGTTTAAGAAGAAGCAGATTTAAAATTGGAGTTCAACACCAAAAACAGAAACACTCACTTAAAAAATTACATTCAAAGGAGCATTGAACTCGTGCCAATTTAAGCTACTGTCGACTTTTATATCACGTAAATTTCCAACTATTTTGCTACGATTCCACAAATTCTCAGATCCTCTTAACCAGGAGTTAAAGTGCCGATCATCACCATGATAAGCACGGACAAGGACCGTATTGAGTTTTTGCTGGGATTTTTAACTCTTTTGAATTTTTTTTTTTGTTCAAATTCGCATTCAAAAATTGAAAAACAAAACGAATAATACGTTAATATATTTACAACAAATAAACACATACGAGTATACGCTTATAATTTATTCATTTGATTTTTATGAAAAATTAAAGTTTAACCGGGTTCAAAATACACTAAATAAAAACTAACAATAAAACAAGAGCAAAAAAGACAAAAAAAAACAAAAAAGAAAACCTGAAAGAAAATAAATAAAAGACTTTAAACAAAAATTTATTCTGTTGAGCCAATAATTCTCAAGTCAATATAAAATTATGATCCTACCAAATGGGAAAAATTGTGTTTGTTTATACAATTTATGATACATTAGTTATTGGACGGACAGACAGTCATACGGAACGGACGGACGGTATGCGTTTATATATTTAACCATTCAGTTGACTGTTTGGTCATATTTTGGTTAAACTCTGGATTTATGAAAATTGTGTACGTTTGTGGTAGAAATTTATGTGGTTACACTTAAAGAAAAAAAAAACGAATTTAAATTCTATTTATTCTCATAATTTAAATACAGTCAAAGAAAAATAGTCTCAGAAAACGGAATTGCTTACTTCCGGATTAACTGCTTTCTTTTTTGTATTCTGGAAATTAATTCTTAAAAATTCTCCACTAATTTGCAGAGTCCTTTTTGGGATGCAATATTCGCAACTTATACTGGATTATTTAAAAACAAAATAAACTCATTCTTTTCTCTATGTGTATTCATTTAACATAAATTTACAAAGTTACATACATACTCGTACACATGTATGCATGTGTGTAAGTAACCATAATAATAATTTGGTGATACTTTATTTCGAGGTAAAATAAGTGTGCAACAAGAGTACCATTATTTTGTTTCACAAGAGAGTATACACACTCGTTGTCGAGTGTCAAAGGATTAGTAAAGGAAATTTATTAACACTCCGTTTCTTGTTGCTTTTCTTGCTTTTATTCAAGTTCTGGCCTCCATTGCTGCCAACAAAAAAAAAAGAAGAAAAATATATAAAGAAATATTTTGTAAATGCACATTCCAAAGAAGAATGAATATGGTTGTAGTGAAATGAAATTTCAAAATTTTTACAAAGAAACAATATATTTCTCTCATACAGATACACACATAATATGCAGCACTTACTTGTACTACCCAACTACTTGTCCTAGCAAGCCAAGGTCTTCTAAGTTTCCTTTTTACACAGGCCTGATAGAAGGCCTTATTCAGTCACAAATTTATTTTTAAATTATTTTTAGAAATGCAAAAACAAAGTAACAACCCATGAAAGTGCCAAAATATCAGCTCTACAAAATAGTGATTATTGTATTATGTTGAATTTCAGGGTTAACTATTTATTTATTTATTGTTGTATACATACCCATAATAAAATCTTCATTTTTAGAAGAGAGTAGGAAGACCTTCCATAATGCCTTCGTGAGAAGGCAAGCGAGCATGAGTACAAAATCTAAAAGAAGTTCTAGGAAGGCCTTACGGAGGGCCTCATAAATGAAGGCCTTCAAAATTTCGCCGCTGGGTACTTATATACATATACATATGTATGTTTGCTTATGTGTCTGTTTATGTGTAAATATTATACTTTAAATTTATTACTGTATATAAGTGAATTATAACTGGATTCAAACAAATAGTTTTTAATTAAAGATACATGAAAACGCATTTTTCATAAAGGTTTTCTGTTAAAGGATGCAACTTAAACAATTTGCCACAGACAAATTTACAAGCGTATTAAGAGGTCAGCAAGTAATAAATAAATTCTGTATTGAACACGAAAATATGCAGGTAAATGTAGTCGTATAATAATTTTAAGATCTAGAATGAAATGAAGAAAATTGATAATCGAATAACTTTTTTAAGGGAGAGTGTTTAATTTCTGTAAACTTTTTGTTTAGATAAAATATCAATTAGTTTGTTGTCTATTTACTATTTATAAGATGTCGTTCAGATATTGCCAAAAAACTTAAATGTCAATTGTTTAATCATTCAGCAATTAGCACTTAAATTCTACTTTTAATTAAAATTTTTATAGCGTTCAACATTTTTTTTAGAAAATTTCTGCAATAGTTTTACAATCTCAGGTACGAAATAAGAAAAAAAAAACTAAATATAGAATTTCTATGGTAATAACACGTTTTGTATTAATGTTTAATTACAATTTAATTACAAATGTTCACAACTAAAATAAAAGCAACAAACGAAATAAACTTTAATTCAGGTGATGCTGCCAACATTATAACTACAGGTTGTTTTAATTTAATCCATTTTTTTTTTTTTTTGTAAATATTTTCTATAGATTCCTTTTTATGTGGACACGTGTTGGTTGGTGACTACATACACTTTTAATCTCAATTTTCTGTTCAATTTTAATAGATGCGAGTACATACATATGTATGTACATGTATTGTTGTATGCGTTTTTAGAGAGTGAATATAAAACTATGTTGCTGTCAGCATTTTGCTGTAATTCAAAAATTACGCGTAAACCTTAAGCTTGAAAACGTGACAAGCTAAAAAATCATTGCTAAAAATCAAAAGACCAAATGGACAGAAAATAACGAACACTATTAATGAAAAGTGTATATATTTGATACAGAGTATTGTAATTGTTAAGTTTTTTAAAAGAAAAAAAAATAAACTTTTAAGAAATCTTCATAAAATCTGGGGGTATAGAGCCCAAAAGTGTTTGTGTTTGAAAAATAATATTTAAAATGTTTTAAAAATTAATGTACTTATCAATTGTATCACCTAGAAAGAGGAGATCCGTGTTAAAGTTAATTAGCACAATACTAAGCTAGTAAATTACTAGCTATAAAATAATGCATCCCCTTTAGTACGTTTGCACGCATACACTGTTATATTCTCAGATACGAGTAGTTACAGTGTCTTCCAAAATGGCTGCAAACATTTTAATTTGATGACATCGAATACAAAGATCAAATGTGAAGGAATGAAAGAACTGTGTTAATTCCGATAAAATATTTGTTAAATTCGTTCTTCTCTCTTCTAAAAAAAAAATAAAACAAAAAAAAAAAAAAAAAAAAAAAAAAAAATTTGTTTATTGAATTTCCAAATTTTTTTCAAATAAATTTACGGAAGATATTAAAATTTTCACATATTAATTTTTTTTATAGATTTTTTTCAACTTGCTTATGGTCCTTCGAGCTCACTAAAACTGGCTTTGTGATGCTTAAAACATCTTAAACCACACGAGTAAAATCATCAAGTTTAACGCGATGATCAGCTTCCTGAACAACTTCAGTTTAGAAAAATTGTTAAATAAAAATTTGGTTTACTAGTCTCTTATTTTGTAATCAGATAGATGGTGTAGCGTCCTCAAAATTAGTACTAATTTGTTCTACTACTCTGATGGGATATTCCGCCTTTCTTAATATAAATTTTTCTTTTAAATAGTTATACCAGACACTGTACATGTTCACATGCATACGAACGTGTGCATATTCGTAACACTTGCTCCGCGCCAAAACCTTCAGTGTTACAATTAAAATAGATGCCAGATATTGTTGGCTAAATTTAGGGAGAAATTTTATGGTCATATGAACTACTAGCTGGAGGGTGGATTGAATATGTGCTTCACACAACCAAAAAATAACTTATTTCTTTTGAGTTTTCCCTCACTGCTTTCACAAACCATCATGATGTGCGGCACTCATACTCCTTTGTTGATTTTGAACAAAATAATTAAAGCTCAATGGTGGTTTGACCGAGTGTCGGTCAGTAAGTGCGTGAGTAATTAAAAATCGCAACACAAAAAAAAAAGAGAAACTAGAGGCCATCATTACAACATCTTTACAGGCTATCAATACTAATATGAACCATGTGTCCAACCATGACTTTATGAAAGTATGTTAGTGAGTGTGAGTGGTTCATGCATTAAATACGAGTACCAGTGATAATATATAAATATTAAATAGTATGGTGGTCATTGTTAAGATAAGAAATACAAAAAATTACTTCTTTTTAATTAAAAATGTTGCTTTCAGCGAGTCAAAATGAAACACACGTGACACTCACTATTAAAAGTTTAGTAATTGATCTTAAAATAATTTTTAGTAGAAGCAATAAAATGTTATTCGTATTTATTTTAATTAAAACATTATTATTATTTCTGTTTTGGGTTTCTTTGCAACAAATACAAAAAAAAATATTCTTAAAGTAGCTGAAATGCTTGAAATGCAAGCCGCCAGCAATGAATGCCAGCAATGCCTGACGAGATGTTTGCAAATGCCTTTAGAGAAAAATCTAATTAAATGAACAATTTTTCAATTTATTTTCCTTTTATTTATTTTCTCATTAAAATCTAAATTTGATAACAAATATTCTGATATTTTTAACGCAATAATCGAAAATATTAGATTTTCTTGCACTCTACACCAATAAAATGTATATTTGTCATCTGTCGTTATGTTTTACAACTGATCTTTTTAAGATCTTTAGTTGTCATCTCTATTTATTTTTATAATATTTAATATTTTTAATTTCTTTTAAATTGGTTATATCTTTGTTGTGGTTGTTTTACATGTTAAGCTAAAAATAAACTGATTTACGCAGACCTTTGCACATATTTTTAACTTAAAAGTTTGCTTCAGGACTTTGTTTTGAACCGACTTTAACAAAAGAAGATTGATTTTTTTCATGTTCACGCAATCACAACTTTTTCATTTGTGAACCAATATTTTATTGAAAGGGTTTTGTTGCATTCGGGTCACATAAATTTTTTTGAAATATCCGTGAAAAGTTGTTCCCCTCTAAAAATATATTTCATTCCGTAATTCCTCCGTTTATGGTCTGACTTTCAAAATTCTTAATTTTTGTTTTAAAAGATTTGCTTGCAGCTTAGTCAACTATTGGTTTTACATCTGGGACAAGTTGCCTTTCTGTCTACAGTCTACCAGCCTAGTGATTATCATCTGCACTCATATTGTTTACACAAAATCTATTTCAATAAGGAGTCTTTCAATTCGTTGCAGTTAATCGATTTTAAAAATTCCATAACAAAAGACATTCTGAATCGTCATACAATCAACATGCAATGCAATTTTTATAAATAACAAATCTATTTTCCAATTTCAATAGTCAATGACACTCCAATCATACGAACGCGAATACCAACAGCAAACAAAAATATAAGAAGTGGCTGGAGACCTGTTTCGATGTATTGAAATTATTAAACGGTACGTTCTTTTCCTATAAACGCCCTCGCATAAAAAGAGGCTGCCACAAAAGATTATACTTTTGCATGGTCATATTGTAGACATATAAAAAGAGACACACAGCCATACACACAATCAGACAATGGTCACATAAACCATAGACCAATTTTCAGTTTCCATATTATTAGATTCCAAAGTTAAGAATGCGGTGGGCGTGGTGGAGGGGTGTTGGAAGAGAAAGAAAAAGTTTTATTTCTGTGGTTTTTCCTTCTATTTTGCGCTCTAACGAGTAAAATTGAAATAAAATAAATTTATTTTACAATTGGTTTAGTAGACATGCGCAAACAGCTTGCCTTCTTAAGTTTTCTTTTATTCACATAAACGACGATCCAACACAAGGAGATGGAGACAGACAGACAGACAGGCTAACATGTATCATCAAATGTTGTGGCCTCAATGGAAGTAACTATTTCTTTTTCGTGTTTTAAATAGTTATGTGTTTAATAAACAATTTCAATACTTTCCATTAAAGTTTATATGCCGCGCGGCCAATATGGCCACAAGAACTGATAAAATTAAAAATTTCCACACCATGAAGAGAGAGGATCTTCCTCTTCAGTTTTTCTTTCAATATCCGACCACTACCTTTTTTTTATTTACACTCGAACATTTTAATAAACGGCCCACTTCTCTAACAGTTGAAGTGCTTTTGATTTATTTTATTTTTTGTTAGTTTTGTGTTTTTTTTTTTTTTTTTAGTTCTATCCACTTAACTTTGACTGTCATACAAGTGAAAAAAATACTTGAACAACTCAATTTATGATTTATCGGGTTGCATGTCTTGCATTTCGCTTGAATTGGTTTTTTGGCGAATTTGCTGCAGGCTTTTCTGTTACGGCTACAACGCCATCGTTTTAGTTTCAATACTCGTACAATTAATAGTTGCCGCACTCTTGAAAAATGTTATTTAAAAAAAAAACTTTACAATGTCTGGAAGCTACAGAGCACGTACAAGTGCATTGAAACAAAACTATTTGTTGGGCTTTAAGTCAACTCATTAATAAAAATCAATTAAATGTGGGTGAAAGAAATTCATGAAATTAATTACACACAACATCTGCTTTTGCACTTATTTAAAATTAAAGATTTAAAATTTTTAAAACAAAAAAAATATCAAAATATTTTTTCTACTAAGAATGGAAATGTTTAATTAGTATTTTTTTTTATAATTAGGACCAGCAATGTGCACTGTCGAGAAATAGATTTTGAAAATTTAGAAGACTTAACTCTTTCACAACTCTGCTTTGCGCGTTAAATTAATTTTTAAGGCAGTGTTGAGGCGCCACCGGTGTTAAGTAGACGCATAAACTTTGTTAAGCTGTATTAGCAGGCATTTTTATTAATTTTTTTACTTCGCCGATGTTTCTGCTAACCGCCGAAGGAGGGCGATGTTGTGTACATTAGCTTGGAACAGCATCAATCGCTGTCGGAGCAGTTTTTTAGTGACCAGTGCTATGCCTTCATCACTTAAATAGTCCGACAACAATTAATACATTGTCTCACTAATGTACATTAGAGAAATTAATGATGTTGATTGACTTGATATGGCCAGGGTTTGAACCCAGGCCCAAGTCATTGTTTGCTTAGTAGTCAACGCGGTAACCACTTCAGCCAACACCACTCATGTTTGACAGTCTTTGAAGCATAGAGAAAGACTATAATGGAGCAAAGTATTTTTTTTTTGCCACTAAATGCGTCATTCATTTTGTTTGTCTTTTTTTTTATTACACCTCGAAATAAACTACAGTACTAAAATCCTGGCATTGTCCTTTACACAGTTTATGCAAAAGCATAGTCCACATAAAATATTAGAACCATTTGGCGTTTTTTCAGCGGAAAAATAAAAAAATACGAAATGAAAATATTTGTAAAGAACTAAAAATTATTGAAAGAAGTCAGATAAATACCTCCATACGCCCATGCAAATAAAAGAGTAAACAGAAACCGGAATGGGAAAATTTGAAATTTAGTTTTAAAAAAATATGTATAAAAATTTTATAATCCAAATTATGAAATACTCGTTAAGTCCGCTATACATGAGGAGGAGTATTTTATCTTCTATTATTGTAAATATATTCAGTGTCCAACGTTGTGATGCAACAGTCAGAGTGTATCGCCGTCGCGCTGGCTCATTTAGTGATTTGTGTTAATTTGACACAATAGGGGGTCCAAAAAAAAATGATCACCTTCTCGCTCTTTCAAAATAACACAGACAAAAAAGCAAAAAAAAAAAAAAAAAAAGACCGCCTGCAATACAGAAATCATATAAATGTTTCTTTTCTCTCGCTACTTTTTTTGCGTTTGCTAGATATTTATGGATCCATAAATTGTGATTAATAAAATTTACACAACCTTTTGCTTAGCCGGCCCGGCCCGGCTGCATATTTAGCACATGTGACATTTTATAAGCAACTGTTGTTCATATTCCAACATCTCCAACAATATAAATATAAATAAAATTTATGCACTGCATGCTGTTGTTGCTTTTGCTGTTGTTGTTTTTCCTTTCGAAAAAAAATCCAGCTAACACTCACTCACACTAATAAAAACCATAAAATATTTTGCAGTTGCAAACACAACGAACATCCTTCTCATATTCGTTTGATTGTACGTTTTTTACTACTTTATGGCAAAGTTTAATGAGAATTTTTGTATGTAAATTAAACAACGATAGCCAACAGATGAAGTCGAAGCTGGAGTTAGACAACAACAATAATAACAAAGAAACAGTCAGCAGGCAAGAAATGAATTGTGATGATTGAAGATTGTTTGTGTTTATGAAAGATTTGTGCGCGGGCGCAAATGGAAAAAGCAAAATAACAACTAAATTTTCCATTTAAAATGTTACTTATTACAACTTATGATTTTATGACTTACAACTTACACATTATATTTTTGCACATTAACGCAGAGTGGCCATTAAACAAACCCAGCAGTTATGAAATGGAGCTGAGAAGCTGTTAAAATATTTACACTAAACTGGACTAAAAACACTAATTGAATTCAATACGTAAAGAACACACATACATATGCATGTCAGGGGTCGGAATTTTCTATAAATTTTATGGTTTTCAAATTGTCTTCCAAATAGTTTTTTTTTAAACTTTATTGGTTTTAATACAAAAAAAAAAAAAGATTAATTAAGATCTTTTTATGGAAACTTTTTCAGATGGAAACCAAATTTATGGATCAATTATGGTTGGCAACCGAACTTCAGGTGCGTTGTCAGTCATCACAATAGCAACGGAAAAATCCAGTTTCCAGTTGCCATCCATAATAAAATTTTCAGCCACTGTCAACGCAACTCAAGATCGATTGTCATCCATAATCGAGCCAATAAAAAATATATTTAATACAAAATGTACACACCTTTTTTGGTTCCAAACGATAAAATTTTTATTCCCATTTAATCGCTTAAAATCAATATTTATCCGATCCCTGTTCACTGCTGCATACTCGTATACTTTCCTGCTGGTCATAATTTTTCTCACCTCTACAAAATATTCAAAATTCATTGCAACAACTCACAAAATTATTTATTTAATTTAGTTATCGTCGTCGTGCTCAATTAAAATTTACTTGACTTGAAGCACTTTTAAGAACCATTAATTGTGTTTTTGCAACAGCACCTGCAAAGTGTTGTCAAAACTTAAGATTTGCTTGCATTCAGTAATTTAATTTAGTTTTTTAAGAAAAACGTATAGAAATGCTGAATATGCCTTTCAAGCGTTCTAATTTCTTTCCCAAAATGAAAAAGAAAACTATAAAAATTGAAAACGAAAAAAAGAATATATATGAATGTATGTATGTCTGTGTTTAACTCAAAAATATACTTAACATGCACTAATGAGCTCCAATTTCTAACCAAAAACATCCGGCATAAAGTTTCCGTCTTGATTCTGATTTTTTATTATTATTTTGTTTGTTTGTTTTATTATAATTTTCAATGCCACAACTTGTGGAATAAATAATGTTCTCGTTGGGAAATTCAGTTGTTAGAGTTATTTAGTTGCTGTTGCTGTTTCTGTTGTTGTTGTTGTTGTTGTTATTTGCGGATGATAAATTTTATCCCTCCAATTTAAGATTTTATTCCTTCCATTTTTATTGCTGGGCTGGGGCTGCGCTGGCTGCTGCTTAAAGCAAATCAATGACAAAGTGTTTGTTCTAATGTGATGTGACGTGGAAATGCTGTTCTGCATTACAAATGTTTTACTTCAATTTTGTTTTAATATTCATGCCTCTTGTATGTATCATGTAACCAAACTACTTTTCAATGTATGTATGTATGTTTATGTGTGTGAGAGCGTAAGTCTCAAATAAACTTATTCCAATAATCATCATCATCCTCATCATCGTCATCTTCAAAGCAATAGATACGTAACGTTGTTATTTTTATATAAATTTTTATTTTGAAACGAACAAAATAAAACAACAAAAAAAGCTAAAAGACTAACGAAAACATTTCTTATTTGCTTTTGAAATATTTTTGTTGAGTGGGGAAAAGCGTACTACGTCAGTACACGTGTTCCTGCCACAAAAATTGAGCCCTTAAATGCCTTCCAACACTCTTTGTACTTGAGAACAACTTCAAACAGCCTAAGTGGCAACAACTTGCCTGCCTCCTGCCTGCCTGCTTTCCATCCTGCTCTCATTGCAGCAGTCAGACAATTGTCAATGAAATTTTCATCATAAATTTTATTTTCTTAAAATTGATGTCGCATTGCTTTGAGCTTTATTTTCATGTTTGCATGTACGGGTATATTCTTCATGTTCGCTTTTTTTGTTGCAAATTTGTTGTTGTTGTTGTTGTTGTTTTACTCTTCAAAATTCTTATTCTTGGTTGAAAATAGGAAATAATAAGGGAAAACTTGTCGCCTTATAAATCTTTAACAATAATGAGCAAAATTTCAACTTTTTAGATAATTCGTTGCTACAGAGCCAATTTGGGCATTCTTCATGAAAATAGATAAAATATTCGAGTAGAAAGTTACATCTTTTAACCATGATTTTCTTACAGTTGGTTAAAGTATTACCTGGTTTACACACATCAAGTTTCCGTGATTAAGTTTTCAATCAGCTGAAAGGGAGAGATAAAGAGAAATTTATAATGCTTTCTTTGTGTTTCTCCCAGCTGAATTAAAACTTCATCAAGGAATCTTGATGTTAAAAATGGATTGTTTTTGTGGAAAATTTTTTCCAAACTTTTTAATTTTTCCAATGAAAAAAAAAAATGTGAAACCAAATTGTTTACCAACATCATACATTTTACAGAACTGCATGAATTAAATCATTAATTGAAACACAGTGTTTTTAGCTAAAATATTAATAAAATAAAAATTTCCATAAAAATTATAAATTTTCTTATTACTTTTATTTTCAGGTTACTTTATGGCATTCCATCTTGCTTTTAATTGAAAAGTGTAATCAAAAGTGTAAAGTGTGTTTTAGTTGTGTCCTTTTTAAGAAAACATGTGCACTTACAATGTTGGTTTTATGGTTGATCGTTTCTATTTAGCTTCGTCCGTTAAGCCTATTTGTTGTGGTAAATATTTTTAAAAAATTCTACATTTATTTGAGCATGTACTCAAGTATTTATGTTTTAAATTTTATTTATTTGTTGCGGGTTAGCAATATCTAAATATATATTTCGTTGGTAGCCATACCAACTCATCAGTAGATGTTTTACCCTTTATGTTTAAAAAGTTTTAAAGCTCATCTATTTATACAAAAACTCACAAATATATTTTTGTGAATTACAAAGCATAAAAACAGCTTTCAATATTGTTTAAACACATTCATAATGGAAAATTATTTGTTGTATGTGTTTACACAATTTTGAAAGCTGTTTTTATGCTTTGTAATTCACAAAAATATATTTGTGAGCTTTTGTATAAATAGATGAGCTTTAAAACTTTTTAAACATAAAGGGTAAAACATCTACTGATGAGTTGGTATGGCTACCAACGAAATATAGGCTGACTTCCAAAACGTTCGTATACAAAGTTTGTATACAGTATTGCTACTGTATTTAAATCACATACATACACAGAAAAAAATTAATTTCGCATTCAATTACTAAATTCATAATCCCATTTACATTTTTAATTGGAATGGGACCTATCACGAAATTTGTAAAACTAACAACCACAATTCGTAAATAAGTAATAGAAAAAAAAAGCACACGTATGTATGTTATTGTAAAAATCAGACAAAACCAAAAATCAGACAATGATATTAATAAAAGCAAAGAAAACATAAATAAAACATAAAATTGAATGCAAACAAATATTTGTTAAGAAAAAAAATCTGCATATTATTTTCTGTGTATGCAAAGTTCCGAAGCAATGCAACAACTATAAAACCGATGCCGTGTTTGCTTTCTTACTGCGTTAAAAATACTTGGCGGCGGCGTTTTGAAATGGTATACATTGTACAATTGTTGTACTGCGGCGTTATGAAATATGATGCTTTGTTCAAACACAAAGCAATTGACGTTTTGGAAGTCAGCCATATATTTAGATATTGCTAACCCGCAACAAATAAATAAAATTTAAAACATTTTTAAAAAATTTTACGGTAACGAAGTTCTTATATGTAACGGTACTTTAAAACGTATTTTTGCAGTAACAGTTGTTAAGACGGCAATGGTAGTTTAAACGGTAACGTTTTAGTGTAATTTTCAAATGAAAATTTAATGTGTCTTTTGGTAACGAAATCAGTGAAATGAGTGTTTGTTGCAAAAGCCACCAATCAACCTTCGCACATAACTCTCAAATAGGGGAGAAAAAGGCCTGTCTTTGAGAAAAAAGTGTTTTAAAGTTTATGGTAAAAATGTGAAAGTAGAAAGTGTGAATTAAATTTTGTATCGACAGGCTGAATTTTCACAATTCTCACTTTTCATTTAAAATCTAAATTGCAAATTTTAATTAAAATTATATTCAAAACAACTTAATGCAGGATAGTTTTAGTATTTTTATATCTCGTTTATACGAAACATTTTCCTGCTGACTAAATGAATGAACACATACATGCATTATCTGCAACATGGAATTTATATATTTTTTTATCATTTGTTTCCAATTATGTACTCAATTATTCTTCCCCATGTGCATTGAAATGTTTATGCTGACAATTACATATAAATCAACTAAATAAAAGTCTAGCGTGCCTTCACCACAAAAGGGGGGAGAAAAAAAGGGCATATTCCATCCATTCACTTTTCCTCTTTTTCCGTTATATCTCTCTTCTTTAATAGATGTGCAACTTTAAGCATAATCAACAACGCGTTAAAAATACTATTTTTATTTCATTAAACTCACACTGACAACAACTGCACGAGCATTCATATGCAAGTAATTTTATGCTTTTTGAAAAAGTCAGTGTTCATTTTTAATAATAAACGCATTTTTTTGCATTATGAAAACGACAAATGAGTGCCATCATCAAGGCATTCTTAAATTTTCATTTACACTTGCTAACTTGCACCGTTAACCCAGTGAAAATTTTTTGTTTAAGCAGATAAAAACACTATAAAATACAATTAAAATTTTTAACAATTTTCAATATCACAAACACAATTAGTTCAAATACGAAATTAATTACATCATTTACAATTTTTGATAAATTAATTTTTATTGAAACTTCCTTTTTATGGAATAATTTTTGTTGTAAAGTATTTTGAACAATTATTTGCGTAATTTCAGTGTAAAGTTTAATGGCCTTAATTAAAAAAATTATTTAATTTTTAAAATTGTAGTTAAGAACTCAAACATTAACTGGGATATATTTGTTTGACTTCGTGCTTGTTGGCGTGTTTTAAGTCCACCGAAATATGCACCAACATCCCAACCCAACAGCTTCACTTTTACTTATTTCATGCTTGACAAATTCGACAAGAAATCCTTTGAATTTATCACAGCCACACCACCACACACACTTGCTATGGTAGAATATCCGCATGTGTATTTTATTAACTAACATCTGTAAGTGCGTATGCATGTATGGACGAGTATGTTAAAGCCAAAGGCCCACATGCGTTCATAGAAATCTTCTCATCTGATGATGATGAGAATGAAGTGTTTTTTGGAATGCCATAAATTACATAATTTAAAAGAATATATTCCTTTCCCATCACATCAATTGCACCAGTTCGATTCACATGCAAAAGTCGATTCACTTAATTTTTGTAGTTCTAATTTTATTATTAGAAAAATAACACATAATAATGAATTCAAATACATAATATTAATCAGGACTCGTAACATTTTATTTGGAAAAAAGGAAAGATAATTGGTAAATCGAGAATGACATTTACTTACATCTTTACATGTTTGGATCTTTGAATTTTTATGCAAATTAATTTAAATTAAAATCTCAAATGTGCAATTCGCACTCAGATTCACGTAAAGCCAATTCAAGTAATTTAAAGGCGCAAAAAATTTAAATTGAAAATTTCATACTCCAGCAATGAGTCACGATTTTATTAAAGTTTATTTATTAAAAATACATTCTTTGTCATATCTGCAAGGAAGAGATGTGACGGTGCTGCTTTTGATTTTTTATTTATTCATTTATATGTTTTTTTTTATAAATAATTTTAAATGAAAGTAAAAAGGGGGATTGTTTTTTATTTGTTTGTTTAAACATCACAAGACTAGTATTTATTTGACATTTACAGACGCTTTATGGATCACACAATCTTCGTCTCATTTCAGATTTGGTGTTGTTTTGTCGTGCTAATTAAAGATCATAATACGTAACTATAAGCATAATTAAGGGGTTTCAAAATATATGAGCCGTTTATTTTGAAAGTGGCATAAGTCTCTTTTTCAAAAAAATCGAGTTAATGGCTACACTAAATAAAATTGTAAAAAATTTGCAATCAACAAAAAAAAGTGACTTATGCCACTTTAAAAATAAACGGCTCATATATATTATAAAGGAACACAAGTATGTTTTGTAAAAACTAAACTCATATAAATTTCTAATTCTTATGGATTCGCAACACAGTTGCAAGCAAATGGATATATTTAGATTTAAACATTATCTTGGTATAACCTTGCCACTGAATGTAGATTTTTAAATTAATTTTAAAATCTGTTGTAATATAAAAGAACCAAAAAAAAAAAGTTAGTTTAAAATATATAGAAATTTTGTAAAACACTCTTGCAACTTTCTTAAAAAAGTGGCGCGATATTTTTCCTTCAACGGCAAAGTAGCCGTTCTTCTCAAATATTTGTAGTCGACAGGTCAAAAAATATTTATAAATACACATATGTCGTTTTTACCTTAATATAGAAACGCCATAACTCATTTCTGTTTTTTTGCATACATCGATAACTAAGGGGGCTACCTATGGAAATCTGAAAACTACGCGATTTGAAAAAAATAATGAGTTGGGGCCTTTCTATATAAAGGTAACGAAATGTATAGAAGCCCGCTACATTGCCGTGAAAGTTTAGTGTTTTTCAGTATTTTTTTTTTAAATAAGAAATAAAATTCGCCGATACAGCAGAGTCCGTGAGATTTTTTGTCAAAAAAATTCCTAACATTTTTTACCTGAGAATTGCAAGATTTCTTATTCCGATTTGCCTTAAAACTTTAATTTGATTTTGTGTTGTATAGTGTAATTTTTAGTAAAAATACAGTCGTTAGATGTCACTTTTATCAATTATCGATCATCGTTGAAAGTAGACGATGCAAAAAAAGTACTGAAAGGTTCCAGAGTATATGTCTTGCCTTCAGGTAGTGTTTCACCAACTTGCAATTTTAACTTGTTTAATAAAAATGAGTTACTTGAAATTTGTGTTGTTTTTCGATAGATTTAAAGTACATACCTATTTCAATTAATTAACTTTTCCCAAATGACATTACAAGCGATTACAATCAAACGGCGGTCAATAACAATAACAAAAAAAAAAAAAAATGCCACACAACGCAGCAACGTTCTCGACATAAATGTGTGAGAGTGTGTGCGTGTAGCACTGGTAACAACACAACTCTATAATTAACGCGATGAGAAAGACGAAGCTGGCAATGACGATGATGCGTAAGTGGAAGATAAGCAATCATTTAACCATTTATTAAATATCGAATGCAAACATCTCACGCACCAACCATGACACGGTGATGAAATCAATTCAATTGATTGTGCAATTATTATTATTATTGTTGTTTTTTCTGCTGTTGCAATTGCTTTCATTTCTTTCTACATTTAAATGTATTCCTACACATCTGAACATGGGAATTTAACAAGTTGTACTGTTTATATGTATACACATACTCGCACACATATATATCTACATGCATAAGTATATGCATATGTGCTTATTTATATATTTTATAATTTATTTATTTATTTGTACCGTTCAGTATATAAAAGCGTACATGTGAGTGGAGTGTGCAAAAGATACTCATTTAAAATTAATTTAATTAACGGGTAAATTTTTATCAAGTTTATTTGTTATTCATTAACCATGAAGTACAGACAGAGAGCAGACAGCTAGACAAACATTATATTCAGTTATTTAAATAAACTTCAATGCACATCGATCGTATACACACACACTCACTCGCTCACACACTCAATAACTCACTCTGTTGGTGGCTCCCACAAAAGCCCTTTATAGAGGAGTGTGTCAAAAACAGGGTTTATCTGCCAAAAATCGAATTATTTTCAAATTAAATACAATTTAAATGGGAGTAAATTAATGGAGAAAATAATAAATAAATTTATTTTACATTTTAATTGTTGAGCAAAATGTTTATCTTGAAAGCGCATTTATTTTAAATATTTTAATTAAACATTTGATATTGGATGTATTCTAGTGCATCATTGTGTTTGAAAATATGTGTGAGTGTGTGTTTTAGATCACTATGAAACATAATTAGTGGGTACATGCAGGGTGGAATTGAATATAATTTCGGGATGATTGCTTATACATTCATTATATTTATTTCGCTAATATGAATAATATTTTGAAATGCTTATTTTCAATTAACGAAAACGTAATCAATCAATCGTATGTCCGTGTGTATGTGATATTTAGCTTTTTATCGCCTTAAAGTTTTATATGATTTAATTCCCATTCACACATAAAATGTTTTGTTTTTTTTTTTGGCAATAAACCAATTATTTATTTATGAAGTCAGCAGAAGCTGTTTTGATTTTCCTTTTTGCCTTTCAATGAATTTTCAGATTTTTATGACTTTTTGCGCTTCATTGATTTTATTACATACTTATTTAAATAATATGTATTGTGAAATTTTGTTGTTGTTGCTATTATTTTAAAAGTTATTACTGCTTATTTAAAACTAAATTTTTGTTATAAAAATTCGCATAAAGTATTTACTTTTTTTATTTTAAAAATTTATACTCTTTTAACGCGAAATCGCAACCGGACAGGGCGAACAGTAATCAGTCTAGAGAATGGACATTTTAATTATTAAAAGGTTTCGAAGTGAAACGGAAAGCAAAAGCGTATTCAAGGAGAGAGTATTCAATACAACAAACAAGTTATTATATTTTATAAAATATTTTTCGACAAATTGACCAGCAACCACTATAGAAATTGAATTTAATTGATGAAATATAATTCCCGTTCTGCTAACCAAAGCAGAAAATAGAAGAAAATAAACAAGGCCTTAAATAAATAAACAAACAAAACAACAGACAACAACATTGAATGAATAATAATTTTTAATTATTTAATTAACAATTAAACTAATGAGACAATAAACATTGACAAGTGTAAAGTAAACATTGAAGAAATTTCTAAAGAATTTATTGTAAATGAGTCTGCTGGCTGGCTGCATGTACTGATTACCGATATAATCGAACAATAATTACGAGGAGTGCTTATGAATAAACTTTGTAAACGGGAAATAAGACTTCAATCAATTTTTAATGAAAATTACGCTTTAGTGGTGATAACACTCACGCCTTGTTGTCATTAAGATAATAATGACGTCAGTTCGAAAATAAATAAAAAAAAATTATAGCTTTAATGTCTTCTTATCATCAGCCACACTAGAAAAGAATTTCCATAATTAATTGTTCATTTAAAAAACTTTAAAATGAATTTTATTTTTGCTGATAACAGCAACTTTTTTTATTACATCTACGAAATTGTACTAAGCGCACGGTACTCGTGTAACTTTTTATTCTGTTTCTGTTGAACTGTAATGTTCTATTCGTATAAATTAAAAAAGAATTGTATCATTTAATCATCAGTTTCAGCTTCAGCTTTAGCTACATCGTCATCGTCATCATTATTTTCATCTTTATGCATAATTTATTGTTAAAAAGTGTCCGTTAAATCTGTTTATAACACAAACATTCACACCCTCCATAAAAAATTGGACCCAATTCGTGTTAATTTATAGACATTTCATAATGTATGTGTATGTATATATGTGTGTGTTGCTGAATTTGTGTGAGTGAATAAGAGTGTGTGTGTGTGTGCGGGCAACGTATTTATATTGAACTCGATTGAAAATCATTTACAACCGCCATAACCGTTGACACTTCCTGTGATTGAATCGCCAATTTCCGTTTGAAAAGGACATTTGCTCATTTATTCAATCTCTTCTCATTCACTACAACTACAATTTCTACTTGCTGTTTTACTAAAAAAAAATGAAAATATATACTCCTCAAATAAACACTCCTGCACACAAGTTTTGCATAAAAATCGTGGGTGTTATTGATTGAATTGCTGTTTATATTTTCTCTGCTCCCTTTAAATGTTGTTGTTTATAAATTTATTTTCTCCATTGATTTAAATTATATGTTGGGAAATTGAAAAATTGCCATAAATTATATGTATCTAAAAAAATATAAATGATTATCGCACATAATAATAATGGACACGTTCCCTTTTCCTGAATTTTACGGGATAATGTGTTCGCAACACCACCATCATTACGGACAGCGTAAACATCATTATTGATATCATTATGATGATAAAAATTATCGTTATATCGTTAATTAAATGAGTTAAAATTTTGCAATTTAATGTTAATGTATAAAATTAAATACATATATTCATTATTTTTTGTAATACGGGTACGAGTGTAATTGATTAATGTAAAAATACATACATACAACGTTTATTTGAAAACTACACAATAACAGACACAGACACAGACACAGACTTCATATCCGTTTCTAGCTCTGAACATTTGTATCAATTTATCATTGATTTTTAATTTAATTATAATTTATAAATACATATCGTACTTTAATTTTATAATTTAAACAAATATCATCCAATTATAGCCTCGGTTTGTAGAATTTTATACCAGATCATAGGAAAAGGGAGTGAAAAAAATTGTTTCAATTAATTAATACGGTTTATTTAAAGTTAACTTAGCGATACGGGCAGCTGCAGTATATAAAATATTATATTGATAATGAAGGTCAAACACTGCAATCAATATACTTGATTTTTTTATTAGTTTTGAATTATTGTATTCAAATAAAAAAATTAAAAATGTCAAGATCAAGATGATTACACAACTTTTGTATTGTATTTTTATGCCTATCTGATTTACTAAATATATTAAAAATATATACATACACCCCAAGAATTTGCCATTTTATAACAGTCTGAAAATCAAAATATCAAATGTTGAGGAACTAAATTTCAGCAGAATTTAGTACACTAAAAAGTGATTTGTAATTAGGATCAATAAAACGAATTATTTTATTTTCGCCACAAACCAGTGTAGTTTTTTTAATTTTCCAACGACTTTCCGTGGTAAACTATAAACTGATCTTGGAAGTGTCCTGTTGGACTGTGTGCAACTCGTTCACAAACCTATTATCAATCCTGTGAACTTTATGATTAAACAGATATCCCAATTTTATCTCCTGCGGTAGAAAAAACTGGTTTTCCAAATGAAAATTTTAAAAATATACTGTCTAAAATTATAGTTTATTCAAAAACCTATGTGTTTTTGAAAATCAAAATGTAGATTGTTTTACGTGGCAGCACTGGAACTTTTTTTTTTCAGAGGAAATTATAATACAAATTTTTTTAGTGGTAATTAATATGAAAGCGTAGCATACTTTTAGGACATTGCATTAACTCCATGACAATTCAATAGAAATATATTCCACAAAGTACAAATTATTTCTTTAAGCCCACACACATGTTAGCCAGCACATTTTCAAACCCCATAGACAGACTCTTTAATTTTCAACACACCACCAAAAAAAAAAGGATTAAAGTTTTCAGCAAAAACTGATAAACAAAAGGAGTAAAATACTTTTGCAACGACATCAGCATTAAAAGCACACATACAAAAAAGAAGGACTAAGTGCAGCCTTTATAATTTACTTGTAAACATAATAAAAGAAAAATGCATGCTGGCCAGATGGCTGGCCGATTGTATTGTGTTGCTAATAGAAAATTCCATACGTTTTTGTAAACATATACATACATACAATCAATTGTTATAAAAATTCATACGTTCATGAATATATAATGTTCGCATTTTAAGTTTTTGCTTCTTTACGTGGAATTTATACAAAAAAATTAAAAAATATTATAATTTTTTTTGGAAAAAATATATTCTAGTATAGTTGTATGTATGTGTGTATGTATATTAAATAAAATACTTTAATAGTGTACTCGTCGAGGAATTCCAAATCAAACAATTCAACCACATTTGTAAAATATAGTCAGTACGCTTTTGTTGGTGTGTGATACATTTTTATTTTGTGCAAACGTACACACTCATACACATGTATGTTTGTATTATGGAAATGTGCTTTAATTTCCACATGTGTATGTATTTAAATTTTTTGTATTAATTGGACATTCATGTGTATGTATGATGGTGTTAAATATTACATGCATAATGCAAAAACTTACAAATAAATTAATAAATAGCCAAACTGCAAGTACATGTGTAGTTATGTATGTACATGGGTATATATATATATATGTATACAGCAAAAACACTAACACATTAAATTTTCAACATGCCATTGGTAATGTATCCTTTCTTTTTTGAATATCCCAGCGCTATAATGTTTGCTATAGAAATACAAAACAAATGCAAAAAAATCATATATTTAAAAATGTTTATATGTTTGAGTGTATGTTTGGATGTATAAAAGGAAAAATAAGTTTTAAAATTTAAATTCACTGTGTAATTTATGCGTCTATTAAAAGCCATTAAATGAATACAAAACAAATGAATGAATGAACTTATTTACTTTTGTCATGATTGCACATATACATAAGCATACGATTATGTATATTTTTGCATGTACAGTGCTGCAAAATAATTAGCATTCAATTACGATGCTTTATTTTTAGCCTGATGACAAAAAAGCAAGCGACTTTTCTACAGAAAAGTCCGCTCCTTATAATTTTGTATCAACAAGCAATTAAATTATGTCCCTAAACTATGAATAGTTTTTTAATGTGAGTCTTTTATTTAAATTTAAAAATATTTTTTTTGTTGATCGCATCAGTCGTGATAAATATTAGTATTTTCTGTATGAATAGAATTCAAATCAATTGATAGAGATTAAAAGTGCCTTTCACGATTGATACACAGCTATTGCTTTTTATATCAGGAAAGACTATAATATTTGTAAACTTTTTCTAAAAAAAAATGGTCTTTTGCCAGTCAAAGTGTGAGTAAAACTTTTTTCATACGTTTAACAGCTGACTTTTGTTTAAAAAAGTTGCCACCAACAAAAACGAAAACAAGAAGTGCCAAAGAACAAGCGAAATTAGCAATTTTGTTAATGACTCTAAACGACTCCATGATTGATGAATTTGATAATTATTTGGTGCTACTTTTTTCACCACATCTGTATGCATGTTTCCTTACTTATGCTGCATAAATACGTACGTACATATGCATGTATATATTTAGTTTTGTGAAGTTTTTTAATATGCCCCAACAATGTTTACTTAATTTGAACAATATCCTTTACAGTCATGCACACACTCACCCACACAAATTTAAATTTAGTACAAGAGGGAATACAAAAAAATTTGTTGTGCTTAAAAAATTATTAATATATTTTCCATGTGTTTGTTATTTTATAGTTTGGTGTGAAAATAACAACAAACAATTTAAATTCATTTGTTGTCTTTATTTTGTGCTTTTGTTTTGATAAAACTCTATTTTTTTTTTCCTTTATAATGTTTCTTATTCAAATATCAGTCAGTAATGGAACGAGAGTTATAATACAACACTTTTGAAAAAATGCAGTCCTGACATGCTGAATTTGTTGTACAAACAGCAAATAGATCAGTTAAGTATTTTCCTCAAAAGTACTACTGTGGGGCGTGGTATTTCTTTTAACAATTTTGTTATCAAATTATTATTTTAAATTTATTTGAGGTTTAATATCCAGCTCTGAGCTTACTAGTCTGACTTGGTAGCACGTTGTGGCATTACTGATTTCCAATTAGATCACCTTTTCACCACTATGTTGCATTATCACTTAACTCACCACTCCTTTTCTTCTCAAAAGTTATTAAGCAGATGGCGCGAGTAGCCATGCTTTTTACAACAAGTCCATCCTCTTTATTTAAAGTTTGCTAATGATTTTTTTTCTACTTTAATGATAAAGATTTTATTGTGACCATCATCAACAAATAATTGTATGAATGAATGGATGGATTTACATTACAATTTTATGTAAAATGTTGCTTTGTGGTTGTTTCGGTTGATTGTATGCAGTTGCAATTATTGATTGTTTGGTTTTTGTTTAAAGTTACTAAGAGAAGTAAGTAACGCAATATTAGTGTAATTTTATATTAAAATGAAATTTTTAAAACTTCATTGTGAATATGCATTTAAACTGTTTCCAAACAATTTATTGCTCAACTAGTCCAATTAACCCATTTACGCCCGCCGTACTCATATGAGGACGGTACTTCATATGGCCATAATAGTTAGTTCCGATACTTTATATTCCGTTTAGATACAAATTTACATTGACAAGGAATGTGACTTCTAAATAAAACACTAAATTTTATGAATATATTTTTAAGTTGATTAAAATTAGACGTTAAAGTTATATCATTAAACATCTTGGCTATTCACAAAAGCTATGTTATTATATTTTACTGTGAGTGTGTGCTTTTTCTCATTTTTAACCATCAGTTATTCAAATACAGTCTCTTCATCAAGCTATTACGAAATTAGAAATAAATAGAAATATTTGACCGAAATACGGCATATTTTAGTACGGTGTCCCCAAATGGGTCCAATGGGCAGAAAGCTACATTTTTTTTTGCTTACTTTTTGCTAATATCATATGCTTTTAGTACAAACGTTTGAATTTCACATCAAACATATTATATATATATTATGAGAACTGATATACTTAACAGCAACTATATATATACTTCATGTATTGTTGCAAGTTATCTTCAGTCAGGTGAATCCCCTTTGATTTGAATGAAAGTGTGCATTTTGACTTTTAGTTTTCGTGTCCACACATGTGTGCTATACAACGGACTTTTTAGCAATGGCTAAGCAATATTTTAACATAGCAAATAATTATCGAGGTCTAGAGGAAGCTATTGCAAACATTTTTAACGAAGACAGCGATTGTGATGCCAGTTATGATTTGGTGGCAATTCCTCCAGACCCGAGTATTCTCACGGATGAAGAAGAAGGTGATGAAGATAACGCCCGACAAATTGATTTTCCTCACGACATCCCAGGAACAGTTGAAATAATTGAACATCAACACAATACTGAATGGGATAGCAGTGATGATGAGCCCTTAGAAAAATGCAGGAAAATTCATAAGCAGGAACCACGTTGGCGAAAATGTGAAGGTTCCTACACAAACAAGTCATCAGAGGAAATCGTGGTTCAAAAGAGAAAAGAAAATGTTGTAAATGAACTAACAGGTCAAACCCCAATCGAAATTTTCGAGAGGTTTTTTGATGAAGAGGTTTTTAACATGATCATCCTGAATACGAAGTTGTATGCTTCACAACACAATTATCATGACTTCCACATTAGTGTGGATGAGCTAAAAATATTCTTTGGTATTCTACTCTTGTCGGGATATCATTTACTTCCACGGGAGCGCCTGTACTGGAGTTTAGATGAAGACTGCAGTGTTACAATTATTTCAAAAGCAATGTCTAGAAACAGGTTTATGGAAATAAAAAAGTTTTTACATTTCTGTGACAATGAAGCTGCTGCCGGATCCCTCAATAAAATGTTTAAATTACAACATCTTTCCGATTTGCTTATCAAGAAGTACCAACAATGGGGCGTATTTCACAAAGATCTCTCAATACACGAATCAATGATCAAATATTTCGGACGTCATCCAGCCAAGCAATTCATAAGAGGAAAGCCTGTACGGTTTGGGTACAAAAATTGGATGATTGCAAGCGCTGACGGTTATTGTTACGCTTTCGACGTATATTGTGGAAAATCAGCCGGAGAATCGAGTAATGAACCGATAGGATCTAAGGTGGTTAAGAACTTACTGAATAAAGCAAATGTAGCGCCATATGAGCATACCATATATTTCGACAACTTTTTTACTAGCCATGCATTACTGCGAGATTTACGCGAATCTGGTCATTCTGCTACTGGTACCGTGAGGGAAAATAGAACGAAAAAATGCCCAATGGAGTCTGTCAAGGACATGAAAAAGAAAGACCGTGCACAATTTGACTATCGTTTTGATACAGCTAATGAAATTTTGTTCGTGCGATGGCTTGACAATAGCGTATGTACCATGGGTACCAACCACGATTTCGTTTGTCCCCTAGGTAAAGTGAAAAGATGGAGCAGCATAGAAAAAAGGAAAGTAGATGTGAACATCCCATTTGTCTTCCAAGACTACAACAAAGGCATGGGAGGAGTCGATCAAGCTGATCAGTCAATTTCGGCATATAGATCAGGTATACGAGGCAAAAAATGGTGGTGGGTTATATTTACCTATATGCTTGATTTATCTGTGGCTAATGCTTGGCGGCTTCATCTCTTGACTGCCGGTGAAAATATGGACCAGCTGCAGTTTCGGCGAAGTATATGCAGAAGTTATTTGAAACATTTAGACGCTGAAAAAGCTGATGGAAGACGGCGAAAGCCTTCATCAGGGGTATCAGGCGTGAACTTAGCTAATGTAGGACATTTTCCCCAAAAGCTGGCAAGTCAACTGCGATGTGCCGTATGCCACAATAAAGCTCGTTGGCAATGTAAGAAATGCACAAAAACGTTATGCATTGAAAAAGGGTGTTTTGAAAAATTTCACACTTGAGCCCATTGGCCCCATTTGAGGACACCCATTTTTTTCCCACACTGAAGAATTTTTTTTTATTTTTTTCTTGTCAAATGTTTATTTAGCATCTAATAATTACTGAAATACAGTTATTTTTCTAAATTTCCTTCTAGTTTATATTTGGGCCTAAATGGGTTAAGAAGAGAGGTCTAATTAAATTTTTATTAAAGATTTGAATGACAACAATAACATTTTCATTAAGAAATTTTTAAAGAACTTTATTATTAACTTGACGTGCGGTAAAAATATTTCTAATACAATATCAGATCTTTATTTTATAAAAAGCCAATTAAAATTGTTAATATTTTTTACAGCTCACTTCTCGTTAGTATCGATAAATTTATAGTTAATTTTATGTAAATTTCTTTGCCAAACAAATATTTTTTTTGTTGGCTGCTCGATGAATTTAACCTGAGTAAATATATTTTTTATATTCAAAATTTACACATGAGTTTGTCTGTAGACAAACGCTGGACATTTCCAAGAGTCCTTTCGTTTCCTGATCACCCTAAATCGATGTACAAATAAAAACCATAAATTTTACTTTAGGTTGCTGTTTTCAAAATTGCTTACTGTTTTTAGCAAATTGACAAAGAATTTTTCTCTTATTTTTGAACATTATGTTAAGTGTTTCATACTTTACCTTGATTTTGAATGTTAATGTGTAGCCTGACCAAACTGTATGTTGTCTTGTTGATGGGTAGAGTATTAATTGAATGTTTGAAATATACTCGAATTTTCTCAAATGTTTGTAAATATTTAATTTGAAAAAAAAAATAAAATAATGAGATGTCAAATGAAATTGCTGATGCAGTAAAATGATTGACGTTGTAGTGCTACAAAATGAAAAAAAAAAAAAAAAAAAAACAATTGCAACAAGTGAAAAACGGCAGGATATAAAAAATGTTGATAGTTTTATATAGAATTTTTGTGCATTAAAAGGAAAAATAATTAACAAATTTCAAGTTATAGCAAAACAGTAGAATCAGCAGCTGCAATCAAAGTTTGCAATTTTACACTTAATTGCTTTCAATTAACCAGAAGTGACTCTTCAGCCGTTATGTCCGTTCAATTAAATTACCACTGTGTTAAAAGTGTGGTGTGTGATAAAAGCATTTGTAAAGAGAATATTGTAAATGTTGAATGAACAGCAGAAAAAGCAATAACAACTGCAGCAAAGAACAAAAAAAAAAACAACTATACTTCAGAAAGAACAACAAAAGCACAAAAACACACAAATATGAGTACAATGAAAATTGGAATACAAGCTGTTGTTGATGAAAATTACTGCTCTTGTTGTTATTATTGTTTTTGTTGTCGTTGTTGCAATTGTTGCAGTGAGTTGTTACTAAAAGTACAGTGAAAACATTGTTATCTTTTGGTAAAAGAAATATCTATGTATGTATGGATGTATGTGTGCATATGTATATATATATATATTTTATATGCAATGGCTCGTATATGTGCGTGTGTGTACGAATAATTGAACTTTTTCTTTTATTTCAAAAGTGATTGTGTATGTGTGGGAGTTTTTATAAAATTGTATGCTGTTGGTTTGCTGGCTTGTTGTTATATTGTCAACAACATGCCACAAACCATGCAAACAAACTATTTTTACAATTCTCTTACTCTTAATATGGTTTTTTGGTCATGCATTTATACATTCATATAAAGTATATGTATTTGTGCGTATGGGCATGTGCATGTGTTTTTGTAATGCATGCCATTGTAAAGAGTTGGTTCAACATTTTGTGTTCGTTTGCTTAAAAGTATTAAACAATCTGTTGCTATTTTATAGCCGTCATGTGTGAATGTGTTTGTCTTCTACGTATGTGTAAATGTGTTTTTCAATATAGAAAATTATTTAATCATTGATAGAAAGACTGGCAGTTGTTGGACAAACGATTTTCAAGTTTATGTACATATGTATATTTTGCTGCTTTTACTATTTTCGTTACTGCAAATAAACAAGCATGTCACATGTTTCTGAAAATGTTGAAAAGTATTGAAGGTTTAGATGACTTTTTGTTATTTTGCATTTATGTTTTCATATTTAATGTGTGATGCGGTATACACATATTCAATGCAACAAATGTTGAAAAAGCCTGTCACAAGTTTTGTAAACAAATTAAAAAATAAAACCTATTGTAAACATGATGCATAAACAAGTAAAAATAAAATTTCTAGTTAAAATTCGATGAAATGGAAAAAAAAATCTCTAAAAGATGCATTTAATATTTGAATTAAATGCTGTACATAGAAAATTATTTAGATTCCAAAATAACTCATGAATTAGTTGAACAATTTTAAGTGAAGCATATCTGCAGTGTTGTTGCATTTTGTATAAACTTTATAAAGAGAAATTTTGTGTCGAAATATTTTGCTTAAAATACTAGTCGATCAGTCAAAACAAAAAAAAGCAAAAAAAAAAAAAATCAAGACTAAACTGGTTGCATGCATTACTGGGACTTTGTAAACAAACTTACGCACAAACAAAATATTGCCCATTAAAGCTGATTGCTGTGTGTGCTGCATGTACAACCGGCCTTTGTAAAATTTTATGCAAATTTTCATTTGACAAGGGTTAACCAAACACATACTGAGTTCTAACTAATACAACATGATATGATTATTTTTTTTTTGCTTTTTCTGAATGCAAAAAAGGAATGTGCAACAAAAAGTTGACAAAATAAAAACTACAAATGACCCCAGCCAGCATCAAATGTGGTGGCCTTGCCACAAGCAAAAACCGCTGAACACACGATACCACAACATTGCAACATTTTGCCTAAACGCTGCAATACCCAATCACACAAACTTACACACATTCATATGAAGCAATTTCTTCTTCTTGTTTTTCTTCTTCACGTTCATGTACAACGAGTTAAATGACGATGAGGATAATGATGAAAAGACTGCTGATATACAATTTCGCTACAAATAAACTAAAAAAAAAAAAATTGAATTGATTCGTTATTTGGCCTATGCCAAGGTCCTTAAGTGAGAATAGAATAAAGTTTACTACAGGATACATGTGTTGCAATTGCTCTTCGTACCCATGTTTACAACTTCTGTTAGGGAGAGCAATTGAATTTTAGGCAACAAACACACACACACACACACACACACACACACACACACACACACACACACACACACACACATACAGCCTAACACTATTAAATTGAAGCAATTACCAAAATAACTTGGTTTTAAGATCAAAACCTAAAGTTTTGGTGGCAAGAGGGAAACAACAAAAAAAAAAGAAAAGAAATGAAAACAAAACTGTTAATGTATGCACATAATCTCATGTAAGTAGGAAAACTGTTACAGAATTTTGTTGCAAGTGCAGTGCATAGCAAAGAGTTTATGTTTTCGAAAAATATGAAAGCCTACTTTGAGTTTTAGCAACCAACAAGGGGTAGGGCAAGCAGGCAGGGCGGCTAGGAGAATGTAAAAAATTATATATGCAAAAATTAAAGCCTGCTGGTTTTTCTTCTGAAAATGTTAAATAATTTTATTGTTGTTTTATGCAAGAGAAAGATCAACAACAACATGCAAAGCAATTTGCCATCACTAGTTAAAATAACACACACAGTTTTATACACACATGCATACAAACATACATATACTCATTGCATATATACATACATACATACGTAAAATGTGTTCAAGAGTACACTCAGCCTTAAAAATTTATAAAAACATAATTCTTTTAATTTTGACTAGTTTGTAAGCGGAGGAATTCTTATTTTTCATACATGCAGAGAAACGAAATGGCCACCATGACCTTCTATATTTTCTACAGTAATGCATGGTTGTGCCAAAAAAGTTATTATTGTTTTCAGATATTTCTAATTCAAGTCACGATTAAGTAAATTTTGTAAACATTTTTCACTTTTAATTAAAGTATGATTAAAAACGATACGAATAAGCAAAAAAGGGAAGATTTTAAAATTAATATTATCAGGCTCAAGTTCAGTTTTATTGAATTAAATAAAATTCAAATTACTAAGAGTTTTTATGTTGATAAACAGTAGTATATCCAGAACGTATCAGTATACAGATTTCAAGGCCGCTACACCTCTCATCAGCATTCAGTTCTCCATTTTTACAATTTTCGTAAAGTGGATACTAATTGAGAAAGAAAATCAACCAAGTTTTTAAATGAAATAGAACACGAGAATTAATTTAATTAATTTTATTTTATTTTTTACATTTTGTAACAATTTTGGTTAGTACGAAATTCCCCATCACTGGTTGGCAATTACTAATAATCAACATAAACATTAAAAACAGATTTATCAGATGTCGGGTAGACTTCACTAAGAAGAACACAGCTAATCAGTTTTAAATAAAAAATATTCTTTGTTAATTTTAATAAAAAAAAAACTTAAAATTAATTGTTGACAAAGTAACAAATGTGTAATTGAAAAAATATTTGATAAAGAAATAGCTTTGTAGCATCATCGTTTATTTTTTTTTTATAAAAAACCCATTATCTACCCCTTGTTGCGCTGACTCCAAATAAGAAAGCAATTTTGTGGGACAATTTTACATGTGACGAACGATCAGGTTTGCTAGAAATAATTTAGACTGCACTATGATTGACTTTTACAATTATATGGTTACGCTACAATCATATATGAATATACTTTTGCTGAATGAATTGCTCTTGGCATTTCTTGTCGTGTATAGAATATTCTATTATGTGTATGTGTTTATATTGCAAGTTAATTTGCTAGCATGATTCTATGTGTATATTATTGTAAACTTTTACAAAACCAAGAAACAAAATCAAAGCTTTGATGATTTTAACAAAAAAAAAACTATTTTTCTCTGTGTTGATTTTGTACATTTTTTCGTTCTTGTGTTTTTTTTTTTTATTGAATTTTGTTGTTAACATCAGTGTAAACAAATTTTATAAAACATTTAAAGATTTATTTGATTTCGACTTATGGCTGCAATTTCAATATGGTTCTTCGGCTGTTGATTATGCCAGTTTTAAAATAATGGTAAACAATTTCATGAAAATGGGTTGAAATAATTGAAAATTGTTGAACAGCAACTTTAAGAAGTAACAAGTCTGATATTTATCTGAATAATGGAATAAGAAGAAATATAATTGATTTGGAATACAGAAGCTTTTCTGCTTAGACTAACTATAAAGTATGACTTTGCCGATGATCGTGCAAAAATATTAAGAATTATTTTAAATTGTAAATTTTATAATTTTCCGCGTGCGCAGTCTCCTCTAGTTTTCATTTCATTAAATTTGCATAAATAAACATTTGAAAGGATGACTTTCAACTTTTGGGTATGTTATATTTATTATTTTAAGTTTTATGAATATAATTTTAACTACTTTAATTTTTTTTTATATGTTGCTGTTGTTGTTGTTTTATTATTAAAATAAAATTTGATGCGGCTGTGAATCAAGCGGAATTTTTAAAAAATATTTATGTTTTAGTAAACGTTTGGGTCGTAAATGTCTACATACATGGTTGGCACACATATCGTGATCCTTTGGGTATCTCGTTGGAAGTTCCTGAAGCATGTGTGTGTGAGAGAGAGAGAGAGAGTATGAGCGACTGTATGTGTTTATGTTAAATAATAAAACAAACGTGTATTAAAGTTTTAGATTCATATTGTTATTTATTTTATATCATATATAGTATAAATATTTGTTGTTTTAGTAAATGCAGGGGTATAGGTAGGGGCTGTATAAATTTATACTAATATTATTGTTGTTGATGTTGTTGCTGTTATAAATGTTTAGTGTTTTTATGGTCCTGTCTTACATGTATTAAATACAAATGCAAATACATAAAAGGGTTTTAATGTTTTATATTTTTATAGTGTTCTACAGTTTTCATATTTCTGATTTTATATAATTTAACACTGCTATATCCCGCACACGAGCAAGCAATCGAGAATAGAGTGTGTGTGTGTGCGAAAGGGATTGTTGTAACAATACTAATAGGAAATTCCATTAGTTTATGCATGATGTATGTATGTTTGTACTCGTATTTAAATTAATGTAGAGGGTTATTAGGTGTCAAATTTATTAGCAAAAGGAGTATTTTTACGATTCATAAATATCTGAGAGCTTTATAAAATAAACATTTGTATATACAACATAATTTGATACAGCTTCAATTGTAAAATATATTTGTATTTGTATTTCCTATTGTTTAAGTTTACAACGAAAATTCAAATTAAATTTATCAATTTCTCTGTAAATAAGAAAAATTATCATATTGTTTTGTGGTGGCTCTACCAAAATGTAAATGTAAATTAACTTAAAAATCTCTTTATTCATTTCAATTATTCAATTCATTATTATGAACATTTATTTTGCAAAAATGAAATGAGTTGGTAATTAATATTGACACATTTTGTTGAAATGCTGTTTTTTTTTCTATGCTTTATTTCTACAGAGGAGTTTTTTAAAAAAACAAACAACTTATTATTGTTTTTCATCTTCAACAATTGTGTCAATATTAATTTGCATAAGAAACCGTTAAGTTAATTTTTCAATGCGCTTGTAAGAAGAGAAGCAAAAAAGAAATGTAAGAAAATGTAATAAAACTTTTCTAAATGTCACTTAAGAAGAACTAATGAACATTCTACAAATGGCTACTAAATGTGACATTTTCTTTCACTGGCAGAACAATAAAAGGGACAAAATATAGATGGAGAAAAACTAAAGCTCCTACAAAATTAGAAAACGTATCTGAGTGGGCGCAATCCAGCAATATGGAAACAAACAAGTCGATAAAAGCAACAAAATAGACCGCTACTGTTTAATTTCTTTTCACAAATTAAAATTAATGATGTCAGGAAGCAATTAATTTAACAAGAAATTTCTTTTTCTTAAACTTTTACACATATTTTTTAAACGATTTAAAAGGATTTCAGTTAAATTAAGCTAGACTTCACCTTTAGAAGGAAGAAAATATTATGTACGTACGTTGAGAGTGTATTATCTTAAATAATTCAAAATCTCAATTACTCACTCCTATTTACCAATTGCGGTTTTTCTCAATTAACTTTGGGCATGAGTAATTTATGTACTACACCAAGGACATACATACGCATATATGTACAAGCACGCACACACACTCACCCACATGTACATGATCCTTAAAAGGAAATGCAAATAAATCTCCATTATGCATGGAAAAACCGCAAGATATAAGAGTAGGCTTTTAATGGTTCAGTATAAAATAAATATCTATCTATGTAGATATTTACAAGCACGTGCGTGTTTGCGCAGAGAGAGGGTTAAGCGGTATTCGTTTTAATCAATATATTTTCAAACGAAGAAATTATCTGAAAGTATTGCTGGAAATTAAAAATACTAAATGCAAATGAAGCTTGCCACTAAAGCTAATGTCGCTAAATTAAAAAAGCTTAAATTGTTTAAGAAAATTTTTTCGCAATATTTAAAAGAAAGCTTTAATTTTGTTTTATAAAATGCTATCCACGTCCATTCGTAATAAATATTTTCTTATGAAACTTTGAACAAAAATATTATTTTTAAGCAGATGAGGGCCGTTTCACGCCCATTAAAAGTATAAAGGCTTTTTCAATTACTACTCGCCACAAAGTAGTTTTCGAAAGCTTCCATAAAAATATTGTGTTCTAAATAAATAATTGTATTCATATAATTCGAAAAAATTTTTTAGTTATAAAATCTTTTTTATAAAAAAACTGTGGAATAAGTTTCAACGACTAAAGGCACATAAACATAACTTCAACTTCTTTCCAGTCGATGGTTAGCTTACTGAAAAGCTTTTTAAATAATAAAGATCAGTTTATACAAAATTTTGTTTTGAAAAATAGATTGTGGTAAGTTTGCTTAATTTTGCATTTTTTTACTGAAAAGAGCTTTCTGTTAATTTTGGGCAATTTGAGAAACACTAAAATAGTTTAAGAAAAAAATTGTTTTAAAGAACTTTTGAAAATTTTTTCCCCTTTTTAATATTTTGCGGCAATTTAATTTCTTTTGTACAATATCTTTGTAATAATTGCAACAAAGTTTTAATCGTTTGCAGCTTCGATAGCGAGAATTTGGCTGTTACATAAAACATTTGTTTTTTTTCGAAAGTTCTGTGCAAACAAATAATACATCCGATCTGACCGGTGTTCTTAAAGTTGTAAATACCATAATTACTACCAACGGAAACAGAAAAACCCACTTTTTTCATTTAATTTTATAAAATCCTTTAATTTTTGTATGTCTTACCACATGTTCGTCTCAACACTAACATACCTGTGGCAGATTCACGTGGTTTATAATAGAAGTAGTAAATTGTATTCATTTTTCTGCCCCTTCGTATGTCTGCATGTGTGGACCTAGAAAAAATAAGGCACACGTACGAGTTTGTACAGACACAACATGCATTTATATGAAAAGTAAAACCAAATTAATTTTTGTTTTGGCTTCTATAAAAAGAAAAAGAACACGATATAACACAGAATTCCGTATGTAACCAACAATATTTACTTGTTATTAAAAACATTTAATAACACAACCAAGTAAGTGAATTAAAAATTAGCCAAATAAAAGTGCTTTAATTTTAGCTACTTTGTATAGAGGAGAGCTTCATAGAATGTGAACTTTTAATCACTTATAAAACCGGCCACACAAATTATTCCACATTTGTTTACAAGGATATCGCAATGACTTAAAAGGAAGACAAGAAATCCAAAACGTAGGAATTTAAAAGAAGTTTAAACCGCATAATGTTACACCTGTGTTATGCCAGCCAACCGCCAGCAGCTTGTCTGTGAGTCTGTCTGTCTTTTGTAGCTTGTGTATATGTATGTGTGTGTGATACTGCTACTTTTTTTTATTAATTTACGGCAACCAAGTTAAAATACAAATGATGTAATTTAAATAATTACTAACAAAAACAACAACAACAAGAACAAGAACAGCAATAAAAAGCAGGAGTATAGCAAAATTTTCTGTTTACAACCAGGCGCGTACGAACAACTTTAATTAGCATTGAAAATTTTGTTATTTTTAGCTACACACAAATGTAAAAACTTGAACAATTTCCAAAGAAAATAAATAAACAAAAAAAAAAAGAAACTATTAAAAATAATAAACTTTCTACAAAATTGTAAAGGAAGAATTCTTAAAAAAGAATGACAGTTTCTTATACAGCCGAAGTTGCACATTGTAATTGGTTTGGTTGTTTCCCCAAACTTTTGTTTAGGTAAAATAAAATAAGATAATAAAGTTTCCATTCCAATTAAAAGAAAGTGCGGATTTCATGTTTTACTTTTATGTGTACGTGTGCGTTTGTGTTTGTTTAGATGGCGTGCCAGTATTTACAAACTGATTTGGTTGGATGTTTTGGTTTATATTGGCCTCTATTACGCAATAAATACCACTTATCGGTTTCTGTTGAATGACGACCAAAAGCAGTAAGTAGGACCAGTCACAGTTACGGAAAAATTTAATTTTCTTACAAATGTTTTTGTTTGTTTTATTTCTTGATTTTAGAATCTTTGAACTCTTTGTTAAATATTGCAACAGCAGTTCGGCTTTAATTCCTCTGATGTTCGTATTGGGCTTCTACGTATCGATTGTTGTTAAACGCTGGTGGGAACAGTACATGACATTACCCTGGCCAGACAGCACAGCTGTCTATGTATCGTCTTTAATACGAGGACAGGATGAAAATGGGCGCAAGATGCGTCGTACTATCATGCGTTATGTGTGTCTCAGCTTAACGATGGTTTTAACAATGATTTCTCCACGTGCTAAAAAACGTTTTCCTACTCTCAACCATTTGGTTGATGCGGGTTTGTTGGTTGACAACGAAAGAATCATATTAGAAAATATGAATGAGAAATTTGCCAAGCATCCAAAACATTGGATGCCCATAGTATGGGCTTCCAGTATAGTGACACGGGCCCGCAAAGAAGGACGTATACGTGATGATTCTGCTTTAAAGACTCTCATCGATTCGTTGAACTCTTTTCGGGGCATGTGTATGATCTTGTTATTTTACGATACCATCAGCATTCCATTGGTTTATACACAGGTTGTGACCATTGCAGTGTATTCATATTTAATAACATCAGTATTTGGACGTCAATGGACGGGAGAAATGGATGATGAAGGTATCCTGAATATTGTGGATTATTTCTTTCCTTTCTTTACTGTCCTCGAGTACATGTTCTTTATGGGATGGCTTAAAGTTGCCGAATCCTTAATATGCCCGTTTGGTGAAGATGATGATGATTTTGAGGTTTTAATTTTTATAAGAAATTTATAAAAGAAACGCAAATCTAGTTTTTAAATTTTGCAGGTGAACTGGCTTATCGATCGAAATTTGCAAGTTTCCTACTTAATTGTAGATGAAATGCATAACGAGCATCCGGAATTGATAAAAGATCAATACTGGGATAAAGTATTTCCTACACAAATGCCATATGAAACGGATGGTATAGTGAAAATGTTTCCAGAGCAACCGCCACAACATTCAACAGCTGAATTGTACAAACAACCCGAAAAGAAGTCCAATCTCAAAGTAAAAAAAATCTTTAAAAATTAAACAAAAAGTTTATTTATATATTAATTAATTTTCAATAGGAATCTGTTACACGATTTTTCGCCAAACATTGTGGCCATGAACCTCCCGAAAGTTTAAGTATACCGACCAATTTAACCGAAATCAATTCTGTTTTAAAACGTCTGCTAAGTCCTTCGAATACAACGCAGAACATGCACAACATTTTAAGCGTTCAAAATATTAAAGATTCTAAATCAGTCTATTTGGTACCCAGTGACATGTCCTTTAATAAAGAAGGATATGAGCTTCAAAACTCTAATAACAGTGAAGAGAATAAAGAAGATTACTTTGAAAAATTAAAGAAGCAGCGACAACAAGAAAGAATGTCGCGACTGTCCAAATACGCTCTGAACGATAAAGTGGATAATGCTGAAGATATTAAAAGTTTAACATCTAGAGTTTCGAAAAAGAGTTCATCTTCAAAATTAACCAGGGCAAAAAGCAGTGACTCTAAAAAGACAATTTAGGAGAGTAGAAATAAAACAATTGTCAGTTATTTTGAAAATTGTGTCAAGATAATTAAAAAAAATTTATTGAAAAATAAAACAACTTTTACACAAATAAACAAATAATATTGAAAGAAAAAGATGACCGTTACTTACACAGATGAAGTTGCAACTTGCAAAAAATTTGGTTGTTTTATAAAATTATTGGTCAGGTAACTCTGAGTTGATCTCGTTAATTATCATTTCACTTGAAACAAAGACTTTTTCAATTTCATTGGCAGATGGAGAGGAAGTATTTATAAAATAATTTGGATGGATTTATTACTTTTCTTAACATTGTATTATTGTATAAATCTCATGTATTTTTTTCTATTGGAAAACGAAGCCAAGGAGTAAGTGGATTAAATTTTTGGAAAATTACAATAACAATTAACATAATATCAATGAAACTAGGACTTTCGAGAGCATTGTCTATTATTGTGCAAGCTATACAAGTCTTATTCCTTTATCTTTTGTATTGGGCTTTTATGTAAATTTAGTCATGTCGCGCTGGTGGGAACAGTACATGACAATACCTTGGCCTGATTCGATAGCGGTTTTTGTAAGTGCTCATGTCCATGGCCTAGATGAGGGTGGTCGTTTAATGCGTCGCACTGTCATGCGTTATGTCTGTTTGTGTCTCACTATTGTCTTTACCATGATATCACCATGTGTTAAGAAACGTTTTCCAAAATTAAAAAATCTTGTCGATGCCGGACTACTGCTAGAAAATGAAAAAGAAATATTTGAACTAATGGATTCCTCATTTCCGAAATATCCAAAACATTGGATGCCAATAGTATGGGCAGCAAGTATTATAACAAGAGCTCGGAAAGAGGGTCGCATTCGTGATGATTTTGCTGTCAAGACCATAATTGATGAGCTGAATAATTTTCGTGGTCGCTGTGGCACCCTGATGTACTACGATTTTATAAGCATTCCTTTGGTGTACACCCAGGTCGTAACAATTGCAGTTTACTCGTTCTTTGTATGCAGTTTACTGGCTCATCAATGGACGGACAAGAAAAAGGATACTTATGAAGTATTGGATTTTTATTCGCCTGTTTTTATTACACTACAGTTTTTCTTCTACATGGGTTGGCTGAAAGTCGCCGAAACTTTAATTAATCCTTTCGGTGAAGATGATGATGATTTTGAGGTGGATTTATTTTTTTCCCTTCTTCTTTTTAAACTATTTTGTTTTTAAACAAATGACTTGTGTTGCATAATTAAATCATATTTTAGGTTAACTGGATGATTGATCGTAACTTACAAGTCTCATATCTTATTGTTGATGAAATGCATCATGAACATCCAGAATTGGTAAGAGATCAATATTGGGATGAAGTTTATCCGAATGAACTGCCATACGATGATGAAGCAAAAAGGGAACAGCCACCAGAACCATCAACCGCAAAATATGATTTAGAAGATCTGCAGAAGCAAACAGCATCCACACTTCCATCGCTTGTGGTAAGAGGAGCTTCTAGCCAAATAAAGTTCATGAAATTAGAGTTTTTTTCACTGAAATTCACTTTAGAATTCTGTTTTAATGAGCGGTAAAACACATTCCTCAATACAAAGTGGCTTAAATCAACGCAGCCAAAGATATAATGCAGCATTGCAACGTTTCTTAAGCTACACGGAAGGTGATACATCAAGCTTAAGATTAGATGTGGAAAATAGTCTACAATCTGTTTGCGATAATGAAAATGTTGAGCATATCATTTCTTATATACAATCGGATCAAGGTGAACATGAGGAGTTTCAAGTAAAAAATGGATACATAAAGGATACATCATTATTAGAGCCGATTATAGAAGAGAGTGAACAAGTCTCCGAAGCAGTCGAGGAGGAAGAAATGCTTTATAACGAGGAAGAAGAAGTAGAAGAAGGTGGTATAGTTGAATCGCAATCATCACATGAAAGTGGTAAGCAAACAACATTAAACTTTAAACAACGTGAATTATATTTTCATGTGATCAAACTTTAATAGACTCTGATTCCGATCCCTTCGAACGGCTTCGCATCGAACGTCAACAACAAAGATTACAAAATATGAACAATTATTTGGAGCGACATTTTGGCAGAAACTTTCGAATTGTTACACAATTGCAAACAATGCCAGAAATAAAATCTAGATCCAAAGCTGGAGATGTTATTTCCTCCAGTGTCGAAGACCACATTAATGAAGAGGAAACATTAAATGATGTTGAGAACAATGAAAATCTTGTTACACCCACAAACTCTACTGAATACATAAATCTTAATATGAATTCAGCAAAGACTTGCGCTAATGTAAAAAATGATGAAATATTATGTAAACCAGAAATATCAAGCGTGATATCAATGCAACGCAGTCCTCCACAATGGGGGGAACAAGATGTTCCCACTACTTCAAGGAATCTATACCAAAGTTCACATTCGTCTGCACAAAATTTGTTCAACGAAAATATTTTAAAGAATATTTCTTTCACATCTGCTGCAAGACTAAATCCTTTCGAAGAAAATGTCGCTTCGTTTACACAACTAGAACAAGGATCACAGATATCTGTTAAAGACATTTCACAAGATCCTCCCAGTATTACTAGAATTATTGACGACCAGCGTTCGTTTTCATTCCCAAAAATTCAAAATTCTTATATTGATTCGCAAGAGCGAAATAAATCAATTGATTCGCAATTGAATTGCCCTTCTGGTATTGAAGAAAATTCATATATTCCCAAAGAACCGAAGCATTTAGTGAAATCAAAGGCCACCACTTCCATTTTGGGTTCTGCTAAAAGTGTATCGACACAATTTTCTTTTGTGGATGATTTGGATGTACAACCCCAAGTAAATAAGGAATATAGAGTAGAAATTGAAGAATCTGAAGATGAAAATAACGACGAATAAATATGTCATTTCTATCGTTCGTATGTGTGTTTGGGTGTTTGTGTGTTTATGTTGGTTCATTTTATGGTGCATGTAATAAAAATTACAATATATTTTGCCAGGCATTTGTTACCACTCCTATTTCATAAATATTAATATGAAAATATATTTTAGATGTACATACATATGTGCATACATACATACTCGTACATACATACATACGTATGTAGAGACATGTGCGCACAAATATTGTACCAACATGGTGGTAGTTTGTAGTCACATAAGATTCGGTTATAACAAAATTTTGTATTTTAGACCAAAATACTATAAATAACTGTTATTATCATTGGTTTTGTTAAAAAAAGAAAATAGAAAATAGAAATTGAAGCGTTAATATTAAATTTTCGCAACAATTTTCGTTTGCCATAAAAGCATCTTGGCTACCCAACAAAATTCAAAATTATGGACTGAAATACAAATACATACACACACACACATACTCACTCTTATGCAGCAGCAATGGGTTTAGACAGTGGCGATACGAATAAATATTCCGAGTAGTTTAATTTTGCGAGCAGCAAACAAAAAAAAAAAAAAAACAAAAAGAAATCCTTTTTGAAATTCAATCATTTATCATTGTTGTAATTTTAGAGAGGCTGAGGATATGAAAATATGAAAAAGTTGCTACATTTTCGAAAGCTCATTAAGTCGATTTATGTGGCATGCCATAAATTCTTGCAACAAAATGTTCTTGAACAGTAGAGTACAGTTGTGTAAAATCAAATGACAACATCCATTTATAGATGTTGCTTTTATATTTATGAGAGTTTATAAAACTAAAGCGTATTATAGATATTTTTTCTCTACCAGCCACCAGCCACCAGCAAATTGTGGCGATATAATTTTTCATTATATGTAAAATAAAAAAACAGTGTGTGGATTTATTAGAAGGCCACTCATATGTAAAACTTTATGTTCTAAAAAAAGCCAAGTAAATACAAAAATTCCATCGGAATAGAAGCAGATTTTATATTCAAATCTAATACTTATGTTAGAATAATTTGTCAAAAGTGTTAATAGAACCATGACAAGACAGAAAGTAATATCCTGAAAGTGTGGAAATCTGTTGGAATTATTTAAATATGTATGTATGCATGTAAGTATATATGCTTGGATGTCAATGTATAGGAGAGTTTTGAATTTTTTTATTGGCCTTTCCCCTTACTCTGATGTAGAGATGACAATGATTTGTAATCTCTAGAATTTCCCTTTTTATTACAAATCACTGCGAATTGACTTAAAAATCCATTAAAAATGAAAACAATTTCTAAACATAAACAAATTGACTAAGGGGGCAGAGAGCTTGTGCATGCATGCGTGTGCAAGATATTTGGTTATGGGCAATTAACCCGTTCTTGTTCAAAATCCCCAAAAAAAAAAAAAAATAAGCAAATGGATCGATTTGGAAAATTTGTGCCGTTGTTTACTTTTTTATTTTGGACTCGGAAGTCCACCTGTCCGTCTATTATTTTTATCATCTGTCCATTAACTGATTTCTCCATTTAAGCAGATTCCGAAAAATTAATGAAATAATACAAATATTTTGATTTGTGGAATGGATTTTGTTACGCCCACAATATAGGACAAAATGGGACAAAGATCTCCAACAAATTTAGTTTCAGTACTTCCAAACAAAGAGCAAATGCCAATTTCTAACTAGAACTTGTGACTCGATTATGGATAGCAACCGAGTTTCAGTTGCGTTGTCATTAATTATCAATTAATCAATTACTAATTAATTACCCATTAATTTAAATCTTCCCGTCCCAAAAATTTTTATAATCTCTCGCATAAAACGGGTTAAGAGATTCATATGAAATATTTTTCCAATGTTTCGTTTCCCAAATATTTATAAAATATTTGCATGAAAACAACACAATATTTTCCTTCTATCTGATGCGTAATATTTTTGTTATTTAACGCGTCGCAGAGTTTTCTTATTGTTTTTATGTAAATTGCCAACCAGACAGTCAAATAAGTTTCATACAAATACAATTATAAAGTCAATACATATGAGAATGATAAAAGGAATACAATAAAATACCGAAAGATAAAATGCGGCAAATAGTGTTGTGTCAGAGAACATTTCGATGCGATAGAAAATCAACTTCTGCCAAACTTTAGTTATTCTACTGTAGATATTTTTTTAAATATTTATGATTTATGCAAAGAAATTCATATTTACTTGTGGGATGTGTGTGTGTGTGTGTGTGTGTGTGTCTGCGGCAAAAATTTTGTACACATATGTTTGTATAAATATTTATAATAATGAAAGTCTCTGGAGGGGAAAGTAAAGAACAAAATAAAAATCAAAATAATGCCATCAAAATGGAATCACATGTAAGATAATTTTTCTCTTTGGATAAATAAATTATTTAGCAAAAGTCGTACAAGAGAAATACGCACACATGCATACATACAGTTATAAATATGTATAGAAGGGAGTTTCAATGTATTTAAATTTTATACTTTTTTGTTTCAATTAAAATTTGCTACATTCTAACAAAATGCTAAGCAATCGATATTAATTTCAAAAGCAAATTATATTTAGACTAAATTTAAATATTTCATGAATTTTTTTCCTAATTTCTTATCAATTTTTCTTTTAACAAGTGGGCTTAAAAGTAAATTTCGAAATTTAAATTTTAGCATTAAAAAATCTTTCATGACGTCTAGAAGGACATACAGAAAAAAGTATTTTTACATTTAATATTATCCAATTTTTGTATAAAATTAATTGTTCATTTGCATAAATTTTCAAATATATTTAATTAAAATTAACAGAACTTCTCCAAGTCTGGACCACAGTGTGTCGCGGTTCATTTCTATTTTATTACTTTTCACATCCATGTGATTTATTTTCAATTCTTTTTTTTTTGCTTTACAAATTGTTGTGGCTTTCTTCAGCATCCTGCTAATATTCTGTAGCTCGAAAATAAAACATAAACTGTTGTAATAACTTTTAAATTAATATTTTTTGTTTTGTAATATTTTTCGTTTTCAAACATTTTTTTGGTAGTAGTTTCGAATGTAAAATATAAGTATATATGTATGTATGTATAATTGGTTTTAAATGAAATCAAATATTTGAAAATGGAAACTGGAAGAAGAATTCGTTTGTTAAATACATACAACAACAACAACAACTACTACTACATAAAATTAAACAAAATGGCTAAACAATTATAAGTAACATGTGTTATTACCATGTAAATTACATTTTATTTTAAATAAAATGTTAACGAAAAAGCAAAAAAAAATGGAGAAATGTAAACCCATATAAAAATATTAATGTTTACTTATGTGTGTGTTTTTGTGTAGAATTAAAACGAAATTGGTTTGTAAGTATTTGATTGGATTGATTATACGTATTTTTTTTTTTTTGCCTGAATAAATTTATATGTACATACTCGTACATAATTGCCAATTAACACTTTTCATTGTAATGCTTTGATGATTGATGACAACACACACCCACACACACAGAAAGACATATTTTTATTTACACATACTGATACTTTGTGCTAACACATACTCCAGAGCACAGATATTCACCATTAAATACTCAATCAGACATGCAAGTGTTCGATTTAACAGTATTTCCATTAGTTTTTTTTTTTTTTAATTTTTAAGCCAACAGCAGTCAATCATCGAACAACAACAGTTGGTCAATTGTATGATGCACTACGTCAGCTATTGGGCATCTAACATTCGATGGTAGGCTTGGTGCGTATAATATTTAATTGTCTTTAGAAAATACTGACTGGCTGACTGAGTAAAAGATATTCGACGATTAAAGTAAAGCCAGTGTCTAGATTCCTTTTCTGTCACAATAAATTCAAATGCTAGGTCCTGTAAGTAACTCGGTAAATAAAGAATGAATTCGACATACATTAAAATTAAATAAATAAATTGCCGGATTAGTGTTTCATAGTTTGTGTCTTAAATAATATAAATAAAATTTTTCTAGTAATAAAAATAAAAAAATGTTCTCTGATAACAAAGAACAAAGGAATTCATATCATAAGGATATGCTCCGATCATCTCATATCTCTGAATGAACAAAAAATAAAGCTGTGAAATGTTAGATGAAGTAAAGTAGATCTCATAGAACTAAGAATTGACATGCTCAGTTATGGGGTTCATATTTGCTCAATCGTTTAACTAATGTACTATAAATTCCTAGCTCACAAAATAAAATCCGTGACCCATTCCCAAAGTACGGATACCCAAAAAAAGGACTTAATATCTACTTTATATTTAATATCTGTAGGATGTTATACAAATCGCTCATGTTGTTGACTTGATTTGTTAAATAAATTTATTGAAAATTATTCTTTTTAAAAACTCTTAGCAACAAGACCCATAGTTACTAGCGTTGCTGTGTTTGTGTGTGTGTGCTTATACTTCATGACTTAACTTTGATTTTAACACTTTTTCCAGTGTAGCAAAATGAGTAACAACTTCACAACAACGCAAACACACAGCAAATATATAAAATACGAATGTATTGACTTTATGTAGATACTCGTATGTGTATGTGTGTCAACTGATAAAACCAACCAATCAAACTACGTGGACTATTAAAAAATCCAAATTGGCAAAATTATTCAAGCGACAATATAAATTTTCAACAAAGTTTTATTTAACAACAAATTATTTGAAATATATAAAATACACTCAATAACCCACTCACACACATACACATACAGAAAGATATATTAACAAACTTTATTTATTTGCAATGGTCAACGGTCAGCACCATGGCCACGACGATAATTGATGTGGATGACGAAGCTGACGCTGGTGCTGGCGCTGACAAGGATGGGGACAGTGATGACGTTGAAAATTCTGATTGAAACCAATCATTGTTGCTTATAAATTTTAATTAAATGAACATTTTCATACTCCTACCATTAAATATGATCACAGGCAATTTAAAATAAATTGTATATTTTTGCTAGCGAAAAAATAAACGATTTATAATTCTAATTGCCTGTTTTGATTTCACTTAGAATTTTGAAAACTTTTCCAATACTCAAAAGAATAAATTGCTTATAATTAAATACTTATGAATTAAATTATTCACAGTTGATATTTGCTAGAACAAAATACACTGCACACCTTTACAAAAATAATAAATAGATTAGTTAAATTAAAAGAAATTCATTCCTCGTTTTACCATAACTTCATTTTATCCTTTTTATACGCAATACGATATGTAGTAATAAATTTATTAATTCATTTATGCAAAGAAATTTGTTAACTGAACTGCTTTTTTTATTTTGTTTTCTCAGCAAAATTAAAGTGTATTTTCTTTTTAATATACTCTCATTAAAGTTGCATCATAGTAGAGAGAAAAATGCAATAAAAACATATTTTTTATGCTCCAATTATTTTTGAAATTCAAATGCAGCAACAACAACAAAAACAACAACAACAACGAAAAGAAAAACTAGTACAACAACTATTAGCCACTAAACAACATTATAACCAAAAGCACAGCACTGAAAGGAGCAAGGAGCAGTAGTAGAAATAAACTTTGTAACTTAAATCAACAACAGAAAAAAAATATTGTATATTAACCAATTATAAAAAAAGCGAAAAGTTTTAGCAGAACCTTAAGACTTTATAACCCGTTATTGCTTTAGAAACTAACATGGTAAAGCTTACCACAGCTTTGCATAAAATGCTAAATTCTGCTGTTGTATTACAATAATAAACCACAACAACTACAACTACAATATCTATCCAACACTAGATGTGTTGCTACGAACGTCTATTATATCGTATACTGCCAACCAACCATCCAGTTTAATAATACGACCAATTTAACCCTTAAGGCATAGAAGCAAAAAAAAGTCCACTACTTGGAATTATAAGGTTGGTGAACTGTGTTCATCATTTAGTTGGTTACATGTTTAATATTCTTAAAAGTATTTTGGGGGTGTGTGTATTAAAATTAAAAATACATACATAGTTTTTGCGGGATATTTGAAAGTTACCTAAATCGTTAATCTTATGGCTCGATTATGGATAGCAACCGAAATAGTTGCGTTGGCCGCCGGCAACTGCAAATTTGTGGTTACCTCAAAAACACTAAATAGCAACTGAAAGTGGCAGCTCTCAGTTGCCAGTTGCCATCCGTAATACTATTAGCAGCAACTGACAACGCAACTGTGGTCAGGTTGCCTTCCATAATCGACCCATTAATGTCTTGACTATCAAATTTTTAATTTTTCCATGCCCATATTTTCCCACAATTAGCTAAATGAGCTTGTGCCTGGAATGGGAAAATATTTCGAGAATGTACTTGAAACTTATAACGACTGTCCGGAGCTGAGCTCTACACAAAATTATGAATGATTTTAACCCTTTCAAAATTCGATCATCACTCACTACGAGTAATATATTCATGGAGTGTAGGGTATTCAAAACAAAAAAAAAAAATTATATTAAAAAGTTGGATAAAAATTAAAAAATAACATGATCTACAAAAATATTCACGCGAATTTTTAAAGTAGTAAAAAGAAGATATCGATGGACCTGCAATACACACGCACACAAAAATATTAAACAATCCAATAATAAAAAAAAAATGAATGCAATAATATTTATGTTAAACCCGGAGATAAAATAGTTAAAAGAAGGACAGCAAAAATAAGTTGCTGTTGCTGTTGTGGTGTGTACTTTTGTAATGTGGCGCAGGAAAAGAAAAACTAAATAAACTCAAAAGGCACAACTTTATAGAAGTTTCTAGGTAACAAAAATGGCAACAAAAAGTCACATTAAAAACTCTAATAACCACACACACACACATCTATACACAATAATATTCATGCTCTGCTATTCGCACTTTTAGTCGTAACTGGGAAAATGTTGCAAATACTTTTGAAAGTTAACTTGTTTTTTTTTTATTCTTTAAGTTTTTTTTTTATAATTTGAATAGTAAACGGCATGTGCTGACAAAAATTGTCCCCAAGGAGTCGTTGTACTTTTAATATTTTTTGGCTCAAACGGAAGTCCGTGTCTGCGTTTTCCGTTATTGTCATTTCGTTTAATTTTTGAATACGTTCTATCTAGTCTTACAACTACTTTTGTAAGTGTGTTTGGTAATCTTTTCCTTATTGCAGTAAATATACCGATACAATCGCACTAGTATAATACAGAAAAATACATAATACTAGTACATACAGATATACACATATAAGACCAGCACGCAGTACTTACTTTTCTTTCACTTCCACCATTATTATTATTATTATTTTTTTTTATATATTTTGTTATTTTTGCTTTTCATAAAATAAATAACTTCCACGCGGGAAATCTAAATTCAAATTAATACTCTACCAAATACAAAAAGAAAAGAAAATAAATGGAAAAGGAAAAAAAAAGAAGTGTAAAAAACCTACATAGAAAATAAAATGGAATAAAAAATTACTTTAAATGACTTTAGTTTCATTTTGTTGCATTTGTATGTTTTCCGCATAACTTTCTTGGTTTTATCTAAAACTATTGCAGCAGTACACGAGTATGTATTCGTTTTCGTATTCATAAGGATACCACCAATAAAATTGTGTGTTGATTTGGTTTTTTGTACATTTTAGTAGTTCATTGGTGGTATATTGCAGTACAAAACTGACAAAATAAAAAACACATTACGAGCAGAAAGTTTCAATTGAATAAATTATGATTTAACTGTAATCGATATGCGAGATGTGACCAGATGATAAAACAATAGGAATTGTATAAGAAAAACAATTTGGTAACAATATATTTTTAATATATCGCAAATAAAAAAGTACGAGGAGCAGATAAAAATACTAATCGGAAGTAAATAATCAACCAAAGATCTCACAAACAAAATTCATTTATTTCCGTTTTTACTGCCACATATTCACACTAGACGCCATATTTTTCTCTATTTATTTGCGGTCCTTAAGAAAATAAGTATTTCCATAATTCTACATGTATGCGAATACTTTATTAATATAAAATACAGCAAATTAATTTAATGTATCGCCAAAGGATATAATACTTTGTGAACTATGTGAATACTTTTCGAGTATTTTAAAAATATTCGTTTACCCCATTAATTTATTAAAAAGAAATATTTAATTGATATAAATCATGTGAGTGTTCATGGAACGAACACTCCCCCCCCCCCTGCAGGGCCAGTTATTTTTTTTTTAATATCAATTTATTTCCCACAACCGAAAATTATTACGAACTTATTTGTTGGTCACATTTAAAATCCATTATCATCGATGTGAAAATTTTATTGCTTTTCGCAATTGAAACTTTTCAAATTAGTCCACTAAATCTGATGACAAATGACGCATTGATTTAAAACGCATTAATAGTCTGGTTATTGCCAAATCTTTACACGAACAAAAAACATTAAATATTTCCAATAATAAAAAGAAAACAGATATGAAATTATTATCGAAACAGATAAAACTTTGTCCAGGGATAAGTAGAAAAACAAATGGAGCAATAAGCAGACCAAAAGATGGATGCTTTAAAACATGTTCAATAAAAGCAAAGTTTTCAATTTCCTCTTCAATGTTTTCACCTGCTTCCCTTTTGTACTCAAAAAACTCATAAAATACCTGAAATATTGTAATGGAAAAGTTTATGATTTTTCATGAAAAATTACCTTCAGCATAAGTAAACAAACAACAAAAAAAAAAACAACAAAAAATTGGAGAATAATAAACTTTTAAGCAGCAAAGTTTATCTGTTCTGAAGAGCAAAATATTTCCACTTGCAGTGGGTGAGCAGAAATAAAAGCAGAATACAGAAAAAAAACATGGTAAAAAACAATGGCAATCTGTGACACTTAACATGTGTTTTTCACATAAAACTTTTTACGTATTTGTCCGAAAATTATTTATACAGCAAAAGTATAAAAAAGGCGACAAACCAAGCAGCACACAAACAAATAAGTAACACTAAGTAGACATATCCTATTCCATAACATCGCAATTCAGCCAGTATGAAAGAGATCTGCCCACCAACACGCAATATTTTCTCTGTTATTTTTTAGGGAAACAAACGCTGCTGAAACCAAATGTACAAAAAAAATATTGTCAACATTAACTGCAGCGCAGAGCAGGTAAGAGTTATGCGGGTGAAGTTTTCATTGTCCCCTTTTGCCAGTTTGTAAAATAAAAATTAAACTGGACAGCACAACCGTGTGAATGTATACGAGAATGTTTTTGCTACAACATGTTGTTTAATCACACGCACAAGCAAACACACACACACAAAAGACACAAAATAAAAATTATAAGCGAAAAACAGAAAAAAGTCAACAACAAGAAAATACCGTGTAACTGCCTGCAGTAAAGCAAGAGGAACGACGAACAAACAGCTTTTTATATACGCGTGCCTTGATTTTTAAAGTGTGAACATTTATTTGGGCAACATAACAATTTAAATGCCGACGATGAGCATAAATCACTGTTGTCAACATGTTAGCAGCGATTATGTGTTACACAAAAGGCGTTAAAACATTTAAGAGATGGAGTTTTTCGTGGGGTTTTTATTTGTAATTTAAGTAAAACCTGGTCGTTAGTTTGCATGCACAGACATATTTATTTACAATAGAGAGACAAGAGCAGAGCATTAAAAATGAGAAATTTGCTTAAATGTGTGTACACTTTAGTAAATGACTTGAATGGAATGTGTTTTGTGAAATGTCCTTTTTGGCTGTTCAAGTCACACGAGCGAGTTCAAGCGGTAAACAAAAATATTTACAAAAAGAATTTTAAAATAATGATGTTTTATTAAAACAAAAAAAAAATGTCAACTTAAGGCCATTTTAATGTTGTATGCATATATTTGACTAAAGAGTAAGCGAAGAAAATTTTTTTTTAAATTATATTGAATTTATCATCATTAGTTTTAATACATTCTATTCCAGTGCTGCTGCTGCCTCTGCTTTTCATTCGGGGGTTTGTTTTTTATAAGCAAATAATCCCATATCACTCTTCATTAGTCCAATGATTTTTTAGATTTAAATTTTCGTAGTTTACAATATTGTATATACAGCAAACACACATACATATATACATAACCCAGCATTCAACAAATTGTCGCCAGTCCAAAACGGAAGAAACAAAAATAAAATATGTTAATCTCTCTTAATATCCTTGCAAATCGTCTTGAAAAATAACCAGCAACAATGCAAACAACAAGGACAGTAACACCAAATAAGAGTATCTAAAAAATGGCCATTAGGGACACCAAATGTGCTAAAACTCTTCACTTGCACTGTAAACTAGTACGATATACTTGTGAATACATGGCATTACACCCTTAAAGAAATTTTTTGTTATTTTGATCCGAACTCACTGATTACATGGTCGAATGTGTTCGTAGTTTTTTTATTCAAAAAGAATTAGAATAGATCAGTATTTGAGGGACCAAAGTAACAAAAAAACAAACAATAATTTAATATTCAAAATACAGAACAGAACAGAACAGAATAAAACCGTTTTCAGAGATCTCCGCACTTTTACTCTTCAGTAGTGTTCATGTGCTATTTTAACTTTTCAGTGCACAAAGTTTTTTTTAGAAATTAGAATACGAGAATTACATGACAATTAAATTAATAACAATCGAAATATCATTTCTTCTTCTTTTCTAAACAAAAAAAAAATTACTTTCGAGTGTAAAGCAAAATAAATTTGTATTTAATGCAACAAAACATCCTGATTATCTTCAATTTTATTGATTTGAGTAGAACTATTTTCCACTTTATTTTCATTTGAACCCAAAAATTACATTTAGTTTCTTAACATGATTCGTCTTCGACTCAAGGACAGTTTTATCTGTGAAAAATATTGTTGATAATTGCAACGTTGTTGTCGTTGTTGTTGTTGTTGTTTCCTTTTATACAATCGAATATCTAGTGAAAGTGTTGGCAAACAAAGAAAAATTAAGTACTAAATACTTTGTGATAGATGCTGTGATATGATTTCAACGTCTTAAGGACGCCACAAAGGATAGGATGTTAAAAACAATATTTGTTAATCAAGAATTTCTTGTGTTTGCGTTTTCTTACTTACAATTTTCTATTTAAAATTTTTTTTAAATTATTTTTTGGGAACAATTTGTGGCTTTTTCTAAGTTAAACATTTGTTTAATTTTGTTTCATTTGGTGGAGGGCTTTCGCATATACTAGTGTGTATGTGTGTGGGTATGTTACTGTGGGTGTGTGTGTGTTAATTATATCTTAAAGAAACTGAAATGGAGAAGGCCTTTAAACAGATAGCAACGTTTATAGTGATAATGTCTTCTTCTTTGTTTTTGTTTTTTCCTCTTTTTACATTCAACCGCCAGTTATTTGGCCAGTAATAAATTTATTTTTTATAATTTCGAATAAAACTTTTTATCATTTTCTTCTTTTTTTGTTGTTGTTGTTTTGTTAAATGGACTTTAACATTATTTTTTTTTTCTTAAATTTTTTCCAACCAACCCGCAGGATTATCTTTGTTAAGTTTAATGGCGCTCATACTATCTGCCTTTTGTTTGCTAAATTACAATTATTTTTTTCAATTTACATTGACATTAATTTGTTCTGGGAAGGAGAACAATTTTGATAATAAAAACGAATGGTAGAATAAAAACAAAAAAAAAAAAAAAAATATTTGCTTCAACACAGACTGTTTTCCTACTTTTATGGTAAGCGAATATTTACAACCTAATTATGTGACAGCCTATTATCAAATCAACAAAAATGTTGGGAAAAAGGAAGATGACAATGAACAAAATTAAAGGAAGTAAGTCATATTTTTTTTGTTGTTGCTGTGCGCAACATTTAGCTGTATTTTATAGCTGGAGAAGTGTGCGGAGTACCAGCAGCTTTTTTAGCCACCTTGCCTTGAGCTGATTATGACAAAGCACTTTTTTTGGTACAACTCCCAAAAGGTTTAATTAGCTAAAAACGCAAAAGTCCAGGCTGGCTGCCATGGCACACATATACAGACAGAGGAGGCACACAAGAAAACTACAACAATAGAAAACCCCTTAACAATTTCATTTAAATTAGAAAACTGTGTGACAAGTTAACAGCAGTTGCTGCTGCTGTTGCTGCAGTAAATGAACGAATGGCGTATTTTTAAGTTTTTTTCTGCGTTTAGTTTTATTTTTTTAGAAATTTATGCCAGCCGACTGGTAGAGCTGACAATAAGCTGGAATGGAGTGAGACGTGTCCGCCTCTGCACAAGGTAGTTTTATTAATTGTTGGTTGTAGCCTTATGGTTAGTTAGGTTGGTTTAGTTTATTTTGTGGAATTTAAAAGTTATATGTTGTTTTATTTTTAAGGTAATTATGACACATTAGTTTTGTTTAACAATTGTTTGTGCTGTTCGAAAAACAGGAACAAACAAATTAGTTATTTTATTCATTTCATCAGAAACATGTGTAGTGAAGCAGGATGGCAGAGATATAAGCCAGGAGGGCTGGGAAAAAAGCTGTTGGCAGTTTTACTCTTGTAGTGATTACAGATCCACGTATATGCTGTCATTATGAATTTCTCTATAAAATTAACCCCTCCATAGCTATGGCTCTTTTAGTTTTAAACGATAAATTATTAAGAACTTACAATTTGCACCTCGTTATTCATTTAATTTAAATTTCTCTGCTGTGTTTTTCGAACAACTTCCTCTTGTCCGTCTAATGTATGGAAATGTGAACAAGGTGTGTCTGGTTTTTTTAGCGCAACAATAAATTGCTGTAATTAATTTTTATTTAACACTCTAAAGTTGTAATTTTAACAATTTTAAATTGGCTTAACATTTAAAAAATGGCAGCGGTTATACTGTAAACTACTTTTTAGGTACGGTGGCCAACTTCCTGGCAGAATTTTTACAAAAAATTTGCAGCAAAAAAGTACATAAACGAAATGAAATGATGACAATCTATAATAAAAGAAAAAGTTAATGAATAAAATAAATTGATAAGTAGAGGTCTTAAATGAAATGATGCAGTCATTAATTTTTTTAACCAAACCAAAAAGGATTATTATTGAAAACGGAACTAAAAAGAGAAAATGAATAAAAAGTATGACAAAAAGCATTCAGTTTTTAAGAATTGTTGAAATAAAATACAAATTAAATTGGATATATGAAAAAAAAAACGAAAAGAAAAACGATTAAAAGGAAGTTAAAATAGAACTTTTCCTACTTTCAGGGTTTGTTTTTTGTTTTCTTAGAAAAAGAAAACAGAATAAAAAACTTTGAATATAAATACAAAGTCAGGCATAGAAACAAAAAAAAATAAAAGTTTTGAGACTAAAGTATTATCAATAAAATGAATGGCAGAGCAAAAGTATGTAAAAATGACATAATATTTATTCCAAAAAACAAAACAAAACAAAACTATTTGTTGCAACCAAATTCCTTACATCCCATTCCAATTCTAATTTTATTTTTATGTGATTTTCTTTCGTCTTCCCTAGCAGCCAATGTCTCCTCGCTTAGAAACAACAAAAAGTGTATGAAAGAAAACAAACGAAATTTTATCATGTCATCAACAAGAAATTGGAAAATCGTATGCTAAAGTTAAATAAATCTATAAAAAGTTTCCTAAATAGTATTTGTATGAAAATTGCAAAACAATTTCTGTCTTTCAAAGTGGTAAATGAATTTTATTTTTCTTCAAATTGTTATCAAATAAAAAAACCTTGGAAAAGATGCCGGAAATACTCATGTACACACCGAAGTTGAATAGTTGAAAATACTTCTGCTACTATCACCACAACTACTACTGCACATGTACCAACTCTGAACAAGTACTTGTACATACTCGAATGTATGTATTAATGTGTGAAAGAGAAAAAAATCCCACTCAAGTTTGTCTCTTTTAAGGTCAGGTATTGTTGCAACCCAGTAGACAATAAAATGAAATTGATAAAAATATAAACAAATTTAAAAAAAAAAATTTTTAATTGAAAAGTTTTTGTTCACACTGTATTTGAACGATTCTCTGTCTATTCTGTATTTTACAAAAAAATTATAATAAATAAATAAAGCAGCCATCCAAAAATGATTGAAACAAATTTTTGCGATATCATATGCATATGATTAATTTTAACCATTATATTTCTTTATGCAACCATAGTATGATTGGTAGAAATCACTTCATGTTTACATCCAATTAATCTTACACACACAACACAAGAACATTTTAATAATAACAGATTAATTTTTTTAATATTATGATTTCATTCTGATCATATCATATCATATCAATCATAATATGTTGCTTTAAAAATTTTCTTACTGTGTGGAGAGGTGTTTTTTTTTTGCTCTTAGTATTTTCACAAGGAGTTTTTCGAACGCTTTTCCTATAATTGGAATAAAGAGATTCAGATTGTTTTTAAAACAAATAGAGTGTCATTTAGATCCAGATGACAGGTTTACATTTTAACCAAAAAGAAAAAAACTATAGTAAATTTAAAAGAGAGCTCCATAGCCGTTTTTAGAAAGAACTGTAGCAAAAATTAGAATTAGAAGGGATTAGATTTACCTAAAAGTTTCTACATATTATTTTTAGACTAGGTTAGGTTAGGTTAGGTTAGGTTAGATTAGCAGGCTACTGGTAAGAGGAAGATTAGATTCCATCTCACTTGGGTCTTGATGTGGTCCCGTTGTGTTGGGATAGCATTACAGAAAGGAGTCTAAAGAAGAGTAGGTAAAAGAGGGACAGAGGTAACAGAGAAAAACAGGTGGGAAAAGTCGAAGCAAGGAGTGGGACTTGCAGTGAAACGGGCAAGGTGTCAAGGGGCGAACCATCCACTGCTCCTGATAAAGGAGCTAAGGCTACCGAGATCCGCAACTGACAGCTCGGAGAGGGTACTGAAGGATCTTCTGCCTAGAAAGCGAAGGCGGCGATCCTCCAAAGTTGGGCAGAGGCATAGAAGGTGGGCGATGCTTTCTTCTTCTTCGTCGTAATTACAGCTGGAGCAGTATTCATTATATGGTAGACCCATGCGTCGGGCATGGGTACCGAAGGTGCAATGGCCTGTGATTATGGCCACAAGATTGCGCAATTGCGTTTTGGCGAATTTCGACAGATTTTTATTCTGTTGACGTCTAGGCGAGGCCATAATGTCCTTGCTATGGTGCAGCATTAAACCATCGGGTTTGTGCCATCAATTCAATCATCAATTCGCTTCCAGCAGGCCAAGAGCGGAAGACCACAGAAGTTGTCAATATCAACAGCCTTTAGCTCAGTGCCTCTCCAGGCCAGATTGTCAGCGATGAAGTTGCCTATGTTTTCATATAAGGTAATATCCGTATCCATATAAGGGTAACACTAGAATGATTAGCCTCTGTATTAAGTGACTTCCTACATTCCAGGGTAAGAAGGGATATTGTGTACACACCCGAGAGTGGAATTATTGCCGGTTTGTTATCGGTTATGATTTGAATAACTCTGTTTTTAGGCTAACTGTCATAATAACCCTTCCATTTGTCTTATTATTGAGTTTTTTCTTAGGCAACTAATATCCTTTATATATATTTACATGATTTAAGTGGCTGATGAGACAGAAGCTCGAACAAAGTTCTTGTCAAAGATATTTGATTTATTGGGTTGTATTTCAATGAATTTTTTTTTTTCTTTTATAAGTTTTTCTAATCAAACTTTTGGAATGTGTTGTACGTAACCCTTGAGGTGTACAATGTCGAACACCTATGGCTTTTGTCTAAAAACAAACCAAAACACTTTGTAGGACACACAACTCTCAAGAATTGACAAAAGTAAAATCATGATTGAATTTACATGAACACCCAAGAAAAAAATTGCCATAAAAAAATAAAAGAAAACAATATATTTGAACCGATCAACTTTAAACTCGTACAAAAATAATTTCCAAAGAAATTCCAAAAAAAAGTATGTATTTCGAAATGAAAACATAAAATATTTCATTTTTCTCAGTATGAATATTTTGCTTGCCACATGATCCTGAAAACTTAAATATTCTACCTCCTGCATACTTTTGAATACATGCATGATTTAATCATACAAAATGTCAATCAATTTCCTTTAAAATAAGAATACATGAATTTTTTTCTACTTGATTTAGGACAAAAATTTTAAAACTTGATAGTTTCTTTTTTATAAATTTTGTAGCTTTTGTTAAATAAACTCACAAGAAATTGTACATTTTACTTTTAAATGTATTAAACACCTTTGTGTGAATTGGTTTTAGTTGGTTAGAACCCAACATATGTATACATGCACACACATATGCTGACACACATCCAACTCTATGATGGAAGTTTAGATATTTTGATAGTTTTTGCAAAGTTCTTTTTATGTTTTTTTTTTTGTAGTTAAAGTAATTTAGTCAAGTAATAACAAACTTTTGTGGTAAACCAATTTCCAAGTTTTATGATGATACTTTAAATCATACGAATCAAATAATGTATGCAAGACTATTTCCATACGACTGTAAAGAGTTCCTTTATTATTTGCATTCATTTGTGTGTTTCCTTTTAATCCTAAAAATACTGCATTTCCTATTTTTTAGATTGCAGATACAAGAAATTTATTGTGGTCAGTATTTATGTGTTTAGACTAGGAAAATTAAGATTTTAGTTGTTGCAACATGCAACACCACTTAGGCAGGCTGAATGTGTATAGATAAATTGATTTATACTTGTACTTCTAATAAAAGTTCATGAAAATAGAAATTTTATAGGAAATTAAAAACAATGCAAACATATACAGAACTGCTACACCACATACTCGTACAAGCAACAAACTCATGTTGCATTAGTGTCAGCTTGTCTATGAAATAAAAATACTTATTTTAAGAAAAGAAAAATGTTTGATTTCGTCACAATTAAAATATTAAATTTCTTCACAAAACAATTGTTACAATCTTGTGTCTCAAGTTTTCCTTTCTTTTTTTCTTTTTGTTTGTCTTTCTTCATTTTAAAATAATAAATATTTAAATGTAAAAGTTTATTGCCACTTTAAAGTTTGTTACAATAAAGAGAAATATTCATTTCATTCGGTTGCCAAAAGTTTTATGCCTCGCAGTAAGAAAAATTATTTGTAAAGAAATAACAAAAACATAAGCAACAACTAACTGCTGCACGATATAGTGAATGTCTGTCTGCCTGCCTGCTCAACCTGCTCCCACCCTTCTCCCACTATTAAAAACGAAGTAAAAATTTTGTTTTTAATATTTTATATTCATTCGTATTACGAAAAATTATATTTTTAAGCAAAAATAATTTAATAGAGAACACAAAGAGTCCACTTTTATCATAAACATTAAATGTCAATTGCCAGTGGCATTTTAACACTTTTCCCATTTCTAGTTTTCATTAATACGAATATTTGACTTCAAATACGTGACTGATGGTGGGTGGGCGGGTAAGTGGTTGCCACTTTTCACGCAAATATTTATTTATAATTTTACTGCGTTTTAATGAAAAAGTTGAGGAAACACTTTAAGCCATAAAGAAATTGCAATAATAATAATAAATGACAGCTTAAGAAATTAATTAATTAGTTGAAGTTTGAAGGGACGGCGTTGTGATTTTATATTGTCAACAATAATATGTGTCATATTGAGGCTGTAACTTTAAAAAACCAAAAAAGAAAAACGGGTTATTTATTATTGATTTATTAAAATAAAGGACAAACAAAAAGTGTTAAAGTGTTTAAATAAAACTAAGAAAAATACAAATATTGGAAGGATGTGCTTTGAAAGTCCTGGTCTTTCTTAAAGATATCACGCAATTTACCGAATATTTTCAAAAGAGAGATTAAAAATTTTGAATATGAAAAATCAGATTTCATATGGCTAAATTTAACATCATATGAGGGTGGTGTTGGCTGAAGTGGTTAGCGCGTTGACTACTAAGCACACAATGACTTGGGGCCTGCGTTCAAAACCTGGCCAGAGCAAGTCAATCAACATCTTTAATCTCTCTAATGTAATTTAGTGAGACATTAAATTAATTGTTTTCGGACTATTTCAGTGATGAAGGCATAGCACTGGTCACTAAAAAACTGTTCCGACAGCGATTGATGCTATCCAACACAACATCGCCCTCCTTCGTCGGTTAAGAGAAATATCGGCGAAGTAAAAACAATTAATAAAATGCCTGCTAATACAGCTTAACAAAGTTAATGCGTCTACTTAACACCGGAGGCGCCTCAACACTGCTTTAAAAATTAACATAACACACAAAGCAGAGTTGTGAAAGAGTTAAGTCTTCTAAATTTTCAACATCTATTTCTCTACGCTATCCCTCTCCCTGAGTTCCGGCACAGTGCACTACATACGTAGGGGTAAATTAAAAAAAAATATTCGGAAAGAGTTACTTTTGATAAAAATTGCAACAAATAAAGGAAAAATATTATAAAAAATATGACAGTTAAATTTACTTAATTTTCTTCTTTTTATACTGAATCAGCATTGGAAATCTTATTATAATTTTATGTAAAATACAGTGAAAAAAATTTGTGTGCAACATTTTAACCAAACTGAAAATCTACCCTATACGGGTCTTTATCTCCTTTTGTCTGAAATTGGATAAAAACCCCAATTCCCACGTAGTCAAGTATTTGTCACTCAGTTTTTCTTTAAGTTTCCAATAACGCCAAAACTCTTTACACCTAAACTGTGGTCAAACCTTTATATTAAAGCAAAAATATTCACAAAACCGAATTTTCTGAAGCTGAAAAATAAAAACGTTGGTTAATTTTTTCAATGAAGCAAATAAAATTTTTATGTTTAAGTTTTAATAGAAAAATTTTAAAATTTTTTATGCAGGAGTTTATCTAATTCATCGTTAATTTTCTCGAGTGTTTCATTCGACACATTTTTTGACAGTACATCAAATTTTGAGATTTCCTCTTTGGAAGTCTTTTAATTTACAGCAGCGTTAGATTAATATTTTGTGCGACAAAAAATGTAACAGTAAAATGCTTCTCAGGCACTTTTTGACATAAATCTGTACATGCAGTGAATGAAATTCAATCACTTCAAACATTTAATACTTGACAACATCAAATAAATGTATTTTCTATTATTGGCCGCGATCATGAAGTGCTGATAAAACTTTCAAACTTTTAAGTTATCTGAGCTTTACAAAATGGTGTTTGTAGACGTTTACATCTGTATGCCTGCCTACGAGTGTGAAGTTTTTGATTATTTTTATAAAATCATAAAATTTTTGATTATTTGCTTAAGAAAAAAAATATGATGTTTTTAAATTAAAGTCAGTTGGTTGGTTTATTGCTTGATTCATTTCGTGGATATTTTTTATTTATTTCTTACAACTCAGCAGAGTTAAAGACGTTCGTATGATTGTATCTGTATCCCTTGAATTTTGTTGTCATATTTAATGTTCAAAGTTTTATACTTATTTGTTTGGTAAAAGTTTTTCCACTTTCTTTTCTGGTCTGTGAATAAATGACGACGAACCTTTCTCGTTCGTTCGTCTCAGGATTTTTCATTGTGGGGACTGTTTAAGTGGGGATTTATAGTGAACAAAGTATTTTATTGTTATTTTTTTAACAAATGACTGCAATCAAAACAGATTTTATTGCTGTTTTTCATCACAACAGCAAAAGCAACAGCAACAGCAACAACAACATTACTAACAAACAAGTAGTAAAAATCAACAGAGTAAAATAGGAAAAATTAAACCGAAAAGTTTTTTGTTGTGCATTAATTTGTGTTCTATTATAATTTATTTTGTGATGTCTTTTTTCCGTCTTCTTCGTCTTCCTAAGGGTTTTAATTTTTGTATTTTTACTATTTAAAACCACCTTGTCTGGCAGTTTCTTTCCTTTTTTATATAAGAAACTTTTTACGCTTTGCTTGTATATGAATTTGTTTAGAAGAATTGAATGAATCGAAAAAAAAGGAATTAATTTTTTAAATACACATTTTCAGGTTTTCTACAAAACTAAGTAACTTTTTGATTGAGAAACATCATTAGCAACACGTCATGTTTATTTACTTATTTATTTGCTTGTCTATTTTGTTGTTAATCTACTAAAAGTTTGTGTGTGGGTCTTTCCTGTCTCTAAAAAAAATAAAAAAAATATGTCTGATATTATTTTTAACAAATTAAATTGAAAACAACATCAACAATTTCAATCATTTGTAAAAGATTACTGCATGATCCATTTAAATCAAGGACTAATAAATTTAGAAATGAGAAAAACAAAACAAGCAGAAAAGTTTCGCCATTTTATTACAAAGTATTAAAAGTTTAACAATAAATCAATAAACTTACTTTCAGTTGATTTGAAGGTATTTGAAATGTACTAAAAAAACAACATAACAAAAGTCCTTTTAATGAAAGAGTATTTTTTTTTAACTATTTCACTGTTTAAACTACAAATAATAAAATTTTGTTCTTTTATCTCTAAGAATTTAAAAAAAATAGTTTACAAAAACTACAAAAGCCAATTATAAAAGCACAGACTTTGAAAAAAAAGTTGAATTTGAAAAATATCACAAAAATGTTCATATAAAATTTGGATACAGCTAAACTTTTCTGAAGTAATTTTTTTGATTTTCTTTTTATTTCTTTTATTAAATAACAGTTGAAAAAGATGCAAGATAGTAGTAACAAAGTGGGCATTTTCCAAATTTCAAATGAACAATTCTTTTTTATGAACATATTTATTTCATTGTCCGTTTACGTGCTACATGTGTTTATAAACTTGAAAATGTGTAGCAAAAGAAAATATTCAACTTTATATTAAAGCACGGCATTATGTGCAGTCGTTGAATGTAGAAATATGCAAGAGATTTTTTTTCTCCTGTTAAAATTTTGCAATTTTGTGTTTATCTTTGCTACATGTTGCACACATGTGGCATGCAGTAAAAATAAACTGTTCTTAGACAAGTTTTATTTGTTAATTTTTTTTTTAGAAAACATACATGTACTCGCTTTGTGTTATTTGAATTTGTATGAATGCTTACTTAAATGGCAAATATAAAAAAAAGCAACTGCAAAACACAAAAATATACAACAATAAAATTTATTTTAATATGCACATAAGTACGCAATTTAGCATGAATATTAAAAATAATTGAAATATAAAAAGAAAACAAACTGCATCCATACAAACATGCATGCTACGAAAAATAATTTTAATGTCAAGAAATATCTGTACCGTCAGAGCTACTTAAAAAACTATAAAGGATTTCCTTTTTGTTACCTCTTTCTTTGTTGATAATTTGAACAGAATTGCCTGCATTTACAGTTAGAGATGATAATAATTGAGGTTGCATAAAACAAAGATAATAAAAAAATTAACTATTTAACAATAACGGCAAAGCAAAAAGTTATGTACGTACTTTGCATTTCATATCAGAAATATCACACATACGATCATATGTACGGTGTTCTGTGGAATGGATGGGTGTATGAAACTCTGTGGCGTATACTTCATATTGACTTTGCTAATCACAACTGTTGCTTATACGCAGCAGTTTCTCAAACGCATTTTTATTATTTGTATAAAATTTTAAAATGTGAGCAAAGGAACAATTTGAAAAGGAACTACAGAAAGATAATACATTAGTCGTATTCTGTTTCGTTAAACAGTTGATATTTTTACTAATTTTGTTTACAGCGTGATAAGTGGTACAAAAAACCCGTAGCGAACTGGAAATCTTTACTGATATGTTCTGATAGTCTAATTGGATATTTTAATATTCCTCCAAATATGAATGATAATTAAATTCTAATAATAAATACTTTCTTACTAACTTACTCATACGATGTCGGTATTCACCATCAACGCACGCTGGTCCATAGATCTTGCGAAGTATCTTCCTCTCGAACACTCCAAGCACTGCCTCGTGACCCATATAACAGCACGGGTAGTATCAGTGTTTTGTAGTGTGTGAGATGCGTCAGGCGAGAGACGGTCTTATTTCAAAGCTGCTTAGTTAGGCCAAAGTAGCATTTGTTAGCTAAAATAATTCGTCGCTTTATCTCAAAACTGATGTTGTTTGTTTTGGTTAAGGCTGTTCCGAGGTAGATAAACTAGAGTTGTCAATTATTCGCCTTTCAACTTTGTTCGAATAATTAAACGATTAAAGCTACAAATTTATTCGATTAATCGATGAGAACAACGAATAAAAAATGTTAAAAAATAATTTATTGACAAAAAATAAATGTTTGTCATTAACACAAAAATGCATAAGTATATAATCAAAATAAATTAAAAATTAAGTAGTTAATATTTTTATCAACTTTAATCAAAATACTCATCAGTAGAAGTTTTACCCTTTATGTTTAAAAAATTTTAAAGCTCATCCATTTATACGAAAACTCACAAATAAATTTGTGAATTACAAAGCTTTAAAATTTTTTTAAAATAAAGGGTAAAACATCTACTGATATGTTGGTATGGCTACCAACGAAATATATATTTAGATATTGCTAACCCGCAACAAATAAATAAAATTTAAAACATAAATACTTGAGTACATGCTCAAATAAATGTAAAATTTTATTTTTATCAACAAAAAAATATACATAAAATTAATAATACATAAAAAAAACTTAAAAATGTCATAACTGAGATTACTTCGATTTAAATACTTCAAACACATATGGTTTATTCAGTCAAAATATCTCAAATGATTTTTTTTTTGTTAAATTAGACAATTTAGGATCCCAGCAAAAAGTAATCAAGTTTTTGGAAGCAGTACATACTTTTTCTGCCTTAAGAATGTGCTTCGTATTAAGCACATATGTATTATCTTAACAAATGCAGAAATGTATGGCAGAAAATGTAAAATTTCTTGATAACTTTATTTAACAATGTAGAAACAAAAACAAATAACAATAAATCAAATAATCTCTATACATGCTGCCTTACACTAGTGCATACTCGAAAGCACTATTGTAAGGAAATGATTAAAATTGTAAATTTTACGAAGTGTAACGAACATAATAAGACGACAGTACGAATGTTTGGATGATGCAATAAAAAATAAAATATATATAATTCAGTTGATATTGTTTTCGTTCCATGAAATTACTTCATACTCACTGCTCTGAAATAAGCACTTAAAACGAAATGCTCGAAAGTGGGACATCGCGAACAAATATCATGCCATACGTAAGCAGGTTTGTAAGCTAATATCACCTGATATACCCTTACAAACCTACTTACGGCGAAGCAGTAATTTTTGCTGGGATGTTCTTAAAAAATAATCTTTTAAAAACAATTTTTTGCTTTCAAACGATTTTTGGTTTTTGTTTTTATTAAATTAGATTTTGAAAAAACTCTCGCTAATTGTCGAGGTAGGTGATATAGTGAGAAAAGCATAAAATAGTTTAAATATCTAATTTTTCTGCTCTTGTTTAGATTTTTTCAAATATACTATATCGTCTAATATATCGCTGAATTCTTTTTTATTATTTTTAAAAATTTTGTTTAGCATTGGCTAAACTTATATTTAATATTTTTTAGATTTAAGATTTGAAAAACTTATTGATAATTCAATTTAAATAATTAAAGATTCAATAAATAATAATATTATCAAAAAAAAAAAAATAAAAGATTGTTATTTTCTTCTATATCATTATTTTATTATCATATTATTGTGGTTACTTTCAACATAAAATAATCTAGAGTATAATTAATTAGCATAGTCTTTAGTTTAAGTTTTAAAGAATATTTGAAAAACTTTCATTGCACGGAAAATTTCCAATATTTAAAAAATATTATTAACGAATTTTAAAGTTTTATACGTCTCTTATTTACTCTTATTTCAAGGCGTTTTAGTAAATCTGTTGCAAAATAATTATTAATTTTTTTTTGTTTTGGATCCAACAATTTTGTATACTTTAGGACATTTGCATGTGACTTTGTTTTTTTTTCATTTTTGTTCTTGGTAAAATACTTCCCAAACCGAGCTCATTCTGAAAGATAATTATATAATTTTAAAAAAACTAGAATACAATACCAACATTTTCTACTTATATGATAAGATTTATATAAAGCAATTGTTTCTTTTTTGGCTTTTAGTGTATTTCTAACTTATTCACCTGACAGTATAAAAATCCCATTCTTGAAAATTGTTTACCGTTTCATTTAAAACATAGCACGACTACTAGGTGTGCACATTTCGACATCAAAATAACATGTATTAGTTGATATAAAGTACTCGTTTTGTTTCAAATCATACAAACAAATTTAACACATTTTTTACGTATGCAAAAATATGTTCGATTAATTGACATAAATTAATCGATTTATTCGTTATTCGAAATTCGGCCTTTTAAAATTATTCGAACAAGAATTTAGTTTTGTTGGATCGATTAATCGAATTATTCTTAATCGGTTGACAACTCTAAAATAAACTGACTGACTACTTCAAAGTTGTAGTTACCAACTTTCATAGTCTGTCCAAATCTCGTGAACGTTCTGTTCGTCGATACCATAAATTTGGTCTTATCTTCATTTACAGCCAGACCCACTTTATTTGATTCTTTTTCCATCTTTTCAAAGGTTGCTGTTACTGCTCGCAACGTGGGACCCATGATGTCAATGTCGCCGGCATAAGCGAGTAGCATGTCTTGTTTCGTATAGAGCGTGCCAACTCTATTCAAGCAAGATATTGAAAAGGTCGCAGGATAAACTGTCGCCTTGTCTGAAACCTCATTTGGTATCGAACGGATCGGAGAGGTTTTTTTCCAATTTAACTGCAGATTTTGTGCCAGTTAATGTCATCGTGCAAAGTTAAATCAATTTTGCGGGGATACTAAACTCAGACATAGCCATGTATACCTTTGAGCGTATGGGACTGTCGAAGGCGGCCTTGTAATCGACAAAAAGGTGGTAGGTGTCGATCTGCTGCTCGTGGTCATTACAATTGATAATGGAGGCGGGTTGTAAGCCCATCCGCTCCATCCCATCTTTATAGTTAATGGGAAACTCACAAATACAGTTAATTCACCATCGCAAACATGTGTTTTTGACGGGTATATCCAGGTGGTACGTGAGCTAAGCTCGGACGTCTGTATTTGCAATTAGAGACCAAGGTATGTACTGGGCAATGCCGTGTTAACGCCGTCAGCCATTACTTGGTATCATAACCCCCACTAATAAATAGTCTGATATATTTTTAAAGAAAATAAGGAAAAGAAATAAATAAAATACATTTTATCTACATAAATATTTACAGATTTTCATATTTATTTAAGATTTTTTTTTTTATGTTGATAAAAATTTTGCTTTCCTATTTTTATTTCAATAAATTGAAAGTGAGCAAACGATATAAATATTTATTGTTTTTAATAAAGTTGAATATATATTTATTACTTCTAAAATGACATGAAATTAAAATGTAAAATTTCATCTGCTTCTACTGCTTCTCATATACAATACAACATACAATTGATATTCAAATTTTAGTTTATTATCAAGTTGGAAACATTCAACTGAATAAAAATAAAATTTTACTATAAAAATATTGAATTAGAGCGTGTTATGTTTTGACAAAAAATGAAGTAAACAATGGCGGTATTTAGTAGAGGTATTCAGTGTTAAGTGCAAGTGGTATGGCAAAAGTACAAATGCAAAATTTCACACAGAATTGCTGTTAGATTTAATTTAGAAAAAATTATACAATATTTTGCATTTACGCTTTCACAAGACCGTTTGCACCAATCACTGAATACCACCAATGTAAATCAAAATTTCAATCGGCAATTGCTTTTTATGTTTTGGAAGTGGTTTTTGAACCCTTAACGAGGCTCCCAAGTCGCAATTTTCCAAATTCTAGAAGTTAAATTGGCAGGACTAGGCATTTGGAATACTTGACAGCACATTGCGCTAATGCTGGAGTTGTTGCAAGAACAGTGACGTCAGTTATATCTTTTGCTTGTAGAATCAATCTCGAAGGAGCATTAACACTGTTGGGCGGTACCAATTATAGATAAAATATATACGAGATGCAAATAATTTTTAATTAACAAATGAAATTATTTTTCTACAACAACAGAATTATTTATTTTTAAGTTTTTAATGTCCGCAGTATTCTCTAAATTCGATGAATATCATCATTTACAGTTTAGTTTTGTCTTAAAAAGGAAATTAAAACTTTACTATTAGTTGTAAAAGTTTTGTGTAATTTTCAGTTTTTTTTTTTTCCTGAAAGCAATTCAATTCAATTTGATTTGTAAATGGAAATTGAAAACTATAAATTTTAAATGTTGTTAAATAAATACACCCACAAATATGCTCATGTTTTTTCGAATAACCACAATTCTCTCTTCTACACATTCCTGCCACAGCAAAAGTATGGAAAAAAGTAAAAAAAAATATTTTTAAATTATTTTTGTAAAAGTTTTGTTGGTTGTTGGACTTTATGTTGTTGACTCAACTAATAACTGTTTATTCTATAGATTAAATAAAATTACTTGCCTTCTCTGTCAGGTAAAAGTTAAATTGTGTCATGTTTAGTTTTAATTCTAAATTTTATGTTAAATAAATTTTAAATGTGAGCATAGAAAATGTGTCAACATTTGTTTTATTTTTTGTAAATTAAATAGAAAAAGAAAAATAAATTTTATAACACTGCTCGGTACTTCTTGTTTTGCTTTTTTTTTTTTGGTTTACAAAGAAGATTTTTTAATATAAAAATCTTGTTGGTTTTTTTTTGTATGCTCACAACCAAAAAAAAAATTTGTTTCATTATTTTATATATGCAAATAATTAGAACAGAGAATGTAACGATAATTTTAAATAAATAGTAATTATATGCTTTGTTGGCTGCTAAAAGGAAATAAAACATTTGATTTAAAAAAGAATACGAAAAAACATACGGTTAATTTTATTTATGCTGAAAATATCTATAGATGCCAAAAATTTGTGTTTGATTAAAGATTCATTGCCTGCCAATACGACACACATGCTGCATAAATATGCAAACTTAAGTGTTCAAAGAAAATAAACATCTTTATTTACTTTTAACCGTAAATAAGACCCAAATAACAGCAAATTGCTAGAAACGAATTATATTCTTTCCGGTGTATAATATTTTTGGATAGACTTAACAAGTAGACGTTGCGAAAACAACATTATAAAGAATAAGAAACTTCAGAGAAAAATTACTGAAGTAAAAAATTAAACCACAAAGACTATTCACATGCTTATACACCCGCATAAATACCAGAACATAAGAAAAGATTGAAAAGAAGCAACGGCAGCAGCAGCAGGAACAGCGGTGGGTGAAAAACTCTTGATGTAAGAATTTGTAATTCAAGCAGAAAATGAAATGAATATGAAATTTTTACAGAGACTTTAATGTATAGAAATATTGAATGAAGTGCACGTGCCCAGTAGTGCGCGTGCGACAAATTAAGGACTTAACTAAACACCAGCTTTGTCTTCAAATAAAAACGGTAGTTCAAAACAGAGCATATATTTTCCTAATATGTTTGTTGGAAACAAACTAAGCACTAAAATAGTTGTTAAATTTAAAAAAAAAAAAAAATCAAAGAGCTTAAAAAAATTCAGTGTGATAAATACTTATTCATATCTTAAAAATTTTTTAAATTTTTTACTCTATTTTTATATTTTACTGACTTGATTTTCTCTTTCTTGTATATGGCTGACTTCCAAAACGTTCGTACACAAAGTTTGTATACAGTATTGCTACTGTATTTAAATCACATACATATGCAAAGTGCCGAAACAATGCAACAACTATAAAACCGATGCCTTGTTTGCTTTCTTACTGCGTTAAATATACTCGGCGGCGGAGTTTTGAAATGGTATACAATGTATACAATTATTGTACTGCGGCGTTATGAAATGTGATGCTTTGTTCAAACACAAAGCAATTGACGTTTTGGAAGTCAGCCTATTTTTAGAAAAATCTGGAAATTGATTTTGCTGGTTAAATATTATCGGTAAGTTCATATATTATTTATAGATTTACAGATTAATTTTTATTTATAAAAAAATTGAATAAAACGAAATGTTTCGTATATTCTTCCATTTAGACCAGAACAAAATCTAGTAGATTTCAATGGAATGTTTGTTTTAATCTACATCGTTTACACCAATTTACTATTTTATTCTATTTTTTTCAAATTATGTTATAAAACTCGATAGGAATTAGACCATACCTAACTCATATCTACGACTCTCATAATTTGTGCACAAACCTTACAGCAAGTAAACATACCTGTTGGTGGTGATTTATGTTTTAGAACCATCGTATTTGTTTTACTTCGTACTTTAATTTTTTAAATTATTTTCGAAATTCTTAAGGAAACAAAACTCAATTTGAGAAATCTAATAAAATAAAATTGCACCAAGCAACTTTAAAAAAATATTAATATGCGAGTTTTTCGCATGGTGATTTATAAAATATTTAAATTGAATTTATGAATATAAAAATTCAAAACTTACGTTTTTTGTGTGCTCTACGTCCTGTGTTAACACGACGATCGGGTAATTTATGCCAACTTTAAGGACTTACCGTCTGCTGACGATGACTTAAGCAGCAGTAAAATTTTTCATTGAACTTTTAAGTATATATCTACAATTAATGCAAAGCACGGTATGACTGAGAAAGTGAGCTCATCTGTCCTCTCTATGCTGCAGTTATTAATGATTGCTATTCTTGCATTAAAAAACTAATAATTCGTAGAAATATTACTTAGTAATCTGGAAGTGGCTTTTACTAATCTTCTAAGAATAAAGGTACCAAACCCAAAAAATTAGGGAACTGCAGGGCATATACAATTATTTATTTCTATTTTCACATACATGAGTTTTTTTTATTTTTTTTTTTACTTTTTCACTTAATATTCATACATTAAATACAAATGTTCAGTTTCGTTTGTTGTTGTTAATTTTTTTAAGAAAATTTGAAGACAATTTTCTGAAATTTTATTTTCAACTTTTTTATAATTTTTTTTTTTTTATATATTTAGCAAACTGTTGCTTTTTTGCGCTGATATTTGTGTAAAAAATATCCTAAAAATATGCAATGGAAGTACTGCAAATTGTTTTTTTTTTGTAATACAGAGTATCCGCCGGGAAGGTATTCTACTTTGTTTAATTTTTGATTAAATGAAAGAGAATGTATCTTATATTAATAAATGTTTTATTTAATGTCGGCAATTATGTATGGAATACAATATCAGATAAATGTCCGCCTCTGTTAGCCTCATAAATGCGAGCCCTTTTGAGCACATTTTTAATTACATTCTCACACATTTCACGCGGTATTTCATTAATTTCATCACGAATATTTTGTTTGAGTTGCTCAAGCGTTTCTGGTTTGTTTTCATAAACCTTGTGCTGTTCAGATATCCCCACAAAAAGAAGTCCGGAGCAATCAAATCAGGCGACCGTGGAGGCCAATCAACATCTTTCTCATTGTCACAGTAATCGATGATTGATTTTGATAAAATGTTTTAACGACTAATAAATTTGCCACGTGTCTACTTCACGACTGCCAAATATGAACTGTCCGGGCTAATGTTTACCAAAATGGCGACACAACAAAGTAGTATACCTTCCCGACGGACATATACTCGTATATACATACGTACTTCCAAATAAAGGGATGGACAGATTTTTTACCACACTAATTTATGAACTAATTTTATTTGCTTGGAATCAAGCAACAGTTTCAGCCAGAACTTCTCTGAGTAGAATCAAACAAATTTTTAAGAAATTTTTGTTAATGTTTTTTTTTCAAGTATCAATTATATAAATCCATATTTTATAGACACTTAAATAACGATACTAATAAATTATTTATGTATATTTAAGTGTTGCTAAATTAAAATAAAATTTAAATGGCGAAAACGTGTAGATGAAATCCAATTAATGCGAATAAAACGTATTCAGTTATTTTACATAAATCTCTTTTATAAATATTATTTTTCTTTTAAATGGAGTTGTTTTTTGTTAAAGAGTTTCTTACAAATAATAAACAATTTAGGAACATGTAAATTTAATTCACAGTATTTTTCATAATCAGTTGTTTAACGTTTTCTGTGGTGTTTTCGAATTTAACTCGTCATCTGGCAACGATTCTTAGTTCTGTTTAGTTGAATATTCTACTCTGACTTTTCTGAAAACTATTTTTATATTCGTATTTAAGCATTTTATAACTAACTTGGCTTCTAATAATTTTTTTCTTTCCTTTTAAATTCCCATTCATGTAAAAATACTGATAGTTGCGGCAGTTTGTTGTACGAGTAAAAGTAAAGTTTGCCAGTGAGTTGTTGTAGTTGTTCCTGCATGTCCATAAACTATTCAAATAGCTTATAATTATTTAAAAGCGTGCATTAATTAAAGTTTGCTTACCTAAAGAAAAAAAATATAAAAAGCAAACAGTTTGTTGTTGCTGCCTTTCATTTCGTTGGAACTATTCTTCTTTCATTCTTTCGTTAACTCTTTAACAACAACCATTCGCAGTTTGCCAGCAGCACTAGCAGCCCCTTGCCAATGCCCTACTTATAATAATAAATACATTCTCATACCATTCATTCTATTCATTTTTATTTAATTTTGCAAGTACTAAAATTCTAAAGTACTTTTTCATGCTCTTTCATTAATATTTAAATGTTTTTTTTGTTTTTGCTTTTCTTTCTGTTTCATAATACCATAAAAATGAATTAAGTGCAAAAAACGAAATAATTGTAAAAAAAAAACTACAAGATAACTAAGATAAAGAAACAACACAAGAGTAAAAGCCAAAAATTTTGTTAAAAGGAATTAAGTGTATATGACCAAGAACAAGAAAACAAAAGGGTTAAAAAGGTTAAATATCAAGTTAATTTTTATTAAAATTATCATTAGAGAATGAGTTAATTATATTCAAACAATAAAGGGATAATAGTGATGCTGTTGCTCTAGTTTTAGTAAAATACAAAAAAAAAATTTATTCATTTAAAATAAAGCGAAATTGTGAGTAGTTCAAGTATAGTTTTTGTTTTTATTTCTGGTGTTTGAAAGCGTCAGGTATCAGATGAAGTGTCTAACTTTGCGTTTAAAAATAATAAGACAAAACTTTTTTATGAATAGTGATTTGGCGCTGAATTAATATGATTTGAAAATCCAATTGATTTTTAACAAAAATTTCGTTGTAAATAATTATTGAAAAGCGATTGAGAAGCAAATTTTGTGTATACTAATCTGTCTTTCTGTCCTCTGACTTGGAGTCGGTTTGACCTTAACGAATTCCCGTCTCCACTTTAGAACTTTTGAGCGCTTTTTTCTTATCGAGTTTAAGCTAAAAATTTCTAAATAAAATTGTCCGCATGATGAAAACTTATAATTGTCACTCTTCAGGTAGGGTGTTAGTAAACTTCATTCACACACTGTCATTATTTTCATGCCATTGCCGCTTTTAGGAATAAAATCTAAATTTGAATATTTTATCATTTGACACATCATTATCACCTTAATTTTTCAACATTTTCTTCATTAACTATTCAAATGGCAATTGGTGCACTTTGGCGGTGATATTTCTCATATTTTGCTGCTAAATTCAAGACAACTTGTTAAGTTTTCTGTGTCATTTTATTATTTTAATTAAGTGTTTTACACCAGAGAGTACAAAGTACCAACCTAAAGTGTTTATATGAAGAAGTGCTGAAAAGTCTTTATTAATGATTTGTTTAATATTTATGATACGCTAATAGGAAAATTTGAAAAGAAAAAAAAATATAAAAGCTCTTTTGCAGAATGTTAAGTTTTAATATTTTTACTTCACTTCGAGCGAGTGGTTGTGGTGTTTTTTGAGTATGAAAATTCGCAATTGACTCTGATAAATGCAGAGCATTCTGTAATCAGAAAGCCGCTTAATATAAAATCAAAAAAAAAAAAAAAGAAACGGCATTCGTTATCTAGCGGATTGGTTACATCAACTGAATAGGCACTGCAAAAATTTATGGAAAACAAAACCCACTTTAAAGTTACTACTTCTCAGAAAGGAAACGAAAAAAGTAAAAAAGATATTTTTTAAGAAAACTTTGCGTGCCGCTGCTACATAAATCATATTTTAAAAATTTTGATGATTTTTTGAATTAGAAAAGACACGTACGAGGGGAACTATTCTCAAGGGACTCTATTGTGCTTTTATTTCTTTAAATATGCTACGCTCCTAAACAGTGCTACCAGCATGAACAAAGCTCTTGCTTGGGAGTCAAAACTGTCTTATCCCTCTCCTCCTCTCTCTCTCTCTCGCTGTTTTATTTATTTACTAGAACGTCAATTATATGAATAGGGACCATATGCTTGAAGAGAGTTCCAGCTAAAAGCTAGAAATATAAGCCCCCGATTTCCAAGACTCACAACAGAAATAGGAACCCTCGTATGTATAAAATTAATTTTGTTCTTTTACTTATTTCAGATTGATATCTTTTGAAAGTAGCCAGAAGCCCAGAAACTCAACGTTTTTTTTTTTTCTACTTCCTGGACTCCCAAGGGATATTAGGATGGTGTTGTTATATCCATATATTTTATTTATTTATTTCTTTTTCATTTTGTTTGGATGGTAGCACAATGAAAAATTTAATTTTAAATGTTGTCTTGTTTGCTCGCAGTATGACCAAACTGAACAAAATATCCTTTGTGTGGGGTTTTTTTTATTGTAATATTCTGCTTGTTATTTCTTTACTTGATATGGACTATAAGCAGGGGTGGGGGGAAATGCGTATTGCCAGCAATACAAAAAAGTATAAACGCACAAAAAAAGTGAAAAACTTTTTCTGACTTTAACAAATTACTTTGTCACTTTGTGGCTGCTGATACTGCTGCTGTTAAATACACGGAAGTTTTTAGTAGTTTTTCATTTGTTTTTTTTTCTGACGCAGCAAAATATTAAAGGACACTATAGTTTGATATAATTTTTTTGTGAGCTACCAACAGATTTGTTGGGTTTATTACAAGAAAAATGTATGAGAGATTCTTGCTGCTTTTCATGATGATGCTGATGCTGATGTTGTTGACTGCAATAATATGAAATTATATGATATGTTGTTGACCATGTTTACAGCAGTAAAAAACGCACAACAAAACAAAACACAATGTATTTTTGTCTTGTGGTTAAAACGAGAGACAATAAACAAATGTACAGTGGAAAAACATGAAGAGAAAAAAAAATATCTGGCTAAAATTCAGTTTACACTGTGCATTATTTGCTGCCATGGCTGTTAAGGATGTTGATGTTTTTTGTATTTAAAATTTTAATAAACAGGCTGTCACTGTCTTCTTTCATGCAACAAACTTGTTGTTGATGATGTTTTCTTTTAGTTGTTCTATTTTTTTCACGCTTCAATCAAAAATTTATTTAAAAAGAAAAACACCAACTAAATGGCTGCTAGAAAGGTCATGGGTGTGCAAAAACTGAAAAATAAAATAAAAAAAATATAATGCGGCAAAGTGTCTCACCGTCTGGGAATTTTGTGATGAGTGGCAGAGCCATTTGCCTGCTAACAAAAACGCACTCAAGTGTCAAGCTGTAAAGGATTCTTTTTTGTCTATTAGCAAGAAAAATATTCTTTTAAATTCTATTGTTGTTGTACTTGTTGTAAACCATTTGTTTATGGTTATTTTAAAATTTTCTTTCGTTTCGGAAAAAAAACTGCACAGGAAATAACTGTCACTGGCAAATAAATTGTCCACAGTTTACGTTGTGTTGTTAATGTCACTATGCTTCAGCAAAACTACAACAGAAAACAGCAGTATTAACATAATAATTATGTACCATGTCATCATCTTTAACGTCTGAGCACTCGACAGCAGCAGTAACAGCAAACATTTTGTTCTACAATTTCCATTCATACATTTGTAGCTTAAGTTAGAGACTATTGCAAAAACGTTCATATTGCAGCAAATATTTAGAGATACACAGACACACATACAAAGCAACAGCATGCGAAATAAGAAAGAAAGAAAAAAAAAACGAAAGCAACCACCAGACTGTTGACTTGTTTACATGTTCATTTTGCTGCCGTTGCATATAGAAAATTTTAATAATAATCTTGACAAAGGATGCTGATAAAAACCCAACAAATTTTAAATAACATCCTGGAAACAACAACCAGAAGAAGCAGTCAGAACATAAAATTCAATTAGATTTTCGTATTTGACAAAGGATCTTATTGAATGCTGTTAACACAACCGCAACCATCAACACCAGCAATATCACGCAGACACTTAGACAAATGCAGACAGACGGGCAGGGCAAACAGACAGCCACTCAGTGAAAAACAAAACAAATTTTTTTTGTTCTTTTTTCTACGTAAGGACAAAACTAAATTAATTTTAATTTTAAATTCATTAAATTTATTTGACTGTAAAGCATACTTCCTAAAAACTTTTCTATTCTTTTTATTTTTTTTTTAACAAAGTTGCAGTTTATTTCAGGATGTATTAGTTTTTTGTGTATTTGAGAATATTAAATGTATGCATGTATGTGTGCAAGCAAGTATTTATATGGAGAGTGTTAATGTTATTAAGTCTTTATCTACTCAGCAGACCAACCAACCAACCATCCACTGCAGTGTCAATTTTGAATCTCTGTGCTTATCTGTGTATACGAGTATGTTTAAAATTATTTGTTAAAATCTTTTAAAAACCAGAAATGTCTACTTTACAAATGCACTTCATCACTTTGTATTATATATTACTTACGCTTACCCATACTCACGTCATCATCTTGTTGTTGTCCTAAAGGACAATTTTTGTTCACCAAAAAAAAAAAGACAAAAATTAAACAAAATTTGTGAAGAGATGCTGTTGGATGAACGAAATAAACAAAAATTTACGCTTGCAGTGATTTTATCTCGTGTTGCTGTTGCTGCCCTTTCTTCCTGTTGTCCTTTAACTATAATGGCAACATTTATCCAAACACATCCTCTTTTAAGCTGTCAAAGCTTCCTTCTGTTTTGTATAAATTTTTTATTTTTAGAAATAAATAAATAAAGACGATACAAAATATCTTTGTGAAACACTCACAAACATTCATTCACATTATCAAAATCATAAGTAACACAGATTTACACGATTGCTGTCAGCATGTGTCTAATAAGAAAGGAGAATGTGTGATGTTTCTTCTTGAAGTACGTACGCATAGTGTTTGTGTATTTGAAGTATAAAGATGGAAAATTTGCACAACACTTAGAGCTATTGCATGAGTTCAGTTAAAAAAAACAGTAGAAGAAGAAGAATTAAAAGACAAAACAAACAGAGAAAATAAAATAGTTTCAAGTCTAAAAACTTAAGGCCTACACTAACGGCCTGTAGTGCTACACAATATTTTTGCAAAATTTTACAGAAATAAAAAGATTCAAAGATTCTGGGCGTAGGGAATAAAGATTTCAAAAGCTGCAATTAAACAGTTTTTTAGCCTGGCAGAACTGCTTGCTAATATTTTCTATTTGTTCCTAAAATTGCATGTTTTCCCATTTTGTTTTTTTTTTTTTTAATAGAAAACTGTTTTTATCCTGAAAGTCTTGTTATGAACACGATTTGAATGATTTGTACTCGTAGATTTCGGTTGAATCATAAATTTTGTCTGTTTTAGATTATAAAGTTTCTGGTGTAAAAAGATTTAAAGAATCTAAAATTTCCTTTTTTCGTTGTTTATTGGTTTCGAAAATAACATCTTTTGACAAATTATTTACAAAGTACATAAGAGCAAATTTTTTGCCAGCTACTACTGTTGTTGTTGGTGTTGTTAGTGTTTTTTTATTTCCAACATATTCTCGATTACATTTCATATGTATCTTTACACACACACACACACACACACACACACAAAGAGTCATGTATGAATATATTGCGGAAATAAACTTTGAATCCTGTTCATGTTGTCACAGAAAATTTTCCAAACGTTTCTTCAATAGATGATGCTCGACAGCAACAACAGCAATGTTTGCTCTTCTTAAGAACATTTTAAATTTTCCAGTTTTTTTATTCTATTCCAGTTGTATCTGCTCTTTGGCAAATATAAAATGATAAAATGTGTGTATGAAAATACAATTTTCACAAGTAGAAATAAAAAAAAACTGCATGTTGTTTCTTTATTTTATTATATCTGGAGTACAGGAAATCTGTAATAGAAGTTCAAGTAGAGTGGAATGAAATAAAATTACCAAAAATAACAAAAAAAAAAAAAAAAGAGACGAAATAAATCTACAATATGTTTTATTTATTTGTTTTTTAAAGCTTTTTATGAAACCCTTAAATATATATTTTTTCTGTACAAATTTTACATAAATCTCTGTCGTAACAAAAACAACTCTCTTTAGTTTGCTTACGCAGTATCCGTTCGATTTATACATGCGACCATTTAGATGTTGGGATAATTTTTTTCTAGCACAATTCATGATGAAATCATGCAATTTTTTGAACGAACGAACGAACCAGTTGCATTAAAAATTTTTATACTGCAAATGATTTTGCATTTAAAATCTTTACAATATTGCTTTTATAGACGTTATTTTATTTTAACGATATTCTGAGTGAGTAAGTGAGTTTATTTACTTAATAAAATATTGAAAATATTGAAAATATTTTATCTATGATCAAAAGCAGCTTCTTGTAATTTCGAGGAAATCAACACTTGCCAAAGTTACGAAGTACACTCTGAAAAATTAGAAACTAGTAGAGAGAAAAGTAAAAGTTTTTTTTTACTACCAGGATTATGAGTAGAATAGAAGATTATTGTATTGATGGTTTTCATTATATTGCCAGGATTTCGATACAAACATTTTTATGATATTGAGTCGTTTTTGGTTAAAATTTTTTTATCGAAAAACTTTTATAGTGTATTTTTTTTTGTGGTTATAGTGTCTGAATAAATAAAAATAACTAAATTATCATTTTTTCTTTCATTCCATTGCAAAACGGACTGAACATCCTAAAATCTTCTCTATTCTGTATGTCTCTGTCATATATTTTGTCCTACAATCCATACTTTATGCCATTATTTTCTTCTCGATTTTTTTTCTGCTTCTACCTCATACAATCAAGCATACTCAACTATAAACAAAAATGAATGCAAGAAAAAAATAAAAAGAAATAAAGTTTAAGGACTCGTATCTTGTTGCAGACACACTATTTACTGCCTTTATGCACTAAAATATGCATGAACATTTTTAAATGTTCTCCAAACAAGCACAACAAAATTGAAAAGCAAACGAGGAAAAAAAGCAAGAACAATAAAAAAGATATAAATGAATGAATATAAATATTTTCCTGTGATAGCTTCATTGCGATAAGCATGATAAAAGTTGATTGCATTTTCTACACCAACAATAGAATCGTAGCATAAACGCCAGAAATGAAAAATGAAAACCATTAAAAATACGAGGGTTACTATTGCGTGTCGGCTAGCAATTCAACTCTGTACACGACAATATAAAATACGCAGTCGACATCAAAACAAAGTGAATTTAATAAAATTCTTTGCAATAAGACTTTTTTTTCAAAAACTTGAGTTTTATACAAAAAAAAAAAAAAAATATTAGGTACTTTTTTCAGTTGCTTAAAATTACTTAATTTGGATTATTGTTTGTCTATCCTTCGCGCTTCTTCGAATCTGGTGGTTTTCACTTCGTCTCACAAAATAAATGCTGCCGCCCCTCGCATTTTTTCTCTAAAAAGTTGTGATACAAAAAAAAAACAAAATTTAGCTTAAATGAAGGTAGACAAACAAACAAATAAATATGAATATATTATTACGGATGTGTGTGCGTGTGATCCTTTTTTTAAGTACTCTCGTTCCTTGAAAAATTATGTTAAATTAGCTTAAGGTAAGTCACATTATAACCCAGCCATAACAAAAAACACTTATCACCCTTATTATCGCAATGGCAACAACAACAAGAACAACAACAAAGATTTCATCATTACCTTTACAATGAAATGTCATTCATGAAGATCTCTAGACACGCACATACACACACAGCCACACACTATGATTTGCTGCTAAAAATGAAAAAAATGTGTTTGTTTTATTTCACCAACTCCCCAACCCAAATGAAGGCAAATAATATTTGGCATGAAAAAAAAAATTCCTGAATGAAAAAGAAAAATATTATTAATACTGATTATACATTCATTCACATACAAGCACATCCTGCTGTTAACATTAATGTCGTTTTTTATTTTTCACTAATACTTGCTCGCTCGCTGGCTCGTTCATTCTGCAAAGTCCCATCACGTTAGAGAATCAAGTATAATCACACATTTGGGAATGCCATTAACGAGAGCTAATCATAATTTTTTCCATTTCATATTTTTTTTTTTTTTTTTGCTAAATAAATAAAATAAATACACGTTCATATACTAGACGCTTAGAGACAACAGAGGCAATAGAAAAAATAAAAAGAAACGAAATAATTTTACTAGAGCGGAAAAAAGTACGCAGTTACAACCATAAAGTCATCTATTCACTTCACTTAAGTTTAATTCTTCCTATTTGGGTTTTGTTTTTTTGTAGCATACAAAATAATACATACACACACACCTACATGCATACATATTTTGTATGAATGTTTGCAAGTATATAGGGCACATGGATTTTTGCCAAATAAATATTTGAAACTTTCATAAAACCACAATTTTGAAATTCTCTTGTTTCAAATTTTACTGCTGCGGAACTCTGCTACAAATATAATTCAGGATGATGGTTTTTTTTTAAATTGACAGACAGTCACACAAGATCACAGACACATACATACATACATATATATTAAGTATTTTACTTTTGCATGTAAGCGCACACAAAAATAGAAAGATATAAATAATATACTTTTTTTGTTTCAAGTTATGATAAGTTTTTGACGTGGCTGTTGTCATTAACTGTTCAAATATTACACCCAAAACATATCAAAAAATATAAATGTTGTCATATTGCAACATAAATAAGTGTGTATGTACTCGCATAAAAGCAAATAAGTATGACTTTATGATATTATTAAAATCTTATTTTAGACTTTATTTCAGCAAGAAAGAGTTTTATTTAATTCGGCATTTGACATAAAGGATATAACAAGAGTATAGGTTAGGTTAGGTTTCGAGGTGACGCACTTGGGTCCGTTAATTCGGTCGCTTTGTGATATCCTACAGCAGACAGGGTATAGTCAATTGGTTATTCAATTTCCTGTAATTGCCCTGTCGCCAAATCAAACCATCCTGATTTTTGCAAGAAGGAGGATAGGTTGATTAGCCCATGTTCGCCAGACTGTCAACGTCTGGCAGAATGTTGAAGCCCATAGTACTACCCCTTATGCTATTAAGCGCGGGGAATTGACATAGAGGATGAAGAACTGTTTCGTCTTCCTCCTCATCGTTACAACTTCTGCGTAGTCATTGTAACTTAGATCCATCCTTCTGGCATGAGTCCCGTAGCACCAGTGCCCTGTTAGCACTGTAACCAATTGTCTTATTCGACATTTACCAAGCCTGAGCAGATCGCGTGTTCTGTGCAGGCTGTAGCGGGACCAAGTGGCCATGGCGAGTTGACAGGTATGCTCTTGTTCCCACCTTTTTTGAGCAAGGTTGTATGATTCCTGCTGGATCAATCGCTTGCTGTAAGCTAGAGGAATGCCAACGAAGTGACATGTCATCGAGTTGCTCAATGATGCGCCCATTTTGTGCAATTTCGTTCGCAATAACGTTTTCAGTGCACTCTGAGTGCCCTGGAATCCAGACTAGTGTTACTCTTCAATGTCTCGCTATCCCGTTTCAAGATTTTCGTCGACGTAGTGTATACACCAGTGATAGCAGCAATGGCAGCTTTGCTGTCGGTAAAAATAAGGAAGTCTTCCGATAGCCTATAATACCTAAGCCGTTTTGCCGCCCTTGTAATGGCCGAGACTTCACTTTGCAGGACGCTACAGCCATCCCGAAGCCTGAATGGAACCTTTACATCAAAGTTTTCCTCATAGTGTCCTCCCCTAGTGTTTACTCCTCTTTTCGAGGCATCAGTGAATACTTTGTGGCTCTTTCGGTTGCAGGGGGTAAGGAGCGATATTCCCTGTTGGGAACAATAGATTGAAATAGCCTACCAAAATAAGGTTCCGGTAGGCAGTACTCGGTAAAGTCATGGAGCGCTTGATGCTGCCTGAGAATATTGGAGTGACCAAAATCGGTTCTCGTCCATGGACATGTAGCGTTCAGTCTGATCGCCGCGAACAAAGCTAGCTGTTTGGACAGAACGTCCACCGGAAGCCAGTTCAGCATAGCGAACAATGCTTTGGTTGGAGTTGACCTAAGCGCTCATGTTATCAGGATCGTCGGCAACCGAAAAATGTTGTCTAGAGTTCGTTGGTGGGAGTCTTTCTCTGACGCTTCCCACCAGACTATAACCCCATAAAACGTTATGGGCTTAATTACCGTCTCAAAGATCTAGTTGGTCCCTCTGGGTTCGATGCCCCAATTGCGACCAATCCCTCTTTTGCAGGTGTAATTAGCCACGAGGGCCTTATTCGCTCTATACTGGGTGTTAAGGTTCCAAGATAGTTTACTGTCTAGGGTTACGCCCAGGTACTTAGCGTTGTCCGAGACCTTCAGTGTGGTGCCGTTTAATTTAGGGGGCGCAAGGTCTTCGATTTTGTACCTCCTGGTAAATAGCACCTACTCCGTTTTCGCCGGTTTGACGCCGAGCCCACAGCTACGACTCCATTTGCTAAGGAGCTTCAGAGCAGATTCCACACACTGAGATATTGTGCTCAGGTGTTTTCCAGAGATAGCTATTGCCACGTCGTCAGCGAAAGCTACGGTTTTAAGCAGCTTCAGCTCTAGGCTTAGCTGTAGAGAGTTGATGGTCAGATTCCACAATAGAGGTGACAAGAAGACTATATGAGCCGTTTATTTTGAAAGTGGCATAAGTCATTTTGTTTTTAAGTCGAGATATTAAAGTGTTTGCGTTTTAACATGTTTAAAAATATGGATGCTAACTTTCGAGAAGATTTTATTTTATATGTTATCTCATGATACGGACATTTTTCTCAGTATTTCTCCATATTTGTAAACGTTTTTATATGCAAAACCTTAAATATCTCGACTTAAAAACAAAGTGACTTATAAATAAATAAAATAAATAAACGGCTCATATGTATATTTAATTTTTTAATTAAAAAAAATTAAAGAGAATTTAAATTAATGAATATAGAATGGCATCCTTTAAAACCTCAAGAACCTTAACAAAGCCAGGCAGAAACCTCATTTCCTAGTAAAAGAAAAATTGTAAAACTAAGAAGAGAAGAAGAAGGGACTTCGTTTTTCTTTACCTACAAATTTGTTACTTTTCGCAAAATTACACAAAAAATACAAAAAAAAAAACACGAAAATAAAGAAACAAATCATGTCCTTTGACACGTTAAACCGTATTGAAGGTGTTAAATTACTTTTAATCTCTCTGTATCCTCATCATCATCATAATAATCTCCTTTTTCAAGTTTTTATTCTCACTCTCACTTTCTGAATTTGACACGTTGGTATTTTTATTGTTATTTTTCTTGTTATCGCTATGTTGGCGGCGATAGTATCGCCTTTTTATGAATGTATTAGTTTTGCATGCATGTCAGTCAGTCTCGATTCTAGAGGGAGGAAGTTTTGTGTTGTTTGCCCAAACCAATTGTCCATAAATGTAAATATTTTGCCTACAAGATGGATTTGGTATTTGCCAAAAAAATTGAGTTTGGAATTAAACAACAGCGCACAATAGACAGAAGAAGTTGTAATACAGGAAGTTTAAAAACAAAAAAGTGTAGTGTAGAGTAGTAATAACTGGGTGCGGCTTATCAACTGTAATTCTACGAATGACACCAAAACAACAACAAGAAAAACAAAATAATATAGAAATTTTTAAAATTCTGATTTTTTTTTATGATAAAATGAATGACACTGACATTTGCACTTCTGACAGCAACATTATTTTCTTGTGTTATTTTTTTTGTACGACGGTTTTTCATTTCTTTTGAATTTGTGATTTCATTATTTGTGTTGCTTTTTTTTTTGCTGAAAATATATGATGCTGTCTGAAATTTGAGACAAATTTAATTTTAGACTAAAAAGTAAGTGTGTTCACATAAGAAAATGGACACGTGAGATTTGTCACATCAGGGTTGCAAAACTTATAAAATATTTACAAATGCACTAGACACAAAATTTACTTACAAATACATACTCAGGAGCAAATACATATATAATTAGACATACATATACCAGTATATGTATGCATGTTCATATAGGTACGAGTACATATGTTCATATGACGTCCTTATGTGTTTTATCACTTTTATTCTTAAAACAGGTTGTCCTTGATAAGGAAAACAGTTCGAACAGGACTCCATAACATTAAAAAAAGTTAAAGATATTTTTTGTTTAAGTACGGGATTTCCTAAGTTTTCAAGAGAAATAGAATATGAGAATTAATTTTTAATTAATTTTTTATTCTACCTTGAAACAGTGCTGGTTAGTACGAAACTCCCTCATTACTGTTTGGAATTATGTGTTTGTGTTGATTATTAGTACTTTAAAAAGAATTAATAATATTTATTTACACTTACCAACCATTTAACGAAGAACGATGAGCCCTCAGCGAACTGCATTGGTTGCACTTGAAAATGATGATTATGATGATACTTTTATTTTTGTTTGCATATGAAGTGCCTGGTTTCTGTTAATATCTTACTCTAACTTTGCTATGTATATATTTTCCGTAGATAGTCTTATGTGTAATCCATTGTTTTCTAATTACCTATATGTAAACCAGACTTTAGCTTAATAATTTATGGGTGTATAGAATGGTCTTCAAATAGATTTTTCTTAATTAAATTAATAAATTATCTTTTAAGGTATTTTACGTTATTACCAATAACATATTGCAGAACTTGGCTTTTCTTCGGTTCAGAATTTCCATTCCGTGCACTACAAACACGTTTTTTTTTTCTTTTTTTATAGTCTTAATGCTTTACTTTTTCTGTTTTTAAAACATTGTAACTATTTCTCTTGTGAACCTAATTAAGTTAAATCTTTCTCTCTTTGCTTTTAATATTCGTGAGTTGAGTAGGTTGCCAGAAGGAAATGTCTATCAAAACCAAGATAAAGATTGAAAAGTGTTGGGCTGTTAGAATGATAATTCCTGATCCCAAAGCCAGGGATGCACAAACATTTGCGATTATTGGAATCTAGCAAAATAAACACTTGTTAAGATATTATACATGTACACGTGCCAATCTATGGCTATGCCTTACCGCAAATGTCAGCCGTGATAGATCTTCCGTAATTAAAATGTTGTTGATTACCAGGTTGCCGGTAATTTGGACACAACATGCAAGAGATTGCTTTCCGAAACGAAGATATTTCCCCTGTGTATCTGACTTAAATTTTTGTTCAAACTAACTAATATAATAAAAATCTTATTGATTTTACCTGGCTCAGAATAATGGTAAATAATTTGTTCCACTTTTGATTATTTGTTTAATCGGATGAATTTATTTGCATCAGATTACTGAAAATACGTGTTCACGTGTTGATGATTTTATCAGAAAGAGGAAGTGGATGATTTTTTTGTCAACCAAGTAAGATATGTATTTGGTTACCACTATGAAAGGGTACATTATCAAATATCCAAAGTAATCATGATCAGTTACTTAAATGCGTAATAATCAAAGGCTGTTCCTACTACTTTTTTCCCGCATAGCCCATCACTGATGCCTCAAAAGTAATTCACAAGTGTAATACTTTCAATTGGCGATTGCGAAAATTGATGTTTAAGAAAAAAAAAACAATAATCGATAATATTTACACCATCATAATCGCCTTCTTATCGTTAATATTATAAGCAATATTTTCCATTAATCACTGTGAATGATTTTGCTAATAAAATGGTTTTAATATCGGCTATGCATATATTTCACACATGTCTTTATTTACACGACATCGAAAAGACAAACAAAAGTTTTATCTACGCCGGAACAAAAAAAAATGTATATATAAATAATACGCATTACAGATTCCAGCCACAGGAATTTATGACAAAGAAGGTTTTAACAACTGATTGTATTTTAAATTGCAAATTGCCAAATCGTTCATTACAACAATAAATTTAAGGAAAACAACAACTTAAATGCAAAACCCTATGAAATATATATTTCTTTTAATTTTGCATGAAAATGCCAGAGGTTTGGTTGCTAATAGATTGAAATTTAGATGAATTTCAGTGAAATTAATTTTTGGCTTTTTAATTCCTCGTTAAGAGGTTTTCTTTGAAAATCTTTTTAATCTAAAAATAATAACTTAAGCGCAGGCTATGAATTCTAAAATAGCAGCTGCTGCAAAAAAATTTATATTAAAGAATTTCTTTTAAATCATTAAAGCGAAAGAAAATTAACCCCATGTGAATTAACCCCTGAAAACCAGTTTCTCACAACGCAACTTTTGCTTCCCTTTCTTGTGATCATATTTTTCAAAATCTTACTATAGATCAGTCCGATCGCTGCCGTTTTGGGATTTTAAGCCTTTGTTGCTTCAAGCAATTAAACTACAAAATTTAGGGTTCAGTTACTTTAAATTAATTTTTTTGTGAAAAAGAAACTCCTGGCTTGCTTGATTAAATTGATTAGCAATGCATTCGTTTTTGTTTCTTTTGTATTCAAGAAACCAAAAAAAAAGTTTTCATAATAAGAAATTTTGTAAATTTTTATTTTAGTTTTTTTCAAAGGTTTTGTGTGTGTGTGTGTGTGTGTGGAAAATCTTTTGTTATTATTTACAAAAGGCGGTTTGTTAAATCGTTTGGCAATCAGTTTTAATTGCCAATTCATCGTCATCATCAGCATCATCATAATTTATTTTTTCTCATCAATAAAACTGCAATTCAATAAATATTTATATTTTACAATGAAGACATACTTTTACACATACACATGTTTCTTAATACTTCCCTAGGACTCATTTTGATTTCTTAAACTCTTAAATTCTCATCTCTCATCTATTAAATATTTACAATTATCCTTTTCTCTTCATTTTGGTTGGATTTATTTGTGTTTATTTTTTTATACACTTAAAACGTATTCAATTGAATTGAACTGAATTGCATTAATCTTCAGGTAAGAGTTCAATATACAATATTAAATTTTTACCTTTTATAATGCTGTTCAAACAATTACTATAATGAAGTGCTGCTGTAGTCTAATACTCAGACTTGTATTTTACTTTATTATTTATATTGCTTCACTTCAAAATACTTTACTTATTTAGCTAAACTTTAGTTGATTCTTTTGATTTGAAGCTATATTTTTTTTTTGGTTGCGACTACTACATACCACCATTCTTCCAACCATCCATCCATATAGACATCCAATCAAACAGCCATACTTAAAGGTACATTAAGTAGAAAATAAAAATGCATGAAATTGGCATAAGGTACGACGCCATTTAAAAAAGGGTTCTCTGAAAAGAGTTGTGAGATAGAAGAAGTTTTAATTTGGCGAAACGAGCTTATGCAAATTTTTTCTGTTTATTAAAACATGCCGCGGTAGTCGTATTGATAACAGCATGATTTACTAATCTATTAATTAATGAAATATTTAATCCAGTTAAAGTTGTTTAAAAAATAACAACTAAGAATGCATTTTAGGCATCATTTTCTTGAATGTCATTCATTGAAATTATATAAAATTAAATAAGATTCAAGCGAAATAATTTCCAAGAAATATGCAGGATGCAACCAACAACTACGCCGTTTTCGCAAACTAATTTAATATTTTAGACTTATTTAATTTAAATATTTTGTTATTTATTTAATATATTTATAATAAAACTATAAAAGGGGCGTGTCTGTTTTAAGAGAAACCAAAAATTAGTTGCAAAATATTACCATAAGAATTATTATATTTTCAGTCCACCCTTTACAGTGGGTGGGGAACATTTGACCCCCCAAGACTTTTTCGTTGTACTTTCTTACATTTTTCCTGTTGCTTTGCTATTTACACAATTCATTCATTATTCACTCATTTATTTGAATACATTTTGCATTCACAGCCACTTAAGTTTCTTTACAGTGAACGAAAAAATAGGCGTACGAGGAAAAGTAAAATTTTCCTAAATGTACGACTCAAAAGTTACGCTACATTTCAATTGAACGATATGACTAAAATTAAATTTATGTTAAATTGTTTACATTTTTGTGATCGCTTTCACTAAATTTTGTTTTATAAATTTTTATTTGATATATTGGAAACTTTTTTAAGCAAACATTAAATCTATTATGAAAACTACGTTCTTAGCATTTAGCTTTTAACACAACGTAAGTCTACTTCTTTTCCATTGAAATGCATGATTTTCCAATGAATGATTGTTGGCTTTTTCTTTAGCTTAAATTGGTTTTTGTTGTTGTTAAATAGTGGTTAGTTTTCTTAGAGGTGGTAGTATTTGCATACTTTGTGTTCTCATTCATTACTTGCAGACTGCTCCTTAACTCTTGACTGATTGTGAGACAAAACCCAAACATGCGCTTAATCCAAACTATAGAAAATTCAACGGAATGTAAAAAAGAAAAATTATACGTATAAAATTACAACATTTGTATGTATTGAATGTGTTTCTATATAGACGTCAACATCATAATAATGAAAGAAGAAAAAAAAATGGTTACGTCAAAAGAGTTTGGAAAACAAGGAGCGAAGGAAAAAATTTTTAATAAGAATTATAATATAACATGAAGGGTAGAATGAATTTAATGTATCTTGTTTTGTTCATTTTTTTTATTTTGAAAGACAAAAAAGTATCTAGACAAGTAATCACGTCAAAAAAAAATCTTCAGACTTTAAAACAGTGTCGGGCACACACATACTCTCTCATATGTTTTGGTATGGGAAGCAGCAAAAAAACGAACGAACGTCAATAATTATACACTCGAAAAATTTTTCTGTTGCCTAAAGTAAAATACATTTCTTGCCTTTTAGTATTTTTATTTGATTTGAATTTTTTTTCAATAACACTTTTTATGTTAATATAATAATAACGAAAACAATATTCATTTAATAATAAACTAGTTACACAACGAATGAAATAAAATATAATATTTAATAAGTAAAGAAATATCTAGAAAACATAATAAATAAAAATAGAATTTATTAAAAACGAAGCCCTCAAGCTTGATAATTTATTAAATTCGATAATTAAAATAAAAAGTTCGAATAAAAACAAAATTATAAAAAAAAATCATCTTCCCATTCTTCATTGAACATTTTGCTTTGAGTGTAAACAAAAAATTATAAGCGAGGTCTTCCTCAAACAAGTGCTGATCAGCGACTGGTTTGATTTACTTTGACGAAATGATAACAAAGCAACAACCGAACGTTAATTCTCATAAGCTACACGAAGATGCTTATAGTATACGTGTGTCGACGTCGCGCAAACAGAATTTTCTTGCTAAGCACGCGTGCTTAGCATTTCAAAAATCGCCCGACACTGCTTTAAAACTAAAAGTAAAAGAAAACCGCTTTGTATGTATTAAAGCTTAAGAACTACAAAAAATGATTCCTTTAAAAAGAAAGAAACTAAGAAAGTTTGTTTTTTTTATAATTTTCATGGCAGTTTTTCTTTTTTACTTAAATCTTAAAAAAATCTTCTCATAAAGCCTTTTAGAAAATGTAACTAAAGCAATAGAAAGTATTACACCAAAATGACAAGGTAAATAAGTTAGTAAATCCTAAATTTAAAGTGAATTCCTTAGAACAGTTCAGTGATCGATTACCATAACTTTTTTTTATTGGTTTAAGTTTTCTTAACATTTTAATAATATAATTCGAAACATCTTATACTCGTATTGCCTTAAGTTTTCATGTTAAATAATTTACTTTCGTTAGTATGAAATTCCCCAATTGTGACAGGATATTAAATATTCTAACCTCTCATAGTTGAAATACACACATACATAATTATAAAATATAAGAAATTATTTAAGACATTGTCCAGAATTACTGTTGGGATTATGACCAATCGAAATCATCACAACAAATTAATATTATGTAAAAGTTTTATTTTGTTTCACCTACGCCCTTTTTTTATTTTTCAATTTACCAATTTTTAACTTCTGTTGTCTACAACACATTCAATATATTGCAATTTTAAACGGACATTAACTGTGAATACATAATTCGGACTGAAAAAACTCATTTACTGTATTAATTAGTTTCTATTTGTTGTATATAAAATAAACTCAAATAATTTTTCTATATAACCAAATTAATATTAAATTTAAAGCAAATTTAACAAATTTCATGTTGCCTTCATGCTGCCATTCTGATTAAAACACGCACCCCCATCAATTTTATAATTCATTAAACGACAAATTGTTCTTAATTTTTTTCAATAAACACTTCATCGCTCTTTGTTATTGGTGTGGGTGTTGGTGTTGGTGTTTTTCTTTATTTTTATATATATTTTTTTAATATTATTTTGGGCTGTCACTTGCTTGCTACGTCGTTCATTTAGCTGCCGTTTTTTTCCACACTAAATAAATGAAGTCATCATTCATTTTGAGTAGCAGTAAAACAGCTACTGCTGCTACTTTAGATTAAATTAAATATACAGTTTTGTAAACAGTTAATCTAAAAATGTATATGTGTGTGTGTGAAAGTCTATATACTTAAATGTATATTTTTATTGTACAAGTATGTGTGAGTGTGTGGTGGTGCAGAAAGGCAGAAGGCGACTAAATAAAATTGTGCGTGTTTAGTTCCTATTTAATTGAAAAATCACATCCATCATTGTCAAGCCATTAAAATTAGAAATTAATTTGCTTTTAATATGAAACCCAGTTAGAAAAGCACTAATACATACACACGTACAGACATACATACCCAAATCACACATAAACAGAGTATACTTGTATATGTATGTATATTTGTACTATACATACTATATTGAACAACATCAATGTTGTACAACATCCACTGGCAGCATTAACAACTTAATTTAGTTTGTAATGTTGTTGCTGTTAGTCGACGTTAATTCCTTTAGAAAAAAAAACAAAACAACATCAAATAAGCATTAAAATATGGGACAAAAAGCTGTCTATCCATTTGTTCATTCATCCCATCCCATCGCATCCCATCCATCTCTTTATCCATCGGAAGTTTTCTAATCAGTTTACATCATCAAAGTGTTGGAGAAATTTTGTAAATTTTGTAAATAATTTGTGCCTAAAATTTACACTCTTCGTAACTCAAATAAGTACAAAACCTAGAATTGTCTTCTTATAATTTTCATGATACATAAAAATGTGTGTCTAGATAAATATGCTGAGTGAAATATGTTTCGAAGTAAGTAAGTATTAATTAATGAAAAAAAAGATATTTCAAACAACATCTATAAAAAGTTTATGCATTTCGTTTAAAGTTTCCTGCAGTTTGGCTACAAAGCTAAAATTATTCTCTAAAACTCTTCATATTCATACTGTTGAACATATGCAATCGGTATTACAAGCCAAGTTTTGTAAAAAAAGAGAACAAAATTAAAGACACTTATTTTTGAAAATCTCATAGAAATATTTGCACATAATTATTCTGAAATCTGAAATGAAATGCCGCTTTTTGTCCTTATTTTTATTTCGCTGTACATAAATTTCTTGTTAAATGTGCGTAAATGTTACTTCTGCGTGAAATGTGTCTCTATAAAGGTAGAACGAGTGGATGGCATACTCGTACATACATATACTTATAACAGTTGACATTATTTATGTTTAATGTAAATTCTACAAAATGTTTAATGTCTAAGCGGTTATTGTGGCCACATAATTAAGGAGACGCTAAATGTTAAAATGGCGTCATTTTATTAGCATCAACGAACCCAACAACAACATCAATTACAAAAACTACACAAACTCAACACTGCCGCCAGCATCATTATTATTAACTAGTAAATGTAACCGTTTCAATTAATATGTCTGTATCTGCTGCAAGTAAAAGTATCTATTGGATATTCCTAAGTTCCCTCCCTCCTGGCCTATCCTTCATTAAAGTTATCAAACCATGTGCGTGAATTGATGCGGAAAAATGATTATCATTTCAAGTTGTGTATCATCACCACCAAATTGAGTTTATATTCAACAAAAAAAAAAAGAAAGAAAAATGTGATATTTTCAAACCACAACAAAAAAAAGTAAAAAAGGAAACGTGAACAAACAAAAATATCAAGTTCACTTTAAACGATTTACGTCTATGGAAGAATGTTTGGTCATGAACTTAAATTAAACATTTACTTTCAATATTTGATAAATGCTTATGACACGCTTTCTATTTTTTTTTTCTATTTATTTTATTTTTGTGCAACTCTACACACAAAAAGTCTGGTTAATAATTTTTAAATCCCTTTGACGGTTTTCAGGAAGAATTCAATTTGTAAACACATGTAAAATATTAATCGAGAACACAGAGAGAAAATTTTAGTAAAATAAATGTTTGTTTTTTAATTGCCAAAAAAAAAAAAAAAAATTGCAAAACCAATTATGTTTTCACACAGTAACAAGCGATTTATGATTGCAATCGATTTGTTAAAGGAGAAGAATACAAGGGGAGAGTTGAATTCAAATGGATTTACACGTCAATTTTAGCTACAAAAGGCACCAAACAATAGATCTAATTACGGAGGGCCCTCAACAATGTATTTTATTACATCCAGGTTCTTCTATCTGTGAAATGTTGTTCACCATCACACCATGCCCTTAGATTTATTCGCTTAAAGTGAAATCCAGCAAAGCAACAACATATGCGATATTAAAATAAATTCCAATCAAATAATTTGACTACTCTTCATATTTTTTTACGAGGGTTGCTTTTAGAAATTGTATATTATCAAAAGATGGATAATTGTTCACATAAATTTCTAAGAAAATTTTATTTATATTTTTTGTATAAAATTTTGCACGCTACTTTAATACAAATTACTGTTTGTTATCAATTTGCTTTTCTTGTTTTTTTTTTTTTTTATTAAAAGCAATTTTCTTAAGTGTACTCGATTATTTTCCGATTAAAATGTTCATTACAGCGAATAAAAAAAAAACAACAAGATGACTATAAACAATATTGCCAAATCTTATAAACACACATGTATTAGTTGGGTTTTGTCTAACACACACAAACAAACAAACGGATATAGATTTTCTAAAGAATGGGTTAAGCTAGTCATAGATACATATTTTCCTTTGACGGGTGCTTCTTTTTGTTCTTTTTCATTGCTTCGTTTTATCCTTTTACACACAATCCTGTATAATGACAAGTTAAACACTAGTGTAACTTAAGGCTGATTCACTGAAGCATGTTTGGTTTTACTACATCTTTTGTCTTGTTCTTTCTACAAGAAACGAAAAGCTTTTTTATTTTAAAAATATTTCTTTTTTGTATATTTTTACCAAAAATAAATTCTAAATCAATTGAATTATTTTCAATTTTTATAAGTAATGCCAAGGACATAGACAAAAGTATGCATGTGTGGGTGGTTAATGTTGGAAGGAAAATAAATATGTATAACATAAAAATTTGGCAAGTTTGTAAAAAGTGCCATGAGTGGAAAGCTAAGGACAAATAAAAAAGTAAAGCAAAGCAATAGATTATTCTATTGAAAGCAAGACAAAAAGTCTAAATAAAGAAAAATTGTTTAAAAATTCATCGAAGCGTTTATAAGTCATTCGTGTATGGGAGACAGTCTCAGCTTAAATTAGAGAAAAAAGCACATGAAAAAGTTAAAATAAAACTTTTACAATCACAAAACATGTGTAATCATGTCCAATGAGTTGGCAACAAACAACATACAGTGGGCTGCAATCCGTAAGTGCAGCAAATTATTTGTGAAAGTACTAATTTAACTGGCTGAAAATGCCAACAAAAAAGTCAAAAGATAATTTAGAGTTTAAGCTTTGAGAGTTAAATTCACGCACTCTGAAATGGCATCTGCGAGAATTTTTTTTCTCTTTCAACACATCAACATGATGGAGGAGGCACAGACGAAAAATGCAGCAAGAACCTGTGTTACTTTGCTAGTTGATGCGTTGTTCGCATAGCAGACTTTTTACATAAAGTTGGGATATGCTACAAAGTTAATGAGAAGCTTAGCGAATTTTTGGCATACAATTTTCTTCACTAAAAATCTGTCGTGCTTTACGGATGCAGTCTACAATGATTTTTATTATCAAATTGTATGGAAAACTTTTTAAAAATTTTATTTTAACCAATTCAGCTGCTTAAAAAAATGAATGAAAATGATTTGATTTTTCCCACTGTAAAATATGTAAGAAGAGGATATTAACAGAAAAATTATCAAAAGAAAAAAGAGTTTGCCACTCATACGCAGTTACACACACACAAACACATATTCACAAGTTTCTTTAAGACGAAAATACACTCATAAAACTTAAATCAGTTTTAAAACGTTCCCAACTTTATTGAAATCTTGTCTAGATTTATATTTTCTTATAAAGCAATTCTATGAGTGTAACATCAAATTTCTTATGTTATTAATGGGAAATTACTTAAAATCACTAGCAGCATCGCTGACTAAATAACAACAGAACAAGGAAGTAACTTTATGCTCAAATTAGATTAAATAAATTTTTGGAAATAAAAAAAATGCTGTGTAAGAAAATGAACAGGAAGTTGGAGTAAAAAAATGTCAAACGTTTGTAATAAAAATCGAGGATAAACAGGACCACCAAAACTATATGTTTGGTATGACACTAGATCATTATCATTTAAATAGAATTGAATTTTGTCTTAAAGAGGACAACACTCGGCCATAATAATATCCGCTTTAAATAAATTTTAATTCCGCTTTTATTTTCGAATGACAACCGTCAGTCGTGACAACATGTCCCTTTCGATTTAGTTTTATGAAAGGAGTATTTAAGTCACACACAACAATATATTTCTCTTTTTATATCCTCTCCCTCGCTATTGCAGTACACAGGTGTTGTTTAAAACGAAAGTGAATTGATTGTCTTGAATAAATTCTAGGCATTTGAACTCTTTTCATGATGATTTTCATCTTTCGTTAAATGTTTCCGGTTTTTTTTTAATATTTGTTTACTGTTTTTCGTATTTTATTGACACCTGTTTTCTTTCTTTTTGGACATCAAAGATATGGACAGCAGCGAAATGTAATAACAACTCATAGATTAAATTGCTATGATGTAAACTGCAATGGACATTAGAAAAAGTAAACACATACGCCAGATGTATGGTTTATCAGTCTCTTTGGTTATATTTTGGGATAAATCCTCATACTCATATTCTCTAATACAAGCAGGTTGCTTTTATGCACAGCAATTTTATGTATAAAATCCCAACAAATTTACACCATTTTTTTATGTTTTTGTTTTGTTTGGTATGATTTTGACAGGTATTGTTATTTGTTAATATGAGAATCCTTGTATCCGGCGTTCTAAACGTGTGTGTGTGTGAATTATGTTTTCTGAAATATTTGAGTTTCTATTATGAAAATGTCATTTTATCATTGGACTTTTCTTGCTGTTAAAGTTTTTATTTATTTTTTGCTCACCACTACTACCTTTGCAAATTTATGCGTTTGTCCTCGCATTTCTGTGTGTGTGTTTTGTAGAGCAACCATATGAAAAAAGTGGTTAGTAAATAATCCTGATTAATGTTTTTGTCATGTTTTATTACAACTGGGTTATAAAAAAAAATTATAGATTTCTATATAAAGTTATTTTTTTAGTACCAAAACCAAACTCATAAATGTTTGTTATTAAAAGTTTATGAACATAAATTTAAAGTGTAAAGTAAATACTTTCACACAAAATATTTACAACCTGGTAATTTTTAAAGTAATTTATAATATTTTTAAAAAATTAGGAAACTTAAGAGAAATTCATCCCACGTGATTATAATTTCCTACTTTTGTCGCTTGCATTTTCAATCTCCTTCGGGTGACAAAATACACATACTCTTGACATACCAATAATCCTTTTTCTGGGGCACAGTGCTGCGAGTACAGCTGACATAAATATACCTTGAAAGAATTTATATATAAATTCGCCTAAGTTCACAATTTAGACACTTTTGATACATTTGATACATTTTGTATCAAGAATTACCTGTCAACCTTTTGCTTTAACTCTTCAAAATCTTTATAAACACTTCTTTTTTTTGTTTGTTGTTTTTTTTTTTTTTTTCATTGAAAACGTATAAAACAAGATCACCAACAATAACTCATTTTATCAGTATTTATTATTTTTCTAATGGCAAGAAAAAGCTCATAAAATATTGAAGTAGTTTTTACGTTAAAAAATATAGCAAATAAATTTGGTGTATTGTTAACATTTATGATGACTTTTATAGATCCTTTAAAAAAATATTATTTTCTAAGAGACATAAACATGCAACTGTCCTTTAGTTTTTTTCCTCACTTTCAATAAGTTTCAGTAGATAAAAAAAATTGTTATGTTTAAAAGAAAATACATTTATTTTTACTGAACAACTTCAAAATAAATAAAATTACAAAAATTGTTAGAAAAAATTTTATTATCTTTTTGTAGTTTTCCATCTATGTTCTGCAAGTTCTGTAAAGAAAACTATATGTGGTATATGTTTTATTAATACTGGATAGAAATATCTGGTTTATGAATAGGATATGCCAGCCAACCAGCCTGATTTTCAAAGCACACAAATAAAAATTTTTTGTCATCTCAAATCTTTGAACCCCAACATTTTGTGGAGGTGTTACAAATTACAAGTTTTTTGAAATGACAATGACATTCTGATACATCAACATTAATGTTCATGATGTTAGTGCTATGTTTTTTAATGTATGTGTATACAAATAGTATATATATTGTACTGTTGTATTGTGTTTTTGATTTTAATATTTTTGTTTATTTGATGGATGACAAATCAACTGCGAAATATTATGACTTTTAACACTAATATTATTTGTCAATATGTTGTTCGAAACACAAGGAAATTCTATATTCATATGTTAGATAAAGTTTGAAAGTGTTGCAGAGCAACATTCCCATTCTTCTGACTTTACTTGAATCTAAAATAATGTAGTGAATCTTACTTTGATTATTATATTTGTAATTTTAGGACTGCCCTCGTAACCTTAGTTTTAAGTAAATTCCTTTATTAACAATACACAACAACAATGCTATGCTAAAATTAAGCAAATTCCTGTAATGTAAAAATACAACAACTAGTATACATACCTTATTTTAATTGTTATTTTACACAACAACTTTTGCTACTTTTATTATACATTACATTGTTGGTGTATACCACAAATTATATTATTGAATAAGGAATTTTTGTAGTTTTAAGGTACTGTTATTTTAGTATATAAGGAACAAATTTTAATAAAATAAATCAATCATTATTTAGCCTTAAAATCGGCTTTATCTCTTGGAGCATTAAACTGCTTCTTTCTAAACAGGCATCCAACTGCCTTAAATATTTTTAGGCCAGTGGCGTTCTTAAGCGCCGGCACCTTAATAGGCAGGTCTATTTTAAAAACCCCTGAATAACCTATTAAATATACATCCACACATTACAATAATTTACAGAGAATCTTGAGACAACAAAAAAAACTGCAGTTTTTTTAATTTCATTTAGAACTTCAAAAGAAAAAATACTTTTTGGACACAATATTAAATTAAATTAAATAAATAGTATTTATTTTGTTATTTGGATAATTTTCTTTGGAACTTATTAAAACTTTTTTAACCAGAAATAAATAAAATATTAAAATAATTTATAAATATATAAAATAAATTCTCTAAAAATATTTAAAATTAATAATATAAAAAATTATTAATTTATAATGATAAAATCAAGTTGAACTCTATCAAAAGACATTAACACTTACAAAAATTTTCTTCTTACACTTTCAACTAAATATATGGCTCAATGATGTGAAAAAATTCAAATATGTATTGAATTTATTTTTACACTCACTTATAAACTCGATCGATAAATTATTCTCAATTTTTTGCTGAATTGCATTGCGAAAAAAGTTTTTTCAAGAAAAAAAAATGTTAAAGAAAATCTTTGTTTTGAATATCAACTTAACAAAACAACAATACTTTTGCTATTTGTCTTTTTAAATTTGAATGCATTTCTAACATCCTGACAATGTAACTTTGTCTTTCCTTTAAGTGAATACAATACACTTGAAAGCTTTTGCATTAACATGTCACACTCATGCATACAAGCATTCACCCACTTATTTCTATATAATCATAACAAAACACACATATACGAGTATATCCATATGTATGTATTCACAATGTCCTTGAGCTTTCTAATCTCCTTTAGTCTCTTTGCTCCCCTTTAAACTTGTTGGTTGTAGGTATGTACTACTTCTTGGTGGAACACTAAAAGGAATTCCGTTACTAGATGAATACAAAGGAGAACAAACTTATCGATTCACACCTTTAGCACGGCTGCAAAGCAAAGTTTCCTTCTACTCTTTGCACCTGCAGTATTTTTATTTTATTATTCTTGCTGGCATGGCATTACGAGTATATTATTTTCATGTACATATTTCTTTCTTTTTTTTTAAGAAAATTTCTCAACTTGTACATACTTGAAAAATGCATAAATTTCTGTCATGCTGCCGATGAATAGAGTTTAAAAAGGGCACATCTTAAAGAAATTAATGTTGATTTTTTCTAATTCATTTATAACAAAATTTTGCATTGGCTTTTACTCATTTAATTGCTTTTTTATTATAAAAATGTTTTACTTGGGACCTTTTAAACAGAAGGCTTCAAGAAATACTTAAATTACAGGGTTTCCTTAACACATACGATTGTGGTTGGTTTAACTCAACTTTAAACGAGTTACAATAAAAAGTTCAGCTAACTTCGATATAAGTAGGTGTCTACAAGTGTCACTGTGTCAGTGTGGAGTAGAATTCGTTACGATATTTATGTATTAGTCTGTGTTTGTAGGGGCTGATTATGTAGGTTTTTTGTTGTTGTTTTTCTTCTTTTATTTTATGTGTTTTTAAATCTGCTTGCTTTGTGTCTAAGGACTGTTTATCACTTAAAGGACCCACTCTTCCGTAATTCTAACATTAACGCCTGATTTCACAATGTTCGGTAAAATGTCTGTTAGCAAAAAATTAACTAATTGCTGGTTAGGCTAACGGGCACTATTTAATCAACGGTTACGAGTTTTCGTTTCACCATCTTTCGGTTAACTAACAAAAGAATTTAATAAAAATGTGGCATTACTATCGGTTTGTTTACATAAAAAATAATATTACAAAGACAATTTTTGCAAATTTGAGAAACAAAACTTTATGATAATAGTAAAATTCAGGTAAGTAATAATTAAAATATTGTTATTTGTACATACATACATACATATGTACATGCATATATAGCATTAATATAAATTGTTTGTTTGTAGTATGTTCTCCTACGACAATGTATTTGGGACATACATACATATGTAGTTGAATGAATCTAGTTTGGATGTGTCCAGAGGATGGGAAATAAACCAAGAGACGAAATTTGCCATGGTAAGATGATGTAAAAATATGTACATACATACATAATCGTATTTAATATCCATTACTCTTATCTAGGATTGAAAAATACCGACCGGCAAAATTTTATGATATTGTAGGCAATGAAGATACTGTAGCTAGTTTGTCCGAATTTGCTACGCAGGGTAATGCTCCTAACATTATTATAGCGGTAAGTAAAATTATGTATAAAAAAATAAGCCAAAGCTGATTTTTTTTTTGTATGGTATAGGGTCCAGTTTGTTGTGCGCAAAACAACAACTATTCAATGGATGGCTAGAATATTATTTGGTGACAGCTATAAGGAAGTAGCATTGGAATTAAATGCCTCAAATGAACGTGGTATTGAAGTAGTGCGAAAAAATATTAAAATTGTTGCTCAACAAAAAGTCACTCTACCCCGTGAACATCATAAGATTGTTATACTAGATGAAGCTGACAGCATTACTGAGGATGTACAACAAGCACTGAGGGGTACAATGGAAATTTATAGTAATTTCACACGTTTTGCATTAGCTTGTATTACAAGTGAAAATATCATCAAACCCATACAGTCTCGATGTGCCATGTTGCGTTTTACGAAAATAACAGATGCCCAGATTTTGGATAAACTTATTGAAGTTTTGTGAACAGAAATTTTTAAATTAAAAATATTACAAAAATATAAATATCGATTTGTATCTCTATCCATTTTGTTTTATTTTCCTCCGATTAGAGTGCTAACCGGCAAATTTCTTTCAGTTAAATTTAACATCAACTTTTCTGTTAAATTCTGTCAGTTAAGAGTTAATCATATATTGTGTAATACAATTTAGCCAGACTTTCGGTTAAAGTGTTGATTATTTTTTAATCGAACATCGTGAAAGCGGGCGTAAGTTGGTTAAAGTACCTAAATTAAATTTAATTCAACTACAAACATAAAAAAAGTAAATATAAGGGACTGGTTGGGGGTTCTTTTCTTTTTTTTTTTCAGTATAGAAAAATAAATAAATAAAAATCAGGAAGGAAGGAAATTGTAAAACAAAAGTTTTCAATTAGATCTTCGCAACTTTCTGAAAAGTAGGTCACACACAGCACGTTTAAATAAATTAATATAATAAGAATTAGAATAAGAAAAACCAATTGAAAAGTTTTAAAAGAAATTATCTACATACATACATTCATACTTTAAATGTGTCCTACTAAAGTTCTTTTAATCATATTCGTGAGTTCAAATCATTTGACCGATCTTCACAGCAATGCAATTTTCACAGCATGTTACTGTGACTCTGGAAGTAATAATAGGCTATATGAAGTTTTGATTGGACAAAGAGGCGTGGCACCGCCCATACAACCCAAAAATTTAAATCGCAATATTTTGGGCATTTTTTGACCTACGTTGATGATATTTGGTACATATGGTATTGGCATAATTTTAAATACGTACCAGGAGAAAACTGGGTGGAACCACGCCCCTTTTTAGGAAAACAAAACCCTTGGACCGATCTTCCTGCAATTTTCACAGCATGTTACTGTGACTCTGGAAGTAATAATAGGCTATATGAAGTTTTGATTGGACAAAGAGGCGTGGCACCGCCCATACAACCCAAAAATTTAAATCGCAATATTTTGGGCATTTTTTGACCTACGTCGATGATATTTGGTACATATGGTATTGGCATAATTTGGAATACGTACCAGGAGAAAAGTGGGTGGGACCACGCCCCTTTTTAGAAAACAAAACCCTTGGACCGATCTCCCTGAAATTTTGACAGCATGTTACTGTGACTCTGGAAGGAATAATAGGCTATATGTATGAAGTTTTTATTGGACAAAGAGGCGTGGCACCACCCATATAACCCAAAAATTTAAATCGCAATATTTTGGGCATTTTTTGACCTACGTCGATGATATTTGGTACATATGGTATTGGCATAATTTGGAATACGTACCAGGAGAAAAGTGGGTGGGACCACGCCCCTTTTTAGAAAAATTTAAAATCGTAATATAGTCTTAACTGCTGGACCGAGCGTCATTAAATTTTCACAATAGGATATATAAATACTTTTAATTTTATTTTATAACGAGCGGGGGTAGCGAAGCACACCGGGATAGGCTAGTTATTTTTAAATTTAAATCTGTAGGTTTGAATACAAATCAAAAAGGATGTTAAATTGTTTAGTTTAGTTTCGTTTACGAGTCACTTGTGTATTGAGAACTATGTGCAAGTTCCGTGGATTTATCAAACTTGTGCCGCTTGCTATCCCCAGACATAACCTATAGTATTTCTTAATTACAAATGAAATTAATTTAATTTTCAATTAAGTCTTTAAATTTTAAGTGTGGTTAAACGATTTTAATAATAATCCTTTCTTTATGTTAAATTCTAAATATAATTTATATTATACTTGTTCATACTACTTTATATATTTGTTATTGTTGTAATTTAACATATAAACAAAAACATTATTTAGTTTAATAAATAATAAAGTTCTTTATGGCACAAAGAAACAAAACTAAAGAAGGATATTCATTTAACTGGAAATTGAAATTTAATGAGCCGAATAATTTTTTACAAACAAATGAGCATTCTACACATTTTCTATTAAATTATTTCAAATGTATTATTAAAATCTACACACTCACACATGAGTGTACACTTGATATCCTTTACATATACATGCATACATACATACATATTTATGACAATTGTGATCAAAATAGATTTGAAAATGTATGGTTTGTAAAGTGTATTTTTTTACACACAGAGATATATTTTCACATGTTTTTTTTTGTTTTTGCTAGTGGTAACCCATATTAAAAATTTATTAATAAAATAAGAATTTAATTTAAGCATGAAAGCCTTTAATTTTCAACTTTATCAACATTTAGTTCATATAAACAACAACATCTTTTTAATCATATTTTCTTTTGTTTTTGCCAAAAATTTGTTCATCCTTCCAAAAAAAAAAAGGTAAAAGATTCTTAAACTTGTAATACTTACATGTACATTCTACATATGTATGTATATACATAGCGCAAAAACATAATAATATTGCATATGAACTTATATACTCGTATGTCCCAATAAGCGTAAATGTTCATCAATGAGTTTGTGTTCTTTAGATACTCTTAAGCCAGCCGGCGTTAAAGCTGTCAATATCGTTCCCTAAAGATCAAGACGAATCTAAGTGGCGTTTGGAAGTAGAAAAATGTTTTTGAAATTAATTTTTTAAATCCTTAAATTTAAAATGAAATTAAAAATATTTTAATCAAAGCTCTTTCTTAATTATATATAATGTCCTGTAGTTCCTATTGGGCAAAAAGAATCACAATTTCCTAATTAGATATTTCTAAAATGAACTCCTTTTTCAGTACTCGTATGTTCTTTATTATGTAATTACTACACTGAATTGTTTGCCATCAAAAGTCCATCTGTTTTAACGATTTATGTAAAAATTATAATTAAATTGAAAAATCATTTAGTATTTCAAACAATTTTTCTTTGCTGTTATTGGAACTAAAAATATGTGACAGAATACATTCGATTTATTGGGTCGTTGGTCAAGTAGTTTGACGGCCCCTGATAGAGTCCTCGAATAAAGTTTCAAGCTAAGACAAAATGTTTAACATACTAGTCGTAACCCAGCAAACGTTTCAAATATATTAGAAAAATTTACTGTCGTAAAAAAAAAAATTGAATCACGTCAAATAATACAACTGTCAAAGCGGAGTATCTGTATAAGAAATATTTTGTGAGAAATCAGTCTTAGCAATAGCAATAGGCTCTATGAAAAATGGCGCCAATGAAAAATAGCCCCTGTCTGAAAAAATGGAAAATGTTAATTTTTCATATTTTGGGACCATTTTAAATCTTTTAGTTTGGGCCATTTTTCATTGGCATCATTTTCATGGAATCTTAGTAATGACCTAATATTGATTGAAAATGTTTGCTGGGTTATTGGTATGAAATCCGGTAGGAAGTGTCATAAAATTTACTATAATTTGTTAGCCTGAGTTATATGTGTACATATGTATGTATATTTATGTATGTATATTAAATATACCCAAACACACTAAAACGTAAGGATAACATTTTAATACAGAAAACACATACATACATATACATATATAGAGACATACATAGAACGTACATATGTATATCTATGTCGCCTCTAAAAATGTATATAGTATGTGCATAAATTTGTTAAAATTTTTTTGTTTTCCGTCTTATACTTTGCCCATAACTATAAATTTTATCCTGTTATGATTGGGAAGTTTATATGTTTGAATGTCTTACAACATAAGAATGTTAAGAGTATAAAAGCTCATATAGATTTTAATTGGATTTCAAGCAATATTATTTCATACAAAGAAAAAGCTTATTTATTTGAGTATAAAACAAAGCCAAACAACAATGACATATTAATATGTATACAAAGGGACATAACACATACATATAAAAGTGATCAAAAATCTGTTAAGACAAATATTATATTTGTATACAAGTAAAATTAGTCCAGACATGTAAAACATAAATTTTTATGTTTATGGCATATTGGTAGGGAAATAAAAAAGATCTATTAACATAATTTTTATTTGTTGGTACAAGGATTAAAGAGTTGAACTTTCATATTTTTCATCCTTGATAATTTTTAATTTATATGAAATTTCTTATTTTGAATACACCAGTCTTTATGACAATTTTTGAAGGATTCATTATACCATAGATTTAATATAATAACTTCTGCAATGTTATTTCTAAACACCACAATTGTGAATAGTGTTTAAAGAGTTGTCGCTCTAAGATTAAACATCTCCTATTAGCCTCGATGTTGAGCAGTTGTCCTCATTAGACGTTCAAGCCTACGAGTTTCCACTAAATTAGTGTTTTATAGCATTTCAGCGACACGTTAACCGCTTCATAGTGTACTCTAGTTTCATATTGGACCACATCCTTCACAATAATCCTTCAAATTATTTTGTTAACCCATTGATACACACAGTATTCGCAGTTTTACAATCAAATGTCTATCGATTATGGACTTTATTTTAAAATTTTGAGTTTTCTCTTCTATAAATTCTATTGTTTGACGAGAAATATTTTACAAAAATAAAATTAGATTCGGTTAAATATTTTTAAAAATAATTACCACAAGCCTAAACGAAAAATATTAAATCACTTATATTTTTATGATCTCACTCCCAAAAATGATCTAAAACACTCAATTACTCGAACAAATCTACTAAACACAAACACTTTTTTGTTGGTTAAAGTTAATTGCGCTGTAAAACTGTCAGCTTTACTCTTAATTTTACAGAGATTCATGAGAAATGCGTGTGTGTATGTGTGCCATTGCAGCAGATAACAATACGACGCGCGTTCCTTGCCTTACTTACCCCCAAAAAAATAAAAAATATAGGATGGTGAAAAACGTTAGGCAGCAAATTTAACAAAGATAAAGGCCAACCATTCAACTAAGCAGTCAACCAACCATTTGGAGTCGTCCCTTCATCTAACTGTATGAGGCTGGAGACTAAACAATTGATTGTTATTTTAGTGTGGAGCACCAGCTGTCATCATAATGATGAACGTTTATATACAACTGAGCTAACTTAGTGTGGCAATAAACCTGTTCTATGTCTTAAATGCATGTGTGCCACAAATGAACGTTTATTGGTATTTTATTAGTATTTTAATGAAAACATTTTGTAGCACGGTTTTATGGTCTTTTCTTTTTACGTTTTCGCTATTTCTGCTGATGACGACATGATGAAAATAATGATGATATTTTCCTAAAGGAGAGTAATCTAAAACCTTGTCAGACAATTAGCCAGAATATATATGTGTGCTTAAACAGTGATCCAGTTACAAATTTGTAATGAGATTTCACAAATAAACGAACGACCGAACGACGAAGGTGTGAAAATGAAAATTATGATTTTTTTTTTTAGGTATGAGACGTATAATTATGTCCCAGTTGCTTGTTATGAGTTCTTGTTGCTGTTGTTGTTCTTTTTAATGTGTTTTTTGCGAACTTATAATCAGATCCTATTTTATGGCAAGTTTTCTTACGATAATTGGATTATAAAATATTACCAATATAAAATGTCCTATTGTTTTGTCGGTTTTTATTCCCTTTAACATTTCAAAACGTTTTATGTGTGCGTGTACGTGTAATATATAATTGCTCGTAAATTTTTCAGATGTAATTTCTAATATTCCGAATTAAAAAAATTGGTGCAAGCGCCAGCGGAGTTCCTCTTGAATGGAAAATTCAAATGATTTTTAATTTTTATGGTTCAAAACTTTACATGTCTTAGCAAATTGATTGCTTCGCTTGACAAAAACACATGGATTTTAGAAAAAAGAATTTTTCTTAAAGTTTATTTATTCTCTAACTCATGTTTAAGGACAAAAAAAATAAAAGGAAAAAAGTTTAAGACTTTAACACATTATTTGTATTCTGAATGGGAACTCTTTTATAATTTATAAAAAGAAAAACTAAAGCCTTATTTCATTCTGATGTTTATCTTTCTCATTTGATATTTTATTTTCTTTTTATAGTTCTCGCATAATTGATAAAAGAGAAGAAAATAGATGAAAAATTCCCAATAACATTTTAGATTCCTACAATGTTCGTTTTAATGCTCTAAGGATAATTTAAGTAGTCTTTATTAAAAAAAAGGAGAAAAGAGATTAAAAGACAATATTTGCTATTGATAAATATTTGCTAGATTTCGTTTTGTTGATAGTGTTACGAAGGGATAGAGATGAATTAATTATTTACCACTTACTAACTGTAGTTATAGTGACACTATTAGTCACAGCCGCCAAAGAAGTGAATCACAAAACAGCAAGTTTTGTGTGTGTGTTTTTTCTTTTTTTTTTTTTTTTTTTGTTTGTCGCAATCTTTATTGCCGAAGCTTGCTGGTTCTTAAACATGTATGTTTTATATGCTGGGCTCATGCATAAAATATTAACTATTCTAGAAACAAATACAAACATGCCGAAAAGGAAGAGAAATAAAAATACAAATACATACAAATACAAGTAGTGACAGTATGGAGTCGTCGTCGTTTCCAGGGTAGTGGTGGCAAAGAAAACTACTTAAAAGTTAAACAAACGGACATGGGTAAAGGGAAGCGTTAATGGCATATAGAATAATACTTTTTATGGTAAAAAGATAAATAAAAAAAAAATAACTACAGAATTCAATAGTACTTTGCTACAGAGTAACAACATGCCAAACATTTCAGCTCAAAACGCAGGCTGTTGATGTCAATCTGTACTACAAAGAATATGTTGTAGTGGTAGTTGTAGTTGTAGCGGTTTAACTCGACAGCCTCTGAAGCTCATTAATTATTAACTAAAGTGTTTACACTTCTACTTACAAAAACACAGCTGAGTGAAACAATTACACACACTCACAAAGGCACACACTCTCACTTACAAATAAGACTTGAAAGCTTACACAGCAATATTACAAAAACAACACGGATGAACAACATAAAAAAACTAGCAGTTGAAACTAGTGTTGGACAACATTGATGTGAACAAGGTGAAACATACATGATGTTGCACAATCATTTTTATCGTTTAATGTAATAAGGGGAGGGTGGGGATAAACACTTGAAAAAAAATTGCAATAGAAAAAAATAATAAAAAATTAAGAAAATAAATATATGTATATAAAATATTTCTGAAAATGGGAACACTTAAGTAGCATACCACATAAACATTTTTAAATCCTGTGATTTGAATTTGGAAGAGATCGGTCTGTATAAAAATAAAATTTTGAGTCTTACGTTCATCTCCTTGTACTGATCCTCCCGTTTTAAAGTCGCTTAAAAATTACATTTAAACTTCTGAACGCACATTCTTAAAAATCTGATAAATTATTAATACTCATGCATGCATGATCACGTTTTATATAAATCATCTCTGGTTAAAAATAAAAATAAACTTAATTTGTTGAAGAGAAAGAGATGTAAAAGGAACTCAAATATGTAAAGCACATAAAGCTGTACAAAAGTTGGGGAAAACTACAAACACAAACATATCCATTCATTCATCGCATGTGTATGTTTGTTTGTATTCATACCGTATGCCATTAACCAATACTATGGGGCGCATACAAATGCATGAAGTGGACCCTTCTTTTTTTATTTCTTACCAACCAACTTTTAATATAAGAAAATATTTACGGGATTTTATTTGAATATCGTGAAGATGGTTTCTTGACTTTGCCCTAGTCTTAACATTGTTATTAATGTTACTTTTTTTCTTTTCGTTTTGTTAGTAAAAGAAAAATAAAAGCTGGCTGAACACATACTCACACTTGTGAAATGCATAATTTATACCAACAAAAATAAGAAGAAGAATGAAAAAACAAGAGAACACAATAATATTAGTGTTTTATAAACGAAGTATGAAATTGTTTCCGTCAGTCAACGTATTCAGATGTGGTATGCCACTGGTGTCAGTTTATGTCAAAGTGTGTCTGTGTGTGCGTGTATCAGCGAAAGAATAAATCCAGTTGTTGCCTAAATTATATACACAGGGGCCCTTAAAGTAGCAACAACAACTTTGCTAGTAGGACTGACAAACGCAGCAGATAAATTAAATCTGTAATATTTATTATACGGCCTAAATTTTATGTAATGAAGCAGGTATTGTCTGCAAATTGGACTAAGTGTTGATTTAAAGCAAGTTATAAGTTAAGAATTTCATAACATAGTAAGCGTTCAACCTGCTCTTGGCATCAAATTCATCATGATTTTAAATAAAAAATGAAAATTTTGATACATAAATATTTTAAAATAAATTTTATTAGTGTTGTATTAAATGAACCACCAACCAACTCAAAAATCATAAACATAAAATTTTGCAAAGCTGAATATCGAGGATTAGATGTAGTCTAAAGTAATACTCGTATATTATTATGATTATTGCATCACAACAGTTTAAAAAAATCAAATGACAGCTATAACCCACTTTGCCTGCGAATCGAATACATAAACAAATGTTCGCTAAAGCAAGAATAGTTGCGTTCAACAAAAAACGAATAAAACTCAAAACTTTGAGAGTTGTTTTAAAAAATAGTCTAAAAAGCTTTTGGGAACCTTGGCTACTTTATAGTGTGCCACAGTCAATGTGGATCTGTTGGGTGGTATGTGTTTATGCAATTTTATATGTATAACGTATTTTTTATTTGAAATACATGAATGCTACTTGAACTTTCAATTGTTTTTATTATGACTTTTTTTCGTTTTTCTTATTGTTATTTTTTTTTTTTTTTTTTGCAGTTATACATTTGTCTTAAAAACCTCTACAAATTCATGACTAAAAATAGCAAAAGCTACAACTATTACTGTTAATAAAATTTAAAAAAAAAACAAAAGAAAATAATATATTTTTGTGTGGATACACAATTGTAGGTCTGCTGATTTGGTTTGACTTTTCATGTTGTGCTAAATTGCACACATGTTTTCTCTGGGGAACTGTCATCATACATGTTGGTTTTTCTAACACTTACTACTTTACTATTATACAACAGGAAACAAAACGCAGAAAGTCAAGTGAGAAAATTAAGGATGTACGAGTTTGTTTGTATGTATGTATGTGTGTGAAAAACAAATTTATTGTAAACGTCGTAGTCTATAGCTCTAAATGGTTACTTGTAGTCAAGGGAGCCATGATGGCTAGAATAATAACTACCTTTGTGTATCACAAAGGAAATACAACACTCTAAGTTAAAGATTTGCACTATTGAACTTGCGTCATTCTAGTAGACGTGAGTGCGATTTTGTGTTTGTAGATGTAAACATGAATGCTATAAAGTTTAAGGACTAAACGTTGAAAGAAAAAGCAGACAGAAATCAAACTGTTTTTATTCTAAATTTTTACACAGAGGCTAGAAATTAATATTTCAAAGATTATCTAGACAGTCGGTCAGCTTTGAGAAAATAAATTTTAGTTGTTTGAATATATTTTCGTTGAATGAAAAATTCAGGTAGTTGTTTTTTAAAGGCGTTTGTAAAATGTTCCGCTTAATTTTGGTTTGATTCGCTAAATTTTAAGTCTTAAAAATACTATAAATTTGAAATTTTTAACTCTAAATAACTACAGGCAAAAACGTCCTGCCACACAAAAACCAAAATAAAACATCAACAACAAAAACGTTAAAACTGATTTCATAAAATATTACAAATTCATCATAATACAACTTATAACAGCTGAGTTCTGTTGCAATCTGTCAGAAGAGTTGTTGCATGCAAAAACAGAAAAAGATAACAAAGAAAAACAAAGAAAAACAAATAGCAACGACAGCAAAAACAAGGCAAAACTATCCAGATATTGTTGTATATTTTAAACATAAAGAAATAACGACTCCATGAAAAACACACTCTGATGACTGACTGTACGTACGCACATGGTTGGATGTGTTGCACACAAAAAATTTATAAGGAAGTACATTTCAAACGCGTCTGAAATAAAACTGTACAATATTCACACACATTTTTGGCGAAAATGAAAAGCACAAATCCAGATACAGGGAATGCCTTTAGTGCAGAATTCAGTGAAATCCAAAGAAATCGAAAAATTACGTCACGAACTGAAATTAAAATTCAGCAGAACTGCTCTGACATCGATCGCATTTAGGATCTAAACTAAAAAAAAAATATCTTTACAATATGTATTTTGTTAATACGATTTATATTTCTTATTCTTTTCTAAACTGTTAAAGTCTATAAGATTTCTTATAATTTCTATTAAGATCATATTTGAAGTTGTGCGATTAAAATGTTTATCTCTGCTATGAAAAATTTTTATGTATTCTTGGTGTATTGTTTATTTTTAAAATTGTACTTGCTTTAATAAAAGAAAGTCAGAGAATAAATTTACTATTATCAAAGTATAATTATACAAGTATATGCATCTCGGCAACAAGTTAAAAAATAAAATAACAACAGGCTTTTTGTTCGTATAAAATAAATGTACAATTGTCAAAAATAGCTCAGTACTAGAGCTGTAAAAGAATGAATCTACGAATCATAAACGCTTTTGAAATTTGTGTTAAAACATTCAAGAGTTTTTTAATAATGATCCTAATCCTATTGAAAACAGTGAGTTAAAAAATTGATTTTCTTTAAATCAGCAATAAATTCACTGAAAATTTAATTCAATTAATCTTTTTAGTGGTGTGAATGATGTGGACCTTATGTTGATTCGCTCAAATGTCTCGGCGTCACTTTGGATTCGTTTCTAAATTTTGATTCTCACATCAACACTCTCGCTAACAAATTCTGTCTGACCTTGCGTCGGCTATACTCATTAGCTGCCTTTACCCCACTACATGGAAGGAAACGTTTAGCAATATTATAATGTCCCAGATAAACTACGGTCTTGAAGTTTATTCGGGAACTCATGTTTACAATATTAATAAGGTCGAAAAAATAATCAGGAAAGTTGTCCGCTACGTTTATAATATCAAAGTTTCTGATCATGATACTGTTTCAGAGTTGGTACCCATATTTTTGGGTTGTAATTTTCATAATTACTTAACTTTGAGAATTCTATTACATTTTTATATGATTATGAAGGTCAGACAACCACCAGTTCTGGTAAATGAATTTTCATTTACTGGCTCTACAAGGAATGTCCAAATTATTGTACCCCGTGGTCATCTTTCAGTGTTTTATCGTTCGTTCTTAGTTCGTGTCTATCGAGTTTGGAATCATCTACCGAATCATCTCAAACTTTTTTCTTATTCTTATTTAACTTATAGAAATAAGATCCTCGATTATCTTAGAACTAAATAGTTCACATTGATTTACCACAGGCTATAGTGAGCATATTGATATCATTTTTTTTTTATTGTCTTTTTTTAGCAGTGTTTATATGGCTGGGGGGCCACGCATCGTAACGACTAGTTAGTTAGTTTTCCTTATTTTTAATATTCTAGATACATAGATATTTTTCCTATACAATACATACATATGTATATAATTGGCCATAACGCTTCCATTTGTATTGATATTGTACATCGAATAAATAAATAAATAAATTTTAGGAGTAGAATGCATGCGAGAATTTTTAATTCATGAGGAATGCATTCGTGTTTAAATTCAATTCCCATTTTGTGTAAAATTAATCAATTAAACTTTTTGTAATTTACTTTACAGCTTTGCTCAGCAGAACTTAAAGAAAATTGTGTAGAAAGAAAATGAAAAATTTTTGACAATAGGCAATGAAAATATGTATTAAAAAAACACGGCCAGCTGTGCTCTTGCATATACTTGTTATACTTTGACTATTATTATTTTTTTTTTTTTAATAACAAACACAACCCCGCAAAGCGATTAGCTTGTGTTCAGAAAACACCCAGGATCTCTGGCCGGAATCTAACCGAAAACCTCTGGACTATTAGTCTAGCATTGCTATCTATTAGCCACGGCGGCACCGGTGCAGAACGAATATGTTGCACCACCTTCTGTTAACTCTTTGCTTGATGCTGAACAAAGGCTTTTATGAAATGGATTTTAAGAAGGCAACAAGAAGCCAACATTTTATTTAATATAAACAAATTGTTATCCTTGCACAAAACAACGATAATAAATCATTATTTTACGGATTCATTTTCAGCGAATGCTAAAATTCGATAAGATACGACAAACGTAGTATATTTATATTTAAAGAGCACCCTAAAATACAACCAACCAGTAGCAACATGCTGAAAAATTCCAAACAGACTAACAAGTAGAATGATATTTTGATGGAAACTTCAAAATGATAAAAACAACATCTTCAAAAAGACTTTACGGAAAAGAAAGAAAAACTCTTCTACAATTGCAACCAAACATGGAAAAAATAAAACGTGTATGTTAAAAGGACGATAAAAATAGTTTCAGTTGTTTCATTTCATTTTGCAAGAAACCAAACACAAAAACAATTTTTGTTTAAAACCAAAGACACATTAAGAGAAAACACTGTGTATTGCAACAATGTCGGATTGTATGACTTATTTGTTTTTTTTTTTATGGTTGTTTAATGCAAAAACAAGTAAATATTTCTTAACAAGAAAAAAAAACGATATTTTTAATATAGAGTTTAAGCCACAAACAACATGAGAAAAGAGCCACAAACAAAAAAAAAAACAAGCACTTTAATATTAACTCTATACTGACACGTGTCAGGAGCATTTTTATTCCAAAAAAAAAAAAAAAAGACAACAAATTTTATTTTGCGAAATAATCTTCAAAAAATATTGAAACAAAATAACATGTTCAGTTGGTTGGTTTTATTTTAACCACTGAAATATGCTCGTGCATACAGTTTTAACCGATGACGGTTTTTGATAAGCAGAGTAACGCAGCGAAAAATATGACAAAAAAAGAAATGTGACAGTATTTATAAGCTGCAGCAGTCACAACCAAGGTGACCGATGAAAGTTTTCACCGCGATTCAGCTGGTTCACAATATTGTACTTTTTCGTACTACAACAAAATATCTATTCGAAAAAATAAAAGAGGCAAAGAATTGCAAAAGGACCAAATTGTCATTTGGGTCGCACAACGGTCACGCCTTGCTACAGAAGCAATAAAAACGGTTTATTAAAAGATTTTGAAATTTAAAATATAGAACCGACTTTCTTGTGCGTTTAAATGTTTTACATACCACGCAAGTATTTCTACAGATGTTATGCAAAACTCTCCATATGCACAAATATTTCAAAAATAGTATGTAAAAGTAACTACCCTGCAGTTCTGGTAACTAGTGACAGGCAAATGGCAATTGGCAGCGCAATATATTATTTCGAAAAAATTTACATTATTCGGTTGTTTGTTTGCGAATTACAAAATTATCGCTCATTAATTAAAAAAACTATAAAAGGGAAAAGTTTGCCAGAAAACCAGCTTCAAAGCTGCACGACTATTTTAATATTTCGCTTCTCAATTATTCAATGATGAAGACTCTGATATGAAAGGGCAACAAATATTTCAAATATTGCATCAAAATCTACTCGCTTTTTTTTAACAATTTGCGAGTTTGTTGCATGGTTTAATTTCTACATGTTTTACATACACAAATACGAATGTATGTGTGTTTGTGTATTAAATATTTTCAAAAATATTTCGAAATTGGAAAAGGATATTGAAATATGGAAGGAATTTGTATGTGTAGCATGAATAAAGCATAAAGTAATTTCGCCTATAAAATATATGTTGTTACACTGAAAGAAATTAAACTACATAAATTTACAGAGCAACAAAGCAAAATAGATGCAAACATTTTGAATAGTCTTTGAACTGAAACACATTTCAACTTTGCAGTTGGTTTTCCGTGTCACATTTTCAAATCTTTTTTTTTTTAACAATTTCTTAGTGTTTTATAAATAAAAGAAACTGCACTTTAAAGCAAAATTTGTATTTTCTTTTTTATTCAATTGATAAAAAACAATCAAATAACGAAATAACATCTGACACCATAATCTCACTGCGAGCGAAAAAGAACTCATCTACATGAACAAAAATATCTGAGAATAATTTTTATGTTAAAATAAATATTTGTTTTTTTTTTTATCGAACATACAAAAGCAGCAACGAACTAAAATAACAAAATTATTATATTGGTATTTATACTTATACAACCTTTATTTGTGGCATACAACTGATGGCCTATAAAAATAATGATTACAAATCATTTATTTGATTTTTCTTTCTTTCATTCTTTTTAGTAAAGTCGACTCAAAAACTTCAAACACATTTTGTTGTGTCCGAAGGGTAGAAAAGTTTACCGACAGTCATTAATTATTTAACGTAGCTAATAATTTTTGTTGGTTTTAACAAACTGCTGAATAATAAAAACAAGTTTTCTTAAGAAAGTCAATATCAAATACTAATAAATATGCCTTAACATGTCATGACTGGCTAAAAAGCTATCCAGAGGAAAATTGAAAAAAAAGGTTCAAATAGATGCGCACATAAATTCCTTTTGCTTCCTCATGTTCTATTTTGTTTCGTATTGAAAATTGAAAAAAATAAATATTAAAGCTAATTTTCAAAATTACTTGAAATGTTATAGATTTGCCAATGTCATTCCTTGTACTGAGATGGTGTCAACTATTCAGTCGATAAGTTGTTCTTGCTTTTTATTTTATTGTCACTTGAAATTCCGTATGATTGACAAATTGTTTTTCCATCATTGTGGTTCAATGTAGAAATGTTTGCTATTAAAAATAAGAGCACCATTGTGCTGACAAGGCAAAGGATCTCTTTTCAATTCTATCCGCAAAATACAAAATTCAATATTGTGCTACAGTGATGTTGGTTATTTGATATGGTATACGACGAATCCTTGAAATAAAGAAAATCTCCAACATTATTAACCTTTCATTGGAATGAATTGATTTTTTTAAAACACAAAAATTTAAAAACTGTCACTCACACTTAAATACTCGTAACACATACGAGTACACACGGTTGCACAACACCTGTTTAAGCGTTTTTTTGCTCTCTCTTTATTTAGGTTAAAAGGAATTTAATGTTTATATTTAATTGTCTCACATTAAGACACCTGAAATAAGAAGTTTTGTATATTGAGCTAATTTATGCTTGTACAGGGACTTAATATTTATCGATTTCATTATAAATTCTTCATGAATTAAATTGAAGCAAAATAAATATTTGTGAGAATTGAAAGAAAACAAACTGTTCACTCAAAACCGTATTAGGTAGCAGCGAAATGTCTTGACAATCAAATCATTTAAGTGGAAAGCAACATATAAATGTAATAAATTTTAATTTAATTTATTAAAACCAACAGAAGAATTGATTGAAATTCACTTCGATTTATTTGATGCCTTCGAAAAATGGTAGGAGAACATTTGCTCTTGTATAAAGAACAATTTGCTGTCAAAGTGGTTCAAAGCGAATTTTAGAGTCACTACGGGGGAACTTTATAAAAAGTGTTAATTTTAAAATGTAAAATTCTATACAACATAGAGATTTTAAAAAGTTAAATTCGACAATGGTGTGATATATTCAATGTATTCAGAAGCGATTGTTAAAAGAAATCCTCACATTAAACTACCATTAACTTTAATAAACGTTTATGAATAAACCGCTTTGGTAATGTTTGTTTATTTTTGGCAATTTTTTACTTTTTTTCTGTTTTGGTGATTACATTTTTTCGGTCTCTTCCTGGCATTTTTTTGTTTCTGATTTCAAGTGCGAAATAACACTCTTTGAGAGAATAGCTTTTTAATTTTTATAGTATATATATTTTAATTGGAGCATTCACTGTCGAGAGTATAATAAATAATACACTAACCTTAAAAAAGGGAAGTGCCTGCATATTCTGGTTGGCGTTTATATTATCCAATATCACTTCTATTAAATGGCAGTTTAAAATAACTCCATTTCACCTTGAATTTTAGTTTTTTGTATGTTATCGTTTGAGAATGTAAAGCTTCATACAAACATACAAGTTACTAACATTACAACCAACTTAATAAACCGCATCTGGATAAAAACAGAATTGAATTAAATTGATTATAAATTCAATCATAACGTTTTTGTCATCAATATTGACAAGAAAAAAACTCCAACTAAACCACATTTATTAGCGTTAGATGGCATAGAGAAACCAATAAATAAATAAGAAAAAAATTCAAAGTCTACGTCGAAAAACAAGACGAAAATAAACACAGTAGAATTCAATACAGGAGCACAAAAGTATCGAGTCTAAATAAACATGTCAATGAATGATTGTATTAAAAATAATCTTAGAACAGCTCAGTTCTCATTTTAAAACTACAATTATTTACTATGTCGAACGAGTGATGTTGTGTTTACTTGGATTTTACACAAATTCCAAATAAAATTAACAAAATTAATTTTTATTTTTTTCTTTGAGTTCGTGGTAACCATATTTTTTTTAAATCTAAAAATTGTAAAATGAAAAGGTAGCAAGCAGGATAGCTGTTGGCTGTATTTGATAAAGATACAGGACCACAAAGGCAGAGAAAAAGAAAAGGTCATATTACCATTCATTTATTTGATTGCAATTTGTCTTGTATTCTTTATTTGTAAAATATTTATTTTTTAATTTGATTGTCTCTGTTTGATGTTTTTTTTTTATGTATATCAGACAAAAAATCCACTTCTCTTATTTGGTATGTACGGAAGGACAATACTTTGTTGTTTAAATATGGTTTAGTTGACAATGAAAGAAAGCTTAAATTGTAGTTTAAAAGTAAATTTCAAAGAAATTTTGAAAACTAAATAACAAGACTTTGATCATTTGTTGAAAACTTAAACAAGTTTTTCTTCTTTAAGTTTTATTTTACAAAACAAGTTGCTATAGGAGACAGTTGAGTTTTTCGTTTTGTGTTTTTTTTTCTTCTCAATTTACATTAAAAACATTACAGACATGAAAAAATGTAGTTAAAAATTTTGTAAATAAAGCTAAAACATATCGCTGAGAAATTTCTTCAACAGAAGTACGCCACCAATTCTGATGAAATGATCACTCCCATACACTTGAGCTTAATTTTGTCCAAGAATTTCTAATTTAATGCCAATTGATAAATGGTGCATGGTCCTTCGAACCGAATGCTAATAATGAACTGCAAATACATACTATTCTATTTCTTTTTCGTTCTCTTTGAATTCAAAGACGCAATTAAATATAAAGAAAAATGCCTGTAAATTGCAAAAAAAAGGCATGTGGCACTCGGGGACTGCCGCGGTAAAGCTATTGCACAGCATTATGATATCAAATAATAATGTTAATCAACAGCATACTTTAGGGGTTAACATACATTAGGCGATTTAAATACTTAACAACACAAAAGACTTAAGAAACAAACTTAGTGACAGGTTTTTTCCCTTCAAAACAAATGACAGATTTTTGACAGATTTTTTCCAGGTTTTTTCGTTTCAAACCCAAAAGCCTTAAGCAACAAACGCAAGCAAGCAAAAATATTCGGTCGTCTCAAAGCCCGCGATAGAAGCTATGAAATAGCTTAAAATGTAAATAACAAACTTAAGCATTTTAAGATTTTTCGCCAACAATTATTCTTCTTAAATATAAAAAGAAAATATCAAAATTTTAAGCTTATTTTTTATTAGATTTAAATATAAAAAACAAAATTAAAACAAATAATAAAACCATATACATAAATTACACTCCTGCAAACATTCTGTTTTATTTATTTAAACAATGAAATAAAATTAGCTTAAGATGGAAATCCCACCTCCATAATCATAAATAATTTGCTGAATATTTGTTCTTATTGTTATTGTTTTATTTTTCATTTCCAAAGAGGAATAAAAGTACTAAATGGTTCTCATCAAGCACAAGAAAGGACAGGCAAAGAGCTGTAACGTTAGAACTTGAGACGTTGAAGGAGATGATGATGCTGATACAGATGATGCTGATGACCATTGTAAAGCTATTTCGGTGGTATTGAAGAATTTAGGCAAATGAAATTATAAAAGAAATATGAAACCATTTAGATTTTAATTTAATTGAATTACGTGCACATGACTACAAATTTAAGTGGTTACAAGTGCAAAATTTCGCCTTAAGTCAGTCAGTGCTTAAGAGTTTCGAAAATTTATCTGTGTGTGTTTGCTTGTGTGAGTGTATGTGTGGATTGGCCGGGTGTCCAGTTTGAGCATTATATATTTTTTATATGGTTACTTACCATTGAACAGTTGCTTTAAAGCTCTGCCATTAACAAGACAAAGTTAACAGGAAAGCCTTGTTATTTTTTTTTTTGTTCGTTTGAATTCAGTTTCAAGTATTTTTTGTTTTTCATCTAGATTTTTATGACCAGACATTATTTTACACATGAATTCATGTTCTTTCTTTTGTAAATTTATTTGTATCTTGGCATTTATGTTTTTTAACTTTTGAATTTAAAATAAAAATACAAAAAAAAAAAAAAGTATTAGAGAATAAGGAATTTGCATGACCGTTTTTCATTATTTCAATAAAGTTGAATGTTTAACAAATAATTCAACTACTTGCATTATTTATTTCTTAATTATCGTAGTCTGCTTCATATTTGTACTCATATTGAGTTGCAACAAATAGAATATATTCGTTCTATTGTTCATTATATTTGTTCATGTTGTTATTGTTCTATTTTCTTAGATTTAACGAAATTGACAAATTGGGACCTGAATTACTAACAAATACTCATTTCTAATTTTTCATTTGAAGCATGCTTAAGATTTAGAATAATAAAAAGTAAATAAACAAAAACAATGGTTGCAACATTTGCACTTGAATGCATGCGAACAAAGCTCAAAAGTTGCTACTAACTACAGCAAGAGTAACTTTTAAATAGTATTTTTTTTTTTGTTTCTTTATTACTTATATTTACGTTTATTTTGCTTGAGTTACACTCTTACTTGTTTATCTTTGTTGCGAAATTTGCCAAAATTTTGCAAATATCAGAGAGGCATGCCACAAGAGTCTATAAGGCTGAAGAAGGTCTTTCAAATCTGTACTAGAAAAAAAAAATAGATTGGCGTCTGAGGTTTCAGCATGTATTTTCTGAAAGATGTCAAAAGGAAGGAAATTACTTTTTTACTTTGTTTTAATACATTGATCCTTCTTTAGGTGTTGAGTTTTCGAACGACTTTCCGGACAATAACCTTCAGACTAAATTCATGAGCTAAAGATGTTAAATGAAATAAATTGTTTTGAAAAAAAACTTTTTGTTGATTGGTATTTTGAGAAGAGGTCGTAATTAAGTTCAAGACTTCTTTCTGCACAAAAGATCCTTTGAGTTGCGGTGCCTATGACGCAATTTAATAATAAGTCTTATTTCTCCAATTCTTCTTATTCTAAGAAAATTGAAAGACTTGAATAATAAGAAATAGAAAAACATGACTGGCTTTTCAAACACTGCATTATTCTAAGCTCCAAATGTCAATTTTAAGGTAACAATTTTCAAATTCTTCTTATGCATTTTCATGCACACAAATAAACAACTTTTATGCACAAGTTGAACATGATTGGAGAGAAAATTTAATAACAATCATGTATGATCACGCCTACTTTACATGCCTGTCACATAAGCGTTGACCATCTCTGCAATTTGATAAATACCACATGTCTTAAAATTCCATTTGTTATTGCGTTTGTTGTTTATTGTGTATCACATTACAAATTGTTAGTAAATACCCATATAATATCAACAGACTTTGAAAACTTAAATAAAAGTAGGAAAATCTTTCTAACTTTATGCTTTTTTATACACACACATACACACTTGCACACAACCATACAAACCTGCAACACACGTCATGATGTTTAACTTTGTTACATGTGAATAAATCTTCGAGGAGAGGTTAGAAATTTCTCTTGAAGACAAAAAAGAACCATCTAAATAAATTTTATGAGAGCCTCGAAAGACTATGGAAGATGTAACCGTGTATTCAAATTCAACTCATGTTTGTTTAGTTATAAAATTTCTATGAAAATTAAAGTTGTTGTACAATCCTCTAAAACTAATCAACTTCCATAAGCATCAAATTATTTTGTAATATTTTGTGTGTATGTGAAGCAGTTTTGCAACCGGAAGTAGTGCTTCTCTTCGTTTTAAGTCTGTTTATATGAAAACTCTAATATTTATTGAGAGAATGTCTTACTATTCTTCTAGAGAATGTTTTTCATTGTGATCTGCATCAAGTTAGAATTTTCTATGTGATCTTTTCAGCACCGCTTATACTTGTATATAATGTTTTGAAAATTATCTTAAGAAAGCATTTCATCCAAAATTAAAATAAAAAAATTCTATTCAGAAACTTTTACGATTGCTTTATGTAACTTCCTTTAGTACGGTCCGTTTCATGAGCTGTTTAAATATTAGTTATAGAAGTGCAAGCTGAAGCTCTGCTGATGCGCACCATACTCACATACATTTGAAGGACTTGAAATAAAATTTTATTTTTAGTTTGCCTTTCATTCCAATTTATTCAGTCATTCATTCAGCCAGTAAATCATGTTACATGCAACATACATACCTTGTGATTCTTGTTTTTAATATTTTTTTTCTTTCGATTTTTATTTATATTTTCCAAATAGAAATCTTGATAAATTCTTGGGGCATTAGTGTGCGTGTATGTGTCGTATCGTAAACTATAGAGTTTGTCAAATCATTCAAGTGTATTTGGTAACTTAGTTGTCAAAACACAAATAAACAAAAACAATAAAGAATACAAAAATTGCTTAAATATTAGTTATTTTATCCAACAAAATTATATGAAAAAGAGTAAAGTTTATAAGCGACAACGAATTAAAAATTACTACACCATGGAAAAGGTTACCATTTTACCAAATTTTACCAATTGATCAACAGAAAATAGCTGTTATGAGTTACTTTTTAATAGCTGATGATAGTGATTTGTGGCATAAATAATAATTTTTCTTCTTTTTACACTGATATGTTACAAAGTCCTTTTCATTCTAAAAATTTCTTCATATACAAAAGAAGTATAGAAGAAACAAATACGGGCAGAGTAAATATACTGCAGACTCAAACAAGCCCTCACATGGTAAAACATACTGACAATAAAATTACTCATCCTTGAAAGTAAATGCAACATTTACACAGATTTTTTTTTTCTTTTTGTATAAAAATCTTCTTGTGATTTTAAATTAAGTTTTCTTTGTTTTGGCATCATACCTACACAGAGCTACAGAGTTAAAAGGTAAATATCGAATTGTAAAGTTTGTTTGCTTGTCTTTTAATGCGTAATGAAAAGTTAGATTTAAAAGAGATTTTCATTTGTCAAACATCTGTGTTTAAATTTCCTTACCTCTTCTCTCGAAGTTCACTATTTTTGTCAAGATGTGCTTAAACAATTAATTTAATATTGTAAACTGTAGCAGCAAATGAAATTTACGATTATGTCTCTATGGTATTTTTGTTCAGATATACAATTAAACACACACACAAGTAAATAAAATCCTTAGAACCCTCCTGCTGCTATTTGCAACATTTCCTGCAATTGCAGTAAAAGGATATTTTGTTTACATGCGTCCACCCAATTTTGAATACAACATCATTTATTCAATTCATACACTTGTTTTACAATATTTACTAAAAATCCACCCCCGATTTATAATTGTATCCTTGTAATACTATTAACTGTGTGTTCGCACACAAACACTAACACGTACGTACCAGTCAGTATACGAGTATGTGATACGTGCAAATAAATTAATTTATTTAGTTTTGTAAGTATGTATTTGCTTAAACCGTTAAATAATTCCATATAAATACACATGTCAATACTGCAATTATAAAATATCCGAAAAACAACAACAACAATAGTAAAATAAACAATTTGTTTTTTGGGTATGAGCAACAACATCACCCCCGCCTCTTAGAGTAAGCCAACCCCTTTATGCTGTAAACACACCTACACACCACACCCTTCAGTTTTCGCACTTTAAAAATCTATTTCGTTCGCTGTAGTTGACAACATCGTTGTTAATGTTATAAGTTTTAATATCATTATTCCCGGTTTTTACTGTAATACTAGCATGGCCTTTTGTTTAACTTAATGTCAATTTGCGAGAAAAATCAACCACGACAACAACAGCAATAGCAACAGAAACAACAACATTTTGTTTCGCTGTTTCATTTTTATTACGTTGTAAATTTTCTGCATGGTTTTTGTTTATTTTGAATTTTAAGCATACAATTTTCCGATTTTTCTATTTTTCCATAAATGATGAATGAAATTCGTTGCACAATTTCATGCCTAAGCTAACAAAATTTCTTTAATATTAACGCCACACCAGTCACGCAATCCATCAAACGACTGCAAACTTACAAAATAGATGCGGGTTGATGATGAACCACATTCAACATTTTTTCATGTAACATCGGGGTGCATCATAATCATTATCATCACCATCATCACCATCATTATCATCTATCCATGCAGAGCCATTTAAATACAATATTTGTACTAAAATCGCATGTTAACACTTTTTGAGCCTGATTGAAAATGTAAAAATGATTTACCCAGCAAAAAATATTACCAAGAAATTAAAGTACAGATTTTTTTGTTTTATTTAAATCAAGGACGAACGATCTTTAAGAAATAAGTGATTAAATATGGTTCTTAGAAAATAAATTTCTTAGGTTTTGCTTAAGAAATATTTATAGTTTTAATTGTATTTACAATTATTCACTGGTCTTTATAACACACATATTAATTGCCGGGAAATTAAATTTTTGTTCACGTGTTTTTGTTTATGATTTACAAAATCCACAACATTTTCAGCAAACGCTAAAACAAAATGAACGAAAATTACAAAAAAAAAATGTATTTGTACTCTGAACCAAAAAGGAGAACCGCCAACAAAATCGTAAATGTAAACGATTTTCATCATCGTCATCATCAACGTTTATTACAAAACCTTTTATGATGGTTGTTATTTGCTTTTTTTTTTGTTGCTCGTTTTAGCTGTAGTTATTGTTGTTGTCACTTAAACACAGCTAAAATAATGTGGCAACGTTGTTAATACGAGTATACGGGAAATAAAAAAAACCCCAAAAAGCAAAAAAAAAAAAAAAAAAACAGAACCGACACGATACATACGATACATCTCGTACATATTTACTTATTAATTCTTATATTCCGCACAGTTAAATTGGATTCGTCTGTTAATGGTGATGGTGGTTATATGCCCCACAGAAACGCATGTTCAACGTACGTGGACTACATGAGAAGTTCATTTGCAAAATATTTTTTAGATAAAAGTTGGTAAAAGTTTTAAATCACTCAATATTTATTTTAATCAAAAATAACTTCCATCCTCATCCTTCAGGATAACCAAAGGATTTCCCAATTAGTATTCGTTCCACTATGAGTATTTTTTTTACTTCTCAGAAAGTTTCATTACAAAAATATACTGACAATCAGTTCAGTTATAGTTTGTCCAAAGAAATTTTCAGAATTATTTTTAATTTAACATTTATGTTTATAAACTAGATTTGTCCGTGACTTCGTTCACTGCCTGATTACCAAATTGACCGAAAAGAAAAAAAGTATCAAGTTTTTTCATTTTATCCCCCCAAAGGAAGTACACTGTATTTTAATGTATAAAAAATTTGCGAAACAGAAACTAAAAAATACAAATTTGTCCCGTTTTGTACCACTTTAAAAGGGTCCTTTATTTTAATCTGAGTCAAACACGCAAACTTTCAAATTTATAATATTTATATTGGATGTTGCCTACCACTTCCCATGCCATGGATCTGCTTTCTATTATTTTCTCTAGATGTTCCATTTTTTTCTGAGACTTTAAATGTTCGCAAAACTTTAAATTTTTTAATTGTACTTATCAGGCAGCCCCTTCTAGCTTTTAGTGAAATTATTTATATAAACTGACGACAGTACCACCACTCTTACCAAACGAGTATGTTGGTAAGTTTGTATTCACCGTAATGTTGCTGACAATGACAAAATCATAATTAAAAACAAATTTGACAAGTCAATAACAGTCATAATGGGGGGTACAACAACGATAAAACAAACAAAGAAAGCTGCACAAGCAACACAGTTCAACAATAACACCAACCAACCAACCAAAAAAAATACTTTTAAAAAAATTCAGAACACACAGATTTTGATGGATTATTACAACTTAAATTTACATTTAATATGAGATTAAAAATATACTCGTCACAGATGACTTTAATAAAGCAAGACAGTTACAACATTCAGAGTAGAACATCCTGTTGCACTTCCTCTCCATGGCAGCACGAAAAAACAACAACAGATATAAAGAGAACAAAAAAAATTATAATGGAAACTAAAGATAATAATGAAATGGCTCTTGGCCCCAATACTACCGCAATGCAGAGCATTTCCAGCTAAACTTGTATAAGCAAAAGAGAAAAAGAAGTACGCTTCATTATTGTTGGCCACATTTCTAACATCCATTTCGGCAAGATTTGCCCAATACTTTGTTCGATGCTAAATTTTTACAAGGACTTCAATATTTAAATATCTTTTGTGGCTAAAACAAATGTTTTAAATTTTTTTCCGTTGCTTTAGTGGCAGTATGTTGACCTAAAAAATTTAGGCCACTGTGTTAAAGCAACGAAAGGAAATTGGATTTTATTGTACGAGTTTGTTTAAAATAAAATCATTCACTCACATCCTTGTATATTTAGCAATCATGAAACTTTGTTGCATTCATCTTAAGAGTCGAGTCAAGTTGAGTTTAGACATTTTTGTGCTGCTTGTTAAAGATCAAAACAGGATGTACTGCACATAACATCCCCTAAGGTTATGCAGAAAGTGTGAATAGAACAATGATTTTCTTGATGAGATGGCGTTTATGATGAACCAACGACGAAGATGATGGCAAAAAATAAAACAACATAAAGAGTTCATTTTTGTTATAAAAGCTAAACTGAACCACAATACAAAAGACTGTTAGACTGTTGTTAGATTTTTGTTAATTTTTTTTTTTTTTTTTTTTTTTTGTTGTATCATTTTGCATTTTGCTTATTCAAACTACTGTGGAACAATGATGCTGCTTTGCCACGGATGCGCTCCTCTCTCCCAGTCTATTGTAGGAAATTTATAAAAGATTGAAGACAATGAAGAAAAACTAAAGGGAAAAAAGAAGCGGCAACAACAAATCATCAAAAGTACAAGAAGTTAAATGCCATCTAATGAATGCCAAATAAAAGTGTACTTTGTTTTGTTGCTAAAGGAAGAAAGAATAGGAAAGCACAAAAAAAAAGAACTCGGATAAAATTGATGTTAAACATGAAACAATTAAAAAGAACTTGATTGAAAAAAGCTTTTACTACAGCAACTATAAAAAAATTATAAAGTAATTGTTCAAGAATTTTTTATTGGGCCAATACAATAGTTAAAAGGTATTTTGTAATTGGTACTCTTTACGACTTAGCTCAGGATATAATATTTAGCACTCAGCATGAAATATTTAAGAAAATTACAACAACAACAAAAAAATGCTGCAAAGTACATGAAAATTCTTAAATGATGGATAAGAAATAAATTAAATTTCTTAACAAGGTGGTATATTTTAGTCTAGTTAACGATCGTACTAATAATAATTTCGTTACCGGTGCTTCTAACAACAAACAAAGTTAGAAGAATATTTGAAGCGGGAAAAGTTCTCCGGCCCGGGGTCTTTAAAGTTATTATTTTCACTTTTTATTTGATTAATAATCAGAATCAACCGTTCTAAACAAACAGTAAAAAATTTCAAGAGTCGCTACAAATCGCGTAAGTGTTTCGAAGTTAAATTTTTCCAGAATAGGTAATAGAGAAATTCTCCTAATTAGGAAAGTTTTTCAATTGATTCCCCATAAAATCTTCAAAGCCGGTTAAATTTTTCAATAATTCCCATGTATTCCAATGTATACGAAAAACAAAATTAAATGACTTGTGAAACAGAGAAATAAATCACTGACAGTCGACAGTGATGTTTCGGAAAAACCAATTTTTACGTCATTTATTATAACAAAAAAATTAAAATCAATAAAGATTGCAATTTTAAATAAAAAAGTTCTGTGTGAAATTTTCTTTTAGCCACATCAAAATAAAATATTTGCAAATTTTCGTAAAATTTACAAAAATACAATAAAGTAAATTTGATGAGGTCTTGACCTAAAATTAACTTTGAAAATCTTTTTTTTACATATTTTTCATATAGATTTTATTATTTTAAATTTAATAGTGAGATATAGATGTCATTTTGTGTAGCAAATACTTAAAGAAGTCTTCCATTCTTGCTTTTTCGCACATATTTATAATTTATTTACGACAACTTATATAATTTTTTCGATGCTGTTGTTGTGCAACTACTATTATTATTCGGAGTTAACAGCTAAAATAAAAATATATTTCAGAATTATGAGTGCAAGTACATTTCTATGTTTGTTGAAAAAAATTATGAAATATTGAAGCAATTTTATAGCAAAAAAAAGAAATAAATGAAAAAGGAAGACAACAAAGATGATGATAAAGTTTTAAATCAAGTTGTTACCCCATTGGTTTTTTGTAATCTACCACTGCTTTGTAACACTTCCGTTTCCGCTGTTGCATTGCGTTGCTTTCTACAGCGTTAGCAGGCACAACAACAAAACTTTAAAATAGATGAAGCAACGCAATAAGAAAAACAGTGCAAAAAATAAAAGGAACATGAAACTTTGTTTTCTATTCCCATCCAGGTCCCCAGCTCCGTCTCTTATTTTCCTTTCCTTTTTTTTTAATGTTTTCTGTTCCCTTCACAGTTTTCTAGTTTTATTGTTGCTTTTTCATGCAAAACACTTTGGTGTTTATCGTTATCGCTCTTGATTTATCCTGTAGCTGTCATCGTTGCATCGTTAGCTACATTATATACGACCAACTGCAGTTCTTGTAGGTAACAGCAGAAAAACGTTAACAATCTTTTTAGTTGCTACATTTTTCTTATAGTTTTTTTTTCACGCTCTCTCCAGTAACTGCAGTTCTTTTTTTACTCTTTTTTTATTTATATCGGTGGCACTAAGTATAGTTGAGAAACGAAACGAAATGTTGATGATAAAGATGCAAATTTTTTTTTATTGGCATCCAGGAGATAAAACTTGCAACAGAGTGGGGGCATAACTGTAAGTGGTTTATATAGAAATAAATGAAAAAAAAGTTGCAACTTGAATTTTTTTTCTCTGTTGCTGTTGCTATTTCTTTTGCGGACAAAGTGGTGCTGATGTAGAATAATTCTCTTTAAAACTGTATCAGTATGCAGAAAACTTTTTCATTGCTAAACTTTAGCAATTCTTTCATATTTTACTCTATAGACTTTTATATCAGAAGCACACATCCCTACTTACAAATAAACAAACATACACAGATTTTTCTAAATAATATACATATGTATGTATCTATGTATGAATGTGTTACTGTAAACAGGTACTTTACATTTTTAGCGGAAATGAAAAAATATTGCTGGCGCATTGAGCAACACACTCGTTTACTTTTAACTCCACACAATCGCACTGTGTGTGCGTGTGTGTGTGTGCGTTTATGTTCAAGATAGAAAAAAAGTGTATAAAGTATAAAATCACAAAGTTTAATATTTGATTTATCTGTTGCAGCAATAAAATGTTTACCCATATGCATTATAAACACCACAAAACAGTTAATACAAGACATGATTTGCAACATAAATAAAATTGTTGAAACTAAGTTCTTTGGTAACAAGGATAACAACTGCAAAACAGCTGTTAGGCATTGGAATTAATGTGATAAATATGTATGATAAAGTACGTTAAAATATAAGATGTGCAAAAATTGTATGCTACCTACTGAAAGGCAAAGGGAAATGATTGAGGCTGCTCACAGATTTACAAGCAAAGTGTAAATGTTAATATTTTTCCTTTCAAAAATCGATTTAAATTTTTTTCATTTGCCTTTTTTTGCCAACAAATTCTTTAAATGTTCAAATATTTAGGACTAGAAAAAATCTAAATAATTTTCAGTTTTTCATTCGAGCTTCTAATAAAAATGCAATAAATTTCTTGTATTGAATTCAAGGAATGTTAAGTTTGCAGCTGAAAGCAGAAAGAGAATCAAATAAAAACTTTTCGTTTTTTCTTTGGATGAGGAAACGAAATAGTCGTTTAAGTGACAATGATGACTTAATTGATGCTACAAAGGTGTTTTTTTCTACAGCGAATATCTGCATCGAAAAATCAGGAATGAAAAATTAAAGGCATAAAGGATGCCAAAATCCTTGCAGTTCTATAATGATTCTTTGAAAACATGTTGTATATATTTTTTCTTTCTTTCTTTTTGGTGTAAATGAGAGTCTGGCGATAGACATCTACTACTTATGTACAAGTACTTGTCGCTAAAAAATTTTACATATCAAAAAAAAAAAAAAAGCCTAGACAGATAAACACACAGTAAAATGGAACAGATTTGGTAAATGGTATTAAAAGCTTTGTTGGTGCATGGCCACCCTTTTGATGAAAAAACTTTTTCGCTGGCATTTTCTACAAATTCACCGTTTTTGTTTTTCGCTATTTGTATTTTTTGTCTACACATTTTACATCTATTGTCAGCGTAATGACGACAAGTGAATTCAAAATGATTTATTCGAGTGGAAAATGAGATACAAATAGCTGACAACTTGATGAAAATTTATTGTTCAATTTCTTCAACAATTTCAATGCAAAATTATACTACTTTTACGAACAACATCAGCAACAACCACTACATCAGCAGCAACAATAATAAGAATAATAATAATAACTTCAGTGCAACAAGGATACAAAACGATGTTGCCATTGCCAATGCCAATACCATCATAATTTTCATTAATGCCAATGACTAAAACGTTTACAACAGGATTGGCTGTTGTTGATGATGATGTGTAATGCTGCATCTTGATATTATTAGCTTAACGCGTATTTCGTAATTTATTCATTATTGAAAGGCTTTTTTGGCGCATAAGCTTTCAGCGTCATTATCGTCTTAATACTTGACAAAACAATCAGATTTTTTTAGCTAAACGTTTGCATTTGTAACGTTGTTATACATCGTCTGTCTATCAGTCTTGTCAGTTTTACTTTTTCGTTTATTTTTTTGTTGTTTTGCTCATTCAGCTATCGAATCTTACTAAATCATTGTCAAATTAATTTTGCATAAACGAGGAAGTTAGCAAAGAAGAAAAACCTTGAATAACGTTAAAATCTAATGAGCTTTCAATGGAACAGATCCCTTTAACTTATAAGTTGTTTTTCTGAATGATTTTCAAAATTGTTTCAGTTGTTCAGAGTAACACAAATATTTTGAATAATAAAATTGATTAAAATTTTTCTCGTATTATAGAGCAACAATACATTTTACAGAATCGCTTATACAAATATTATACTTCTCTCAGTACAAAGAGAATAGAAAGGACTACTAACCATAACGGGCTAAATGTAAACTTTTTTCATTAAAAAACGGTTTGAATGTTCATATGAAAATAATTCCGTGTCGTTTAGAAATGACACCACAAAATTAAACGACGAAGTCAATTGATCGAAAAAGTATGGAAATCATTAAAAATCCGTTGATGTTTTTGATTTATCATCTGAATTTGATAGATGTCGCTTTAGTCGTGTCGTTAGTGATGGAAAAATACATTGTCTGTCAAGAATCACCGTGGGGCCAAATCATGAGATATTTTCTTTTTCTTCTACAAAAGTATGCCGCATATACTCGTACATACACACATACTTACATTTTTTGTCACATATTTTGATTTTTTCCAATTATTTGTTGTAAATTTTATTTAACAAAAAAAAAAAAAACAAAAAAAAACAAATTTATTAATTAAAATGATTTATGACTATTACATGACAACGCCTCTTCAAATCTTAACACTTCAGTGCTTTTTGTCAGATGACAAGATGACGACAATGGTGTAACACTGTCATACAAAAAGAGGTCTATAGACATTTAAAAGTCAATGGCATGTTAATGAATGCCAAACAAAGTGGATAAATGCAACTAGAACACATACATATGTATGCACATACACACCAACAAGTTGATTTTTATTTATGAGTTTTGATAGGCCTACGAACACAATGATTTATAGTGGATGCTGTGAAGCATCATCTCGTATTCATTGTGCAAGTACGAGTATTAACAAATAAAATAAATGAAAATTGTATTGTTCTTCAACGTAAGACTTAATAACTACATACAGACAAACATACATGCATACATGCATACATCGATACATCGATAAGTACATGCTTTCAATTCATTTGGTTGCCGGTTTTTCTTCTTAGTTTTTTTTTTTTTTGATGATGATGATGATGACGATGAGGATTTTTATTTGTGTAGATTAGAATCTATAAATACAGCAATAATCTGAGTATCAAAAATCTAAGAGCACATCAGCATAGTGTTGCCTTTATACGTATGCATATGTATGTACGTATGTGTGTATCTTTTGTATGTTCGATAGTAAATTTGTAGTTGTGGCAGGATTTCCTGCAGCGCATCCCTTGGGGCTTTACTTTTACGTGTATGAGAGGCAGTATCCACAATTAGGAAAATGATAAAGTAGACTTGTCTTGTTAAGATCTTTAAGGGTGGGTATTATGATATTCATTCGTGTATTTTTACATCTGTATAAGAAACTAATAGTTCGATATGTTGTTCTGCTTATTTCGTTGATGATGATGTGGTGGTGGTATTGTGGAGTATATTCTATGCAGTAAATCAACAATTAATCAGTACAAAAGTCAAATCGTAATTCGTTTCATATTTCATATAAATTTATAAGTACACATTAGGGGTGTACCTTTTAAAAAAAATTTCAGATGTCAAAATCAAAAATAGAGTAGTTTGTTCTTATTTCTATTTGGTGGTTGAGAGGAAGTATTTCCTCTTTGAAGAATCAATTTGTCAATAAATATTTTTACACTCTCGAATTCTTGTTGATTAAAAGCAAAGTATTTAATTCGAAAATTCTTTACATCAAACGAGGACGGTCGTAGTTTTAGCTTCAAAATGTCAGAGCGCCGATCGCAAAAATTCAATATCGTTTATCTCCGGTTGAGTGATGCTAATATTGGTTACCGCCCTAATGTAGACAGCCATACAGATAATTAAGTGTGTATGTATGCAGTCTACTTTTATGGCTGTTTCTTTGCAAACTATGCTTTGTTACAACGTTGCAAATTAGTCAGTCAGCATGTAATATTTATGATTTTTTGTTTTTTGTTGCATTTTATGTTCAAGCTCATCAAATATGAAAAACACCATCATCATTATCATCATCTTTGTTCTGCTCATGGTGCATATTTTCTGTAGCTGCTGGTTTTCATTGATTCACTAGTAAACTTTTTTTATGGCAAGCAACGATTTTTCTAATATACTCTTACTTGCAATAATTTCTTGCACTCTCTGTTTGAATTATTTGTCTAATTCTCAATGGTTACGAGTACGATAGAAGATCAGAACGAATCACTTTTATCCTATTTTGATTTTACAGCTTGGTTGCAAAAGGGGTGGGTGCGTGATAGAGTTGCCTTCCAATCTTACAAACAAAATACCCGTTGTCATAATACTGCAGTAATACTTGAGTATTTAGTTCTTTTTCAACTTTTCTGTACTGACAAAGTTATTGAGAACAAAAAAAAAAAAAAAAACAAAAACAAAACAAGCAAAACGAATTCTTAGGAAAAACAAAAAAAAGATGTTATAACTTTGAGGAACAAAGTTTTTCATGGGTAAAATGAAAAAAGTAGTGGGAATGGGCGGTTGGTGGTGTTTGGTGGTGGATGTATTTTGGTCGATGTGTTTGTTCTACATGTGTACAATTTGTTATAATAAATAATTTATCAGTTTCATTCATATACAATTCACTTTGGCATTTACGAGTATAAATAAATATGAATGTTTTTGGTTAACAAATTTCTGGGCGATGTTAACTTTTAGTGCGACTAATTTTTATTTATATAAAATAAATTTTTATGGCATATTTCTTTTAGTTATGGGTCGGGTTTATGTGTCTAAATAATTGTATAAATTTATGATCGCATTTAAGAAAGTAAAAACAAAAATTAATTAAATAAATTGATGACAACAAGAGGGTGTCTGTAGTTAAAGAAACTATGAAGAATTTTCTACAATCAAATATTTATAAATTATTTAAGTATATAAAATCTCTGAATTTTGCACAATTTAATTAAAGAATTTACACAAAAGCATTTGCAGCTTATGTTGTGGTTAGACACACTTTTCAATAGATAAACTTGTAATCAGTTATAATTAAAATCTTTTGTATTTAGCTAAAGATGAAAGCAAACAAACATTTTGTCTGAATATCTCCTTTTTGTTTGGCTTTCTTTATTTTTATTTTTTTTTTGTAAAGAATGTACAATTTTTTTATTGCTAATACAAAGTTATTAAGATAATCGAGATTTTATAGTGATTAAAGTATCGATTAGGTATTTTCTTGATGTATTGGCCAAATCAGCGACTCGCAATATGTTTTCGTAATGTTATTCCGGGAAATATCGAAATAAATTATGGCTTCAAAAGAAATATAGATTTGAATTATATAAATTTGGTTTTAAAGGTAAATTAATCAGCTATGGGTGCAATAAGAAATACAATTAGTTTAAGTTAAATCATTAAGATTTTTAAAATAACTTGCAACTGAAACGTGTTAATGGTTTTCTAACTCTACTGTTTTTTTTTCTCTCTACTTTTAGACATGGGCATTCACATAAATATTTGGTAAGTGATATTTTTATGATATTTAAGCAATTTTATTGAGGCGTAAAAATAGAAATTCATCACTATATTTGATACGTATTTTTTTTATAAAAGTGAAATTTTTTTGCAATGCCAAACCAAAATAAAAATCATTAGAATCATAAGTTCAAGATAATGTGGTCTTCCATCAATTGACCTTTTCCACGAACTATAATAGTGAAATATATATATTAATATGGAGTTTTACCAAACTCCAAAGAATAATTCTTCTCTCCACTTGAGCATTTAAGAAACACTGACCATACGATGAACTGAAGCTAATATCAATCGATTTTATTGCTTAAACCACAATAAACGTGGCCAGACAACGAATGCATACAACAGCAATAATGCTGTTTACAACAAACAGCAGTAGCAAAAACAACAGCAATAAAAAAAAAACAAACCAAAACACACAAAAAAGTATGTTTGGTTAGAGAGAGTGAGAGAGAGAGAGCTCAGCAAAGGATTTTGGCAAGTTGAATGAAAACATATTTTGTTAAATGCTTGATGATGATTCTGTAAGTAAAGTTTATTGGTGAAAACCTAGACATTTTGAGGTTGAACAAACCTCAATAGCAACAACTGCAATAGCAAAAAAAGAAAAAACACATCAACATGGTTTATATGTATCTAGGAGTACATAAAAGGCTTTTAACATTATTAAATTTAATAGCAGACAAGTCTCAATTATACATACTACTTCTTGTATATGTATTCATTCGAAATGTATTTTTACTTCAATCTTTCTGTATGAGTTATTAGCTACAAAAGAAACGTATTAAATAGATAGATTACCATGGTATTAAATAAATCATGTTGTAGCACATACTTTGCTATTAAATCTAGCTTGAAAGAAAGATATTATTTTGATTGAGTTGTAAAGTTTTTGAATTTAATGGAAAATTATTGTTAATGCATATTTAACAATTGAGTTTACAAGTGCATGCCTTCACACACACACACACTTGCAGTTGATTGACCAACACTTGTTAATCAGCTTAAATAATTGCGCTTTATGTTTAATGTGTCTACTTGATTATCGTTAATTAATGTTATTAGCACTCATACAAAACTAAATTCTGCACTGCGCAAAGTACCTACGAGAAAAAAGACATACATACACATACACATGCATGCTCAAAATTTTCAATTATGCCACCCACCTACACACAACAGTTAGATATCTAGTTTTGATGTGTGTGTGTCTCGCTGTTGGTGAAGAGTTTTATTACGATTTGTTTATAATTTATGTATGATGGAAGTGCATAAATCTTTTAAATAAATAGATATTACACAAATCCAAACATACATACACAACATGGATCCTTAATATTTATTATTATATGAACAATATGTTTAATAAGTTCATGTCCTTCTTTCTAATTGCAAACATGTACTCGTAGTGTATGTATGTTGCGTTCGTACAAATGTACAAATGTGGGCGAATGAAACAAATGAAAGTGTAAATTTGTAAAGTATGGATGTTCATTGTATGCAAAAGCTGACAATAAGTTAATAATAATGAAGACATGTGTATAAATAAATTATGTCTTTCTCTGATGGCTGGTAGAGTGTGCAAATTCTGCAAATTGCACTCCAAGTAATTAGACAATATTTGAATTTATTATTATTTTGTTTCTTCTCTTTTTTATTCATCTAATTAAATTGAAAACAATTTCGTACATTTCACAGTACATAAATTCATAAATTATTTTATGTAATTCTGATAAATTGTTTTAATTATTATTGAAAACATCATTGTTGCAATTAAAAAAATTTTCAAAGAGGCGTACTTCTTTAGTTTAATCCTTTTGTTTCGACAGCAGCAGCTGTTTGATTTATTTCTGCCGTTTTCCAAATAAGTCAGCATATTTTGGAGTTGTTCAAACATGTGTTAGTTTTTACTATTTAAGTACCTGCTTGTTAGAGTCCTTGTTAGTTTATTTAGTAGTAGATTTTTTTTCCAATAATTTCACTTTTACTTAAGTCAAGTTGTTTAACAAAATAACTCTGCTATTGTTTGGGTAAACAAATTTTTAACACTTGAAGAAAAATAAGGAATAATTCTAATGGAAATTTAGACATATTTTTCAAGGATTTGTCATCTTCAAAGGACTTTTATGCCTTTTTAGAATTAACTTTCCAGTATTTTGAGTAAAGAACAAAGATTTAAAGAATTCTTTTGCGCATGTTTTAAAGCAGCATGAATTAATTTTGCGCAAAATATGTACGTATGTACAAACATATTTAAATGAGATTTTTAAATAGTTCATAAAGTCTAGACTAATAATTCAAATTTTTCGAAATTAACAAAATGAACGCCAATTTATCTACCAAGGTTGCGTGCTAAAATTTAGAGATGAATTTCAAATAACAGCATACCTGAACGAATATACTTTTTTCAGAATTCCGAAAAATCACATATCATTTTCAGTTGTATGCTAAAAAGTTTAATTGTTATTAAATATTTTTATAAAATCTTTGCTGTAATAAACATATAAACGTAAGTTTATCCAATATACGTTAGTTTTGAAATTTAGGAAAATTCATTAAAAATCAGCTTAGCTGTACGAGTATCCTTTTTTCCAATTTAGAAAAAAATAGATGTTTGAATATTTCAGTTTTGTGCGACAAAGTTTATTTTTTTGCTAGTTTAATATTTTATAGTGTTACTTCCCAGCAAAAACTACTGCTTCGGCCGAAGCAGGTTTGTAAGGGAGAGATGCTTGTTGTTGTTGTGCTTACTGCTGCGAAAAGCGCTTCGAACATGCATGAATTTTGTTTGCGATGTCCCACTTTGGAGCTTTTGCTTTTTACATAAAAGAGCGCTTGTTTCTAAAAATCCGAAATGCGCTAATATCAGGTTTGAATTATCTGAGTTTTGTCTTGTCGTTTTACTGCGTCATCTACTCACATACATAATTCATCTGGAGGCAAATACACAACTTTAATTAAATAAGAGAGCGAGAGAGGCAGAGAGCATCTAAATGAAATTTTATCTTCCATTCGTTGTTTACTTTATTATTCGCGTCAACTAAATGTAAACAGCCGACCAACTTCAACGTGCTTAAAAATAAGTTGAGCGATCTCTCTGCCTTCTTTTTGTGCAGCCTCGGAAGCGCTTCAAAACAGCGCATCTCGAAAACATGAAATTTTGTTACTGCTTCCAGAAACATAATAATTTTTTGCTGGGTTATGAGATTTAAATTTCAATTGATTATAAAATCCAGAAATATATGTACTTCAAATCGATTGAAATTAACAACACGGACGTAGTTTTATCCAATTTACGTTGCTACCAAATTTAAGACAAATTCTTTTGTTAGCAGCAAAGCCGCGTGAATGTCCTTTTTTATAATTTCTAAAATATTAAATTCTATATTCACTGATCCTGAAGCGGACATATGTATAATCAAATAAAAAAAATAGGGAAATACATGCATACAAACCAACCTGGCAGTTCATGTCGATTAACTATTTTAATAAAAAACTAATATCATAATTCTCAGTTTATTTTTCATTGAATATTTATATTTAGTTCCTTTTTTTTATAAATAAAATAAATAAAATTTTTTCAAGTGTACTCATATTTTAAATCTACATCTGTCATTGTGTACTTCAGTTAAGTCCTGTGAACAATGTCGGTAAAACAACAGCTACAACAACAGGAGTAAAACATAAGACTTTTCTGTAATTGTTATTTTAATTTAATTTGCTAAATATATTTTCGTTTTCTAAACCCTCTTTTAAAAACAAAATAAAACAACTGACTAGGTAACGGACTGACTGCCTGACATACGGTTTACTATTACAGCAATAAACAATGAGATCTACCTAAAAAAGGACTTCTGCCTTTAGAGCTCTACCAACATATATACGTTTCAGTTATGTCAGTCAATAAAGTAATCTTCTTAGGTTTTTGTTTTCTTAATTTTTGTACAGAAAATCTACTACTAAACATACACACTTACACACATGCATATTTATATATAAAACACATACCCATGAGTCCTTACTAAATATCCTACCTGATGAATAGATGATTTTGTGTGAATTCTGTACATATAAATACTTAAGTACGTATGTATGTGTGCCAAATTCGGTCCAAATTGTCAGGCTGTCCATCAGCTTTGAACAGGTTGTTAGAAAATGTCATTGCCACAAATACATGCACGTATGTACATACAACAGTTCCTACCATTTTGCATGAGTATGTTTGTATCTGCATAAACCGATAGAAGAGTGCATACTTGTTATATATAATTTCTTTTTTGTTGTTTTACACTTCTTAATTTTTTTTTTTTGCCTAAACTGTAAATCGGATTTCCATTTTTATGAAAATTTTGTATTTGCAGGCAGCTTGTTTGTACAAGTTCATGTGATGATGTGCATGAGCGAATGTCTGCATAGAATTGGTGTAACGACTGACACACTTAGTTTTCGGAATAAATAATTAGAAAAACTAAAATTAGAAAATGGCAGAGATGTACAAAACTGGTCATTGATTTAAATCATAATCTCTAACAATATAAAAACAAAACACATCCAGGCATTAAAAAAACAACTTTTTCTTTTTGTAATTGAAACTAAAATTTTTGTATTAATGAATTTGAAAAGCAGAGAATCACTATTATTTTCGTGTGAACCTTAAAAGTCCACTTTGTGGGATGTTTCTATATTAAATAATATTTTATAAATTATGTGCATATTCTTAATAAAATTATCATTTAAATTCTCTTCATCTTTATTAAACTTTTAAACAAACAAATGTCACAAATAGTGCGTACTTGAATTGATATTTGAATTGGTTACGCTTTGTCCTGCTAGTTCGTTTTAATTATGATGGCAGAAGGAGGGTAGAAGCAGCATATGTTTTGTGCAAGGCTTTTGAAACGACAGCCATCGTTAGATGGAGAAACGGCTTTAAACTCTATTTCATTTAGTCCGTCGTCTATGTATTTTTGTGAGTATTTGCTCTAACCTTTTAATAGCTTGAAAAGTACATAAATGCAATATGGCATCGAATAAACACAGCAAGAAAATAGCAAATCATAATACGAAAAAAAGGCATAGAATATTCTCCCTAAAGCATCATCTGACAATATTTACATTCAGACAAAAGACACTTACTTATAAACTTATTTGCTCATACACACACATAGCCATGTATTGGAGCTAAGTCACTCTTATTATGAATGAGTTTTGTCCTTGCATGTAATTGTTTGCTTTTGTTATTATATGCGAAAATGTGTACGTGCATATGTGTGAGTCTCTTTAAAAATTGACTTCATGACTAAACAGTTTAAGTTCACAAAAGGGTGAAGTAAAGGAACAAAGAGTCAAAATATCCTGGAGGCATGGCTGGTTACCAAAACACATAATAAAAAATAAGAGTACAAAATATAAAAACAAAACACATGCACACAAACTACTAGTACATCCAAAAAAGTGTAACACATACCCCTATTCAAGCCATATCAAAGGACGAAGTAACTCGAATTTTTTTCTTGTGTTTTCCTTTAGAAATATGAACTTTGTGTCTGCCATTTGTAGAAAATGAATTGAATTTTCTTTTGTCAAGTGTTTTTTTTTTTGTTTTGTTTTTTTCTATTTTGAAACAAAATTTTAAATACAGCAACAAAATAAGTTTGCCTGAACCCATTCATATCTTAAATAGGTTTCACAACCTTAAACCATGTTTTTTAAATTACTGACAATGAAAAAGATAAAATAGTTAAGAAAAAGTAAAACTATGCTGCAAGAGAGTCATAACTCAAAAACGTAACATATAATTTTTTGTTTTAAAACGTGAATAAATAACATATTTGTATGATATTTTTACACACTATAAAGAATGTATTGATATCGTTAGTTAAAAAATCGTATTATTTGCGTTATTACTCTCTTTCTTTGTGGGTGGTGTTGGCTGAAGTAGTTAGCGCGTTGACTACTAAGCAAACAATGACGTGGGGCCTGGGTTCAAACCCTGGCCAGAGCAAGTCAATCAACATCATTAATTTCTCTAATGTACATTAGTGAGACATTGTATTAATTGTTGTCGGACTATTTAAGTGATGAAGGCATAGCACTGGTCACTAACAGCGATTGATGCTGTTCCAAGCGAATGTACACAACATCGCCCTCCTTCGGCGGTTAGCAGAAACATCGGCGAAGTAAACAAATTAATAAAAATGCCTGCTAATACAGCTTAACAAAGTGTATGCGTCTACTTAACACCGGTGGCACCTCAACACTGCCTTAAAAATTAATTTAACGCGCAAAGCAGAGTTGTGAAAGAGTTAAGTCTTCTAAATTTTCAAAATCTATCTTCTCTACTCTATCCCTCTCTCTGAGTTCCGGCACAATGCACTGCATACGTAGGGGTCATCCCCTGAGTGCTGGTCCTAATTAAAAAAAAAAAAAAAAAAAAAAAAAGGCTCGATATAATTAAATCTAAGAAATTTTTAACTTGTTAAAATTTTAATATTTTTTATCGGTAGTTTCTTACTGTGTAATACCTCATATTTAAAATGTGCAAATGTAAATAACTTTATAAAGCTGCTGGGAGCAAGTATCCACATGCTATAAAGAAAATAAATAATTCAAAACTATAAATAATTTGTAATATATGGAAATTAAGAGACTAAAACAAGATTAAAACAAGACAATTTGAAATTATCTAACAAAATTTCTGAAAATTTATTTCCCTTAATTGTGTGACTTTCCTAAAACAGCACCATTACAAAGCAGAGAGAAATTGTTAGCAAAAGCAAAGTCGGCAAATGAACATACTTATTTCATGGTTATTTTTTAACTTTAAGCTAATTCAGCTTTGGAAGCTTAAAAAAACTCTACCGATTGATTATGCACAACTCCAAAGTTTTATATATTTGTGGTCTTGAAATCTGCGTATAAAAATTTTTAAATTTGCGTATAAAAACTATAGAAAAATTTCGTCCTAATTAATTTATTAATAAATTATATTAAAATAATCATTCATTTTAATCAGATTTTATTGCTTTTGAGAAACCATATCCACTATTTAAAGCTACTCGCCCCTAATGATTGAAATATACCTGCTTCGTTTGGCCGTACCCTAAGCATTTGGCAGATGAATTAAATTTGAAATCATTTTTAAACGATTTATGCAAACATTTGTATATAGTCATTACTTTCTCAAATGTGTAAAATCCTTGGCTTAAGGACGTAACAAGTAAATAAAAATACATCACTGAACTTTGCAGATGACATATTGGGAAAAGCTTTTCTTTCAAAAGGGGAACAAAATATATTTTTTTAAACTAAATTTCTAATAATGATTTGGCAATTTATGGAACACGAGTTTTTTTTCCGAAAGCTTCAAAATACAAATTTATGTACATTTCACTCAATTGGAGCAACATCGTCACAACTAATATCCGAGTCGTTGTATCGTACTTCAAATATTGTAAAATTTTCATATAAATTGTAATTGTAAGCTCAACTCTTCAGAGAGAGGAATAAAATAATTTTTTTTTTCATAAATTTCAATACGAGAATTAAGTCTGGTATCGAAAGCTCGAAAACTTACTTCTATACACATCCTTTCACAAAATGTAACATATCACAGAATTTCATTGCTTTAAATAGATTACATTGGCAAATTGATGCTGCACAAATTTAAAGCTGATAAACAGTAACACCAAATATGCTTATTTGTCATTAACTTCAGAAAATAATCAAGCTGATTGAGCCCTCAGCCTTTAGCCACTACAGCCTCTGCTGGATATTTTAAGTATGTTAATGGGATTGCTGTCTATCCAAACGTACCTGATTTGATTTCATGACAAGTATTTGGACAACCAAATTCGTATCCTTGGGAATGATTTTGTTTTCTTTTCTGAAGTTTTTGTAGTGTTTCTTTTTTGTTTGCTGTTGCTGTTGTACGTTGAAATAAATGAAATTTTCCTGGTGAACAAACTGTTTATTATGCACAACATAATGTTATATATGACATTGTCACCATATGCTGTCATTTTGATGTAAACTTTCTTTCGTATTATCAACCGTAAAGAAAAAGTGAAATTAAAGAAATTCTTTTTTAAAAAAATATTCTTATACATAAGAAATATTTCCTTAAAACTTTTCTTTTCTTGTAAGATTTTTCTTAATTTCTTTTAAAACTTGCTAAAAGCTTTAAGGGCCTTACTTATGTATGTATGCAAGTTTATATGTATGTATTTACATACATATGTAGATGTATGAATGTATGTATGTACATGTGTATATATAAGTTGGTATGGGTTCTTCTGTGTGCGTCTAAATAAAGATAGAGAATAAGTGTCACACAGTCATAAATTAACTGATATCTATTGCCATAAAGGCCTCTTCTTAATTTCCTGTATGGATTTTAATATCAACATTAAATTTAGGGTAAAATATCCATTTTCCACTATTTTCCTTTTACTATTTATTGTTCATTTCTTTTTATAACCATTCCTTTTTCAATTCCATTTCAAATTGTTTTTGCTTTCTTTCAAATAAGTTTAGACTACGTAAGAGGGTTTGTATAATTTTAAAAGTACATATGTTTTTTCTATTTATTTTTAACGTTTTATTTTATTTTATGAACTATGATATACATCCACAAAGTGTGTTTATGTTCTTTATTTTGCGGAAAGATTGTATATGTACGTCCGCTTGTTTTCATGTGTTTCATTTTATAATAAACATGAGTTAGACATTCAGTTCGTATTGCAATTTAAACTTAACTGGCCTTAAGCTAGACCTTTTTTTAACTCAATTGTTTTTTTTTTTTTTTTATTTTCTATTTCTCTTTTCGTAGAAACAGCACAACTTTTTGTATGATCAAGTATAATGTTCTTTTCCATTCTTTATTCATAGAAAAACTCTAATATAATGGTTTGAAATATTTCTTTTGGGCAAGTGAAGTGCACATACATACATATGAACGCACCCGAACATGTTTAAATTCTTTTCAGAAAGCATTTATTTTTAATGATATAAAATTATGTGGTTTTTAAACAAAAACCTTAAGTTGAACTTCTTAATAAAAAGAAAATATATTTTTATTATTGGTTACCAGAAACAGAAGAAGAAAGCAAATAAAACATGTACGAATATGTATGTATGTGTACATGTATTAGAGCAGCCAACTTTTAGAAAATAAATACATACATATGTATGTAGTACTGCAGGAATTGAAAAAGCTTAAGATATCAACATGAACTTTTGAGAATAGTTTAAAAATTTATAGCGATGCACAATTATCTCCCCTTTCTGATGGCAACGTCCAAAGACCCTAAAAAATTGGTGTTCTTGAATATGAAATTCATCACAGCCAACAATATTCCGAATGCAGCATCGGCTATACTGAATTTGCGGTAATCGACACTTTTTTCATGGCACAAAATTTGTATATTTTTCGAAATCTTTCGTCAACGATATCATGTGAAAATAAATATTATTATTGATCGGAATTCTGTTAAGTTATTATTCACACAATGTAAAAATTTGGGTTTCTAAGAATGCCTTGAATTCTATTATGATCGACTTAGCGATTCACAAGCTATAAGAGGCTTATATTCAAGCACCCACATACGCACATACATTCACATTTACATAAACCCAAACTTAAATCATTTGAAAATCAGTCAAAGTAGTCTTGTACGATCATCAAAGTCAAAATCTAGTGTTCACAAAAAATTGTGCATGAAAAAAATATCAAAACAAACTCTTCGAAAGAAGTTATTTTTCTCTTAACCAGTGAAAAAAAACTTGAAAAAATATAACAACGTTTATTTAAATTTCATAGATTACATGAAATGCAATAAATTTATTTTCGTAAATTTGTTTTAAAGTAAAACAACAAAATTTCTATTAAATTTAATCAAGCATATTGCTTTTGAAATTCAGAAAAATCCTTTGCTCATGTTTGTGTTATTTTCAGTCTGAATAGATCTACACACACACACATACACAATCTAGACTGCAAACATACATACACATATTAAAACACAGACACATTATATGTATATGGATGTATACAAATATTAAAATAAAACAAAATTCACGTTATAAAACATAAAAAAAATACTGAAAAAAATTTATATAAAAATGAAAAATTTATTAAAATACCAGACAAGCAGTTTACTGCTTTAAATCACTATAATACTAAAATACAACAAATAAATGTCAAAATTGTGTTCACTTCCTCCAAAAAAAAAAGGAAAACAAAAACCAAAACAAACAAAAGCAGCAACAATGAATGGAGCAACAATAAGAACAACAGTGGCAATAAAAACAAGCGTTTTAGTCAAATAAGTTAAAAATAACAGCAAAATATTATTTAAGAAAAAAAATAGATGAAAATAACGAAAAATATAAGAATATCTTGTTATATCCGTTTTACAAATAAAAACAACAAAAATACATAGAAAAACATGTTGTATCTGCAACACAATAAGAGAAAATCAACAACAACAACAATATCCGACATATAAATATATGTTTATGTGTATGTGTAAAAAATAGCTAAGCACACACTATTATCCTTATAAGCAGACGCACACACACACACACACATAATTTTTGGCTAAAACTAAAAACAAAAAACATGAAAGATACAAACTTGAATCAATCTGAAAAAAACGGAGGGGTAGATGGGGATAAAATTTAGAGTCATATTTTCAATAGAGTTGAAAGTTCATTTGAATCTGTAGACAAAAGCAAACAGGGAGCGTAGCTTTTGAAGGAACTATATCCTGTGAAAGATGTAGAGTGGCTGTTGCTAAAACAACGCACATCTCATAACAACCGAAAGTCGTGTATTGCCATAAACAAATGCTGCTTTTACATTTTTTTTATGCACACTATCAAAATCTTTGGCGGTATAATGATTTCTTTCGAAGGTTTCAAATTCAATAGAATAGAAATGGTTTATTTAAGTGTCCTTCAGAAAAGGATCTGGGAAGTTTGTTCAAGTTCGTTATCATAAAACTGATGTCGATTCATCATAAATAAATTTTCGTGTAGGGCTCAAAAAATTCACTGCATCAGGTTTGATAATTGCGCTATTTGCTGTTAAACTCAAAGAAAATATTTTGTATGGAGTATTTAGAAATTGTTTGCAAAATTAAAACGAGCCATTTTTAATTTTTTTTTTTAAATAAAGGCCTGATGTGTTTCATATGAGGGAAGGGTACGAGTATTGTAATGGAAAACTGTTTGAAAACAGCTTAAACTCTATTTTAGTTACAAGTACGACATTCTATTCTGGTCTTTTTTTCGTTTTTCTTTTTTTTTCTTTTTTGCTTCACATGTGTGTTTGGTTTCTCCTCTACTCGTTATGTTTTGTTGATTTAAGCCAAGTGTATGCATAGACTCTGACGTATATTTGAATTTCAACAGCAGGCTGGAACAGCGATAGCAGCATCATCATATCAGCCGTATCAGTCAGCCAGTCAGCAGCAGCATTTGAAAGCAACATTAACCATGTCTGCTATTTCAATTACATAAATTTGTCGCTTTTGTTTGCATTCTAATTTAAATACGGGCTGTTACAGCATCACAAAATTTTAATAGTGTATATTTCCCCCTTCTTTCTGCTCTCATTTCTGATTTCAGTATTTTCCAAAACCGCGAAGTGTGACAGAGCAACGCATTTAAGGAAAGGGGCCAGTTTAAATTGTATGAGACTTGGGATTTGGATTTTACAATTAAACAAACAACAACAAAAATAAACAAAAGTTTACATACAGTCTGCGAAACACAGCATTAATTGAAGTTCAAGTTCGTTGAAAGTTTAACAAACGTTTAAAAAATTTCTTTTGTTGCGTCGTGCCAACAGCCATTTAAAAAATAAACTCGATTAAAAATATACTCATTCACATGCAGGCAATTTTGCAAACCTTTTTACCACTTATTTTGGCGCAGAGTAGCAAAACAAAAAAAAAAAATATATACTCACAAACAACAACAGAAATGTTTATGGTCATGTTTTTTTAATTGCACCATAAATGAATACAAGAGAAAAAGTTCTGAAATATATATTGTGTGTTTTTCCTTTTGTTTTAGAAACCAAATTTACTTTTCGAAATTAAGACTGAAATAAAAGCGAAGTTGTTAAAATTTAAGCATGTTTTTCACTCTCTCTCATAAAGTCTGCAGTAAATAAAGAGTTATTTATTGAAAATTTGCAAAAACTTTCTTTTTAGTTAATTAAAAGCAGAAAATTGTAGTGCAGGGATTGTTTTTTTTTTTTTTTTGGTAACATTACAACATTCACTTTATGTCTATGAAGCATAATGAAATGAGTTTTTTTGTCCGCAGGATAATAATGGTCAATCGAAAATTTAACTAAAACTTTTACAGACCATTCCTATTACCAGTGTTAGGTTTATCTGAAGCTTTCAAGAGGTGATTAGGTCAGAGTTAACTTTAAACTGATCTTATATTCTATGAAATAAGCCCACGGACCTTCACAAAGTTCAATAAAATGTGATTAATTTAATGGAACAGGGAGCCAATTAGATTGTCGTCTTCTATCATAAAAATTGATATTTGCTTTAACTCGATAAGACATTTCTGAGAAAAACAATTTCTTTTTCTATTTAATAATAATTTGTTCAACTAAAAAGACAATGTATACGTTATTTTTTTAGTTCAGATAATTCTTGGAAAATTTATTGGTGAAATTCTAATAATATATTTACATTTGCATTTTCTATGTTTTATTTAAATTAAACAATTCGGTTTTTCTTTGTATATATTTATTCTAACTAAATCTCAATTTGTGTTAAAATACTACAAAACTTTGGCCATTACAATAGAAGAATAAAAATGTAACATAACTTTTTCTTTTTCTTATTTAGAAACAGAAACTGCAGTTAAAAGTAACTGAGAATGTTAAAGAAACATTAAATTATTAAAATTTATAACTTTTTATTAAATATAGTAACAACTCGCAAATGAAAATAAACTACCACGAATACAACTTTTGCATACAATAATAAAAAAAATAAATTGGGAAAAATCCTTTTTGTTTAAATTTACTTACACTCGGAATAATAAACTAAATATTTTTGAAGTAAAAGAAAAATTATGTTAGTATCTACTCTTCAAACTTTTAAATACATAAAAAGAAAACATTTTTTTCTTGACACAAATATCTTGAGAGTATGAAGGTGTTGACAAGAATATTTAATTTCCGAATTTCCTGTTTGAAAAGGCAAATTATTTGATGAGAAAACAAATGATAATTATGGCGCAAACAAAGGCCAGAATCTCAATAACGAAGCAACTTGAAATGGAAAATTTACTTGACATTTCGTACAGCAACAACAACAACAAAATCAAACATTTGGACTGATTTAAATATTTTCTATTTTTTCGTTCGTTCACTCGTTCGTGGGTTAAGACAATCAAACAGTCACGTAGCAGTTAGATAGCGCCTCATACTCTAACGCTTTTGATGAGATCTCGTTAAGAATTCATTGTTATTTAGTTTCTTCTTTGTGAATTTCCAAATTAAAACTGTGGTGGCAAACAAGTACGGTAATAAAATTCCAGGTCCTTTATCCCTCACTTCGTGCAAAGGTAAAACGAATAATGAGACAAACAAACAAATTCCAAAGTTTATGGAAAAACATGTCTCCTAGAAAAACATCAAACACATTAGCAACCGGGCAAAACCAGACGCTGCCAATGACGACGACTGTCTTAAAATAAATAAAATAATAAAAACGATTTTATACATTTTTCAATTCATGCCTATACGTGCATAATTTTGTTTGTTCTGGTGTTCCATTTCGACAAAACCAGTCATAGCACAAAAGCTCTATTTATACTTTATAGATTCGAATTCCATCATTGTTGTTAATGCATGAAACGTCGAAAGCCTTAAAATGTAAATTAATTTAAACGAAAACGACAAGTGTTTGTTTGCAGCTACAGAAATAATCGATAACAAAACGAGAATGGAAAAGGAAATGGAATAGACAAAAATGACAATCAACAAGATCCAATCACAAAACGAAAGCAACAGCACAAAAAAATACAAATACAAATAAATTCTATGAGTGTTTTATTTTTAAAATCAGATAAAATGGAATAAAAACAAAAAAAAACAAGTAGTAAAATATTTGGTCGTCCCTATTTTGCTTTTTCTAAAATCGAAATCATTGAGAACACATTAACCCTTGATTATCTTTGCAACGAAATATACAAAGTGGACAGACTGGCCGGTCATCTAGATATACAAACACGATATGAAAATGTAATGAAACCAATAAAAATAAAACCGAAAAACAAAGATGTCAACAACCAAAAACGTGCAACAACAAACTGAACCGGAAGAGGGAGATTTTTGCAAAAGGACACACACACACATGCACAAAGGCATTCACACAATAGTAACACCATCATATCAACACCAACACAGATATAGCAAAGAAGAGTACACACACACACACCCAAATATCCCAGATAGTTCGTTAAGATAAGAAGTACTCAAAAATGTTTAAAGGAAAAAAACATGAAAATAGATATGCCGATTTTTTTTTATAAACTGATATGAGTGTTAGGAAAAGCGAAAAAAAAGAATAATGAAATCAAGGAATTACATTTTTCAGGAGGTGTTTAAATACTCAATTTCATCTTGATAAAATGTTTGAAGTGAGAAAATAAGGACACGTTTTGACAAATAAAATAAAGCTTATCATAGCTCAGCGTTGTGTTTTCCAAATAAATGATCTGACGGTTGTTTCTTCTGTTACATCCACTATTTTTCTTTTAAATATTTTACAAACAAAGATAATAATCCAGCTGAAGGACAAAAGAAAGCAACAGTTTTGCTTTTTTGTATAATCACAGAACTGTAAACGTTAATTGCAATAACAGTTTTTCAAGGCCTGGTTTTTGGGATTAGCTTAGAATTATTTATGAGTTTAGTATTTAATTTCTAATTTCATGAAACAGACAGTTCGAATAAGTGCGAAATTTTACCTGTGACGATTTTCAAATACAATTTATTATCATTTCAAATCTACTATAAAATAAGAAAAATTTTACAGACTGTAACTTTCAAGATCATGTGTCGATTTTGGGGCCGGAGGGGTATTCAGCATATCACAAAGAGAAAAACTATAATAAAAAAATAAAATAACTGAAAAACTGAAAAAGACTTTTTTGTTCTAGATATTTTTAAATTAACAATTCATTAACACTTTTTCTTGGTACTCTGCTCTGTATAATTTGGAACCTTTCTTTCCAGTCTATTTATTGTTAAGCTTTATTTTCTCTCTCTCTCTTTGATTGTGTGTGTGTGTGTTTGGTAGCACTCATGTACTTATTTCCGTGCACATGTACGTATGTAGATTTGTAAAAATGTCATACTTTAAGCCTTGTGACAGTGAATAATTAATTTCATCCATTAGTGCACATATTTATGCCATCAACCAGCAACAAAAATTTCCCAAAGGACTATTAAATATTACGAAAACAGAAAAATATAGCACCAGCAACAACAAAGAAAAAAATTTAAACAAAAATAAAAACTACTGCCGGATGAATGAATAAATAAATAAAACAAAACAAAAAAATAAACTAAAGTAGAGTTTTAAACTTTACTGCCATCATGCACAAATATTACATACAATTATGCATCATATAGAGAGAAATGTATGCACAGAAATGCTTATGATGCATCATACATGCATGCATGCATTATTCAAGTGTCTAGATCTACAACAAGGAACAGTTTGAAAAGTGAACAATTTTATTGAGAATATCTGCAATAGAATTAAATAGAAATATTTACAATCGTAGAGCCCTACTAATGGTAGCGAAGCCTTTAAACACATGAATGCTTAAAATAATTTTCAAACAAAATTCTTTTTTTTTTTTAATTTAAAGAATGCATTGAACATTTTTCTATTATTGCAAACAGTAAATTAAATTAAAAATTCGAAAAAACGTATTAAGGTCTTCTTAAAATGTAGGGTATCAATGAGAAGGGGGTAATTTTAATATATCACGCTAACACCACTGTATAAAATAAATTATTTTCTGCTGCAGCTATTGTGTATGATGTACGAGCTCACAAACGGCAAACATAAATCGTGGAATTTTTAAAATCAATCAAATATTCCAGAATAACAATGGAGAGCGTGGGAAAGGTGGTCGGTCGCTGGGACCTTCAATAAAAGTATGAAAAACTCAACATTTTCATTCGTTTGGGTTGTGTCGTTAAGCCTGCTGTTGATAAATAATAGAAAATGCATTACAATACAATGGACAAGCCTGCAAGAAAAAGCAAATAAATACTTAAAAACATACCGTCATCAACAACAGCCAGCGTAAATTTCAACGAGTTTGACGGACAAACAAACAGACAGATAGATAGACAGACTGACAGTTGGCTGTTTGAGCGTTTACTGCATGTGCGTAAGCTTGCGAGTGTAGTGGTAATTTAAATCCTCTTGCCAATAAATTTCTCGCGATGCAATTTAGTATTTAACAACTTCCCAGTCTCATCTATTCTCAAAATCGTTCATCCATCAGTCTGTGTGTCATTTCGTCTACCCGACTGAGTGACTGTGCATTTTTATTTTTTAACATACTTCACCTTCACATCTCTCAGTAAAGACATCAACTGACATATGGCAGCGTTTTATGTTGCATCTGAAAAGCGTCAAAATGACAAATCGATGCAACGCCAATATATTTAAAATGTCGAAAACACATACTGCAGCAAACAACCGCAAAAATTGTTCGTGCTACACAACTGCCCATACCTCTGCAAACGGATGCGCTACCAATACACAAACATTAAGACAAACATCAGCAACTGCTGCTAGGAAGTATTACAATGTGTAACTCCCCCAAAATAACACCAACAACAATTTGTTGTTCCGTTTTTGTGTGTGTGTGTGTGTTTTGTGATTTTAAAATGTTCAATAGATTTGTTGTTAAATGATGTTTTTATTTTCCATATATTTTTTTGCTCGATTTATTTTGTTGTTACTGTTGATGTTGTTGCTGCTGTTACATTTGATATTTGTTTTTGGTGCATCAACTAAATGCCATAGATGGACATTAGTTTTATATCAACGTTTGAACGGACAAATGAACAAACAGACAAACATCTACATACATGCATATGCATGCTTAGACGGTTTCATAGCTAAACAACATACACTACAATTTTATTGTTGCAGTTGTTTAGTTTTTTATTACTATGAACTTCGTATATAAAATTAAACACACGCCTGTGTTAGTGTTTGTGTGTGTGTTCCAGTTGTATATTCGATGTATCATAGAAATTTTCATACAACAACGCCAACATCAGCCACGGTATTGATAAAATCATAAAGTCAGAACAACAATTCAATGATGTTTTTCTTGCCGCACCAGTTAATTTTTAAATGGAGCGAGGGAGGTTCGAAGGTGTGTATTGTCTGGTGTATGATGAGAAACGAAACTCTAATCAAACTTCCCAAAAAAAAAATTGTTTCCATTGAATTCTTCTGTTTTTATTTCTCCAATATAGAAGGGATACAAAGCCAACAACAAAAACAATGAATTGTTTAGTTTATTATGGGTTTGTTTGACTATTTAATGATTTTTAATCCTTTTGGGAATCGAAAATGTCAATGCATATTAAAATTTATGGTGGAGAATTTTCACAAAGCAGGAACATGAATAAAACTTAAGTCTGTAACGAAATAAATTTTTAAACAAAATACATAAATTCGTGTTCCATTTGTGAAGGAGGAAATTCTTAAAAGATCTTGAATTTTTTTCTAGTTATTTTTTGAAATTTATAAAATCCTACTAATATTATAAATATGAAAGTTTGTATATTTGGATGTTCGTTCCACTATAACGCTAAAGGTGCTCAATAGATTTTAATGAAAAATGAGACAAATTGGTACTCTTGGTACTTTTTGGTTTTTTTTGGTATTTTTGATTACAGTCACAGAATACAGAATACTTTCCGGGGGAAATGCTGGCGCATTTAGTGCTCCTGGATTTTAGTACTCTTTGAGTTTTCACAAAGCCACGGCTAGAAATTAGTTTATGTATAAATATGACTATATTTGCGGCAGGATATCTTATTGAAAATATTACTGAATTACTTTCGTCGTTTTCTTTTGCATGGTGGATAATTTTTATGACATTTTTGAGCACATTTTTAATATTGACGTATTGCTTCTAAGTTTAAATTTTTAAAATATTTGTAGAATTTTATTGCAAATAATTTTGGAAGGCATGTCAGATCGTTTATATCACTGCCATAAAGAGGTTGTTGACCACTTTTTCCATAGATTTTCATCAGCTTGTTGTGGCAGTCTCAGTTTATTTTTTTTTTGTAAAATTTTCATTCGCATGGCTCCGAAAGAGTTAATTTATGATTAGAAATTTATGAAATGTTTGTGTTGTTATTCAAAATTAATGAATTTCCAATTGTGCAACACAAATATTGAATACCAATTTTACAATTTTGTTACAAAATAATACATAAATAAATACATTTATACATACATACATGCATACATACATACAGTTGTAGCTTAGACACAGATTATACAACACGTATCAATAGAGTGCAATTCAAAGCATCAACTAGTGAGATCAATTTAAAAAAAAACGTTATTATTGTGCATACAATTTGCATAAACTTTTTAATGTAGACCGAAGAGAAGAACAAGCTGAAATTTGTAACATTCAACAAAAATTTATTGGAAAATGTATCAGATTCAATTTCGGCATTCTTGTTTTAATTTCTTTATGTATGTTTTTTTCCAGTAAATTTTTTGGTGGGTGGTTTGGATGGAATTTGGTTACAATTAATTGTTCAACTGAACTATATTGGAATTGCATTTGGTTGTCATTTTCATTGTTTTTTTTTCAGTTTTTTTTAGTTACTGCTGCTTCTTCCGTAATTGCTATTGTGGCTGCAGTTTTTGTCGAGTTTATGCCAAAATCATCATACACACACATACAAACGAATTCGAATGAATATAACTGAACGTATTATTGCATGTGAGTGCATGTGTGCATTTGTATGTATTTTCAACAAAAATGTTATAAAGAGAAATCAAAAGTTCTACCAAAAGTGGCAATAAACTCAAACATGTAGCATGTTGTTGTGGCACATGCAATGTGAAATCAAAAAAAAAATTTCCACCCTTTTTTATTAAAAGAATATAGTAAAGCACATACATACACATTCATATGTGTGCGTACGTGTAACAGGATTTTTTTCAGCACAAATACAAGCACATAATGTTGACTCACTTGGCTAAAAAGATGATGGAAAATACACAAAAAAGAAAATAAAGTTACTCCAAGATGTGTTACACAGAAAAATGAAAATGCGAACTGTTTGTCGTTTTATTTGTTATAAATTTTTTTTTACAAAAATTGGAGGCATTGTGGTTGAATTTGTGGTGCTGATATTGCAGCATGTTTTCATTTTGGGGTAACAATTTTTTGACATATCATAAAAATACACACTTTCGATTCACCCAACTGCTACTGATGATACTCAAAATCACACTCACACTGCTGGCATTTTTTGATTTCTGTTGTTTTTCTCATTTTAATTTTTTTTTTTTTTTTACAAAATATGGTTGAAATAATGAAAAATGTTTTAACTGATAGCAGCCAAAAGTATTGTTTTTTCTATATTTTTTTTTTTACTTTTTTTTTGTACTTTTATTTCTCTGCATACATATGAAAATCACAGATATCAACCCTGAAGTTTATAAATGATATGATGTCCTGTGATTACATACACATACATTAAAACACACATAACCATAAACACTGACAGGCAGACAGACAGACAGACATATAAATAATTTTTTATTATTTTGTTTATTCTTCTACTTCTTTTTTAAAGGGGAAAGTTTATACAAGAAAATAAAGAAAATTATGACTTTATCTTCTTGTGATATTTTTATCAATCAATCTACACTTAGAACAAAAGCCAGCAAAAAAAGAAAACACTTTTTAAACTAAACCGTGTTCGGTATTTGTGTATCTATTTCACCGCTAATGCACAGAAACAAAAAAAATCTCCTTTTGCCTTTCGACTTGTATTGTATTCGATTCTATTCAACACAGAACCCTAATTTGTTTCTAAGGAGTATAAGAAAAAAATAAAAACAACAACAGACATTTTTGAAAATTAAAGAAGGTCGAACCATCCATCATTTTAATGATATTAAACACAAGCTTTTGGCCTTAATACTATCTATCTACTCGTAGCAGTAAGTAAACACAAACACACCTACACACATACGTTTGTATGCCCACCAATAAAGTATATTCACATTTTCTACCAGACACTCACACAATTAAATGTCATATTATGTATGTTCCTCTGGTAAAGGCCAAGTGGTGTTGTGCCAAAAATAATCATGCTAACAACCCCCAAACAATATGCTTCAGAATAAAGTATAACGACCTGCCAAATTCATATGCAAAGTATGTAAAAATAACAATTTTTCTTAAGACATTTTTTTGTTTCTCTTAATATTTTCCACATTTATTTTTATTTTTCATTTTATGGGTTTTATGTGAATTCTTTTTTTTTTTTTTTTTTGTTAAAGTTTAAGTTTAAAGATTTTATCGACGTTTTTTGTATCTAACCCTTTTTGCGCTTAATTAAGATTAATTTGTAAAATATATTCGAGATGTATGAGAATAATAAAAAAAAAAAAAACAAAATGAAACACTCTATAAACAATTTATAGCAACAACGGCAACAACAATAAAATCTCAAGTTTATTTTGGCCTTTGGAAAATATTAACTTTGGCGCCAACATGTTTCGTTTAGCCTCAGGGGGCACAGAAATAAAAACAATTTACTTTATCATTTTGCAAAACATTAACAGACATTGGCAAACGCCATGAATAGGGTATACAAATATATTAGTTTCAATAACGTAAAGATAAAAAAATGATTTCATAGAACACTTGAATAGAAGGAAAAAATTATTGCATCGATAAAAAAAGAAAGAAGATATTCTAGTCCATGCCCCCTTAAGGGACAATGAAAAGGACAAAGCGTTTTTTCTTTAGAGACAATTGTATATCGTTAGAGCTGATATTCAAGTAATCTGACAGCTGATTTTGCTTTATTTTTAACGATTTTCCGTCATCCCGCGTCAAGTTTCGATTCTAAGCAGACCCAGCTTCGAATACACGCCATGAGTTCTGTTTCTCAGAGCCGAAACCAGATATTTTGAAAACTTAATTTGAAGTGGCGTAGTGTCATCTCTAATGCCACCTTAATGACCTGTACTCATTCTTGAATACACGACTGTTATTAAAAGCATGCTACATTAAGATAGATGCTGTATACTGTCTATGACTGTCTCTGTTTTTGGCAAGCTTGATTTTGTGCAAATTCACAAACAGAAAAACAAAAGTATAGAGACAAAAAAATTTTTTTTTTAAGAAGTAAAAATTATCTTTAAAAAAATTTTAAGAAATTTTTGTAAAACTGACAAAAACACTTCTAATCTTAAAAACTTGGAAGTTTTTCGGCAATTTTTTTTCTAGCACAATTATTTTAAGCAAAAGCGAAATAGACAACAAACAAATATAGAAACGGAAAGGAATGGCAAAAAGTTGATGATGCTAACGGCTAAACATACCTATGAGACATTTTAATAGTCCTTTATTTCGAAAAATTATCCTACAAAAATAACAAGAACAGCAGCAAAATATTTTCAAACGGAAAGGAAAACAGGAAATTTCGATAATGCAGCTAAAAGTTGTGTTTGAAAAACGACAAAAAATAAAGCGCAAACGGAAAGTACTTTTAGAAAAAAAAAAACGTAGATAGTGAGAATGAGATAAAAATCAACGAAGCCTAATTGAACCCAAAAGCATTAAGAAACAAAAAGCAAAGCAAAGTGTTAGCTGGAAAATTATTTCAAATGCTTTAAAGCTTCTTCTCTCTCAATTATTTATAATTCATTAAGAACAGCAAGAAATAAAGAAAAATATTTCTTGGGAATTAAGAGTAAAAATCATACATATTTCAAAATTTATTTACGATAAAATCTTTTCCAGCAAGTTTTTTGTTTAAGATTCAGGCGGTCAGTCATTGTCTAAAAATTTCCAACCTCTTAAAAAGTCATAATTAATTGAAAAGAGTACCCAAAAAAACTACACAATCAAGCACTTAATTAAGAATAAATTTTAAAATGAAACTGAACAAGAAGAGAAGGACAAATAAATTACTTGCGAAATAATTGTTAACTCGTTTGGAAAATTACGAAAATTCTACACAAGTTTTATTTGAGTCTCACACATTGAGTTTCACGTCATTCGATTCATTTATTTCGTTTCGTATTCCCAAACATCACCCACAAAAACTAATGGATGGACTTGTGTTTCATTAAACAGTTTTGCGTTTAACTACAGAATAAAAGAGAAATAAAGACACACTGACAGAGCAAGAAATACACAGATTGAATTTAGACTTAGTATTGAGCTGTAAAATGGTAAAATATACAAACTTGACCACAACAGCCAGCCAGCAACACCTATTAAAGCACTTCCAAAGAACTTTTAAATTACATTAAGTGCCAGTTTCACAAGACAAATTAAGAAGCTTTTTGGCAATTTGTTAATTTGGAAAAGTACGAAATGGGTTTAAGTGTTCGTTGACAAAACCCAAAGAATCTTAACAATTAACTTTTGTAGACCATCATTAATGTTCTTTCTGGCCATAAAAGATATTTATACTTTTTGTTTAAATTTATTCATTCGTAAGACTACAACGTTTTTCTTAGTTTAAGTTCTGCAAACAGAAGTGTAATAAAAATAACTTTCATATAAATGCCAGCTATGGGTTAACATTTTTCGAATATTTCAATGTAATTTAATATCCATTATTAGGGATAAATGCAGATTAGTCAAGGGGTCTCGGTCGTAGGTTGAACAAATGACTTTGAAAGGATATTTTTTTTAATATTAGTGGGAGAAGGAATATTTAACAAAATATTCGGGCGTATTCATGGTCGACTAAATATCGTTTATGAGAAAAACATATATACCACATGTAGCATTAGGTCTGCACAGTAGACTTTGAGTTTAATTATAATCTCACTAGTTGCACGACGTTATGAAAATATTTACGGAATTCGTGGAAGGTGTGGAATCAATTTTTATTTAATTCAGAATTGAATGAAATCTAAATAAAATTAGAGAAAAAACAAACATACGAGTACCTAAAAAGGATTTTCAATTAAACCTAAGTACCGTTCGCTACTACTCTTCACTACTAGTTCACCTGACCTTAAACGTTGACACTTTGGTTCAGTCCTTGCAATTCTCATCTGAAGTCGCTAAAAAGTATATTTAAAATTTAAACCATGCATGAGTGGTGCCGATAAATGGTTTAGAACCTCACTATGCATTCCTAAATAATAAAGCAAACACAAAAAAGAAAAAAAAAAAGAAACATTATCAGCATCTTCTTTACGTTAGGGATCAAGGATGCATCAAAATGCAACATTTATGTAAATAATTGTTTAATTTCGTCCCATTAATTATGTTGTTCGAAAAAGATCAAAAATGACAATAAATTTTTTTTGACTAAAAGTTTTTAATTTACAATTAAATTCGTATGCTATTGAAATGTTTCCATACAAAAACATCAACATTTATTATATCGATAATTTCAAATAGTTTCCCTCGAGTATCTTTTGTAAACAAATAATTCTATTTGATTTAATTTCCATATAAATTTATACAAACTAATAAAGTATATATTACCAAATTAGCATGCACACACACACACACAGAATTTCGAAGTATTTAAAACACAACAAGCAGCGAAGAAACAGAAGAAGAGCCAATGCTATTAATCAATTCATGAATTGGTTAAATAATTACCAAACATCAGGAGACACAGTTGCGCGTGCCACTGTAATACAACATCCGGTTGTGTTTTTTCCATAAAAATAAACCACGAGTAGAAAAATATTATTTTTATAGATACTGAATTGTGTACGGAATTTTCAACATTTTGGGCCTTAAATTTAAAACTGTTTCTTCGGAAATTTTTAAAAATTTTCAAATTTTTTTTTCTTCTTATGAATGAATGAAAACTTATTATTTAAGAATGAAAAATAATAGAAGTTTTAACCATTTATTTAGGAATCGTTTTAAAGATTTTTTCGTTTTATTATCAGACTTTATTTTAATTTGAAATTATAAAGTTTTTCAAAACTCAAATATATTAATTACGTAATGAATCCTGATTTACGGAAAACAACATGGATTAAAGTCCAAATAAAAATAAAGTTAATTGCGTTGAAAGTTCATGAATTTCCTAACTCTTAATTATATTAACGAGTACCAAAATCTGCTTCTTACTCACATTTAATTAAGTTAACGAAATAAATAATTTCGTTTTATTTTTCATTTTACGCTAAATATTTTTAAAGCTCTATCTGGAGACTTGTAACTTCACAATGGCTTTCAAAAAAATATTTATGCATTTTTCTTTTTTATTTCCTGCTAACAAGTCAGTTCTTTGTGCTCATGCAAAATGCGCGATTCCCAAAACAAAAGTGAATAGTTAAATAATGTTTGTTCAGCGGCACTATTAATAAAAATTTTCCTTAGTTTAACTTCTTTCATTTTATGTGCTGTTATCTTAATTTATTAACTAATTACTTTATGCGCTACACACTTTACAACAATCACGTACATAAATAAACAAACAAACAAACAAAGAAACAGACAAACAGCTGTGTGTAGTGACTTCACTTAAGGACCGAATGCCATGCAACAACGAATTATAAATATTTCTGTCAGTGTTTATTACTCCCTTTATTTGGAAAATTTCGTTAGTTGTAATAATAAAATTGTACATATTCTTACAAACAGACATACATACCACGAAGTGTTTATAAATGTCGTGCTATTAACGCAATTTTACAACACTAACGCCAGTTAGTCACTCTGTCATCCTTCCAGCGAGCCAGCAATCCAGCGTGTATGAGTAGATGGGGCTGCAGCCAGTAGCAACAACAATAGTAGTGGCATAAGGGATTTTCCAGACATTATGTCTGCTGTTTATTGCTAATAGTCTTTGTTTAACATTTCACCATCGTTTTTATTTTCATATCAGAAGTTATCTTAAAATATTTATGTGTGTATATGTAACTTTTAAATTATAATAAAAATGAAATACACATCCTTGCAGAGGGAACCATATAAGCAACAAAGACAAACAACACAATAACATTAAATTAACAACATTTAAAAAAAACACTAACATACTTGCAATAAGAGGGCCGGCCAAACTACTTTCTACAAATTATTTAAAATCACTAAATTAATATTTATTTTTAGTTAAAGATGATCATCAATTGTGCAAAAAAGAATTAATATAAAAAATCACAAATTTAACTTAAATCATATTTTGTATTAATAACGTCTGTCAGTCTGTCTGGCTAAACCGTATTATGTCCCGAATTTTTCTCGCCCTTTTTGAAAGATTTGTCATTTTCACACTTCCATGCACCCCATATGAAGATGTTTCCTCAGAACTGTATATTGTTGCATGGTGTAATGTGGCTGCCTGTAATGTGCTCGAATGCCACCACATTTTACTGACATTATGACTTTCCATGATGATATTTATAGTTTATAGTCTTATGTGGTAACAAAATTTTTATTATTTCAACATAACGTGGCCAACTGTTTTGGACAACTTTAATAAACTTCTGCTATTAAAAATCTAACTGAAATTCTCGTCGTCCTCTCACAATTTTAATAATTGAATTAAAAGTTTTAATTTCAATTATTATATTAATTGTCTCAATGATTAAAAATATTTACCATAAAATTAAATAATTGTGTTTAAATTAAATAATAAAAAAGTTTAGTTTACACGTGAGGAATCTTGTACTTTTTGAGTGTATTAAAATATGTTCTCTTAATGTGTTCGTGATGGATTAATAACTAACTAGTAATTAAATTAGAAATTTCATAATTTCATAATTTTCATAATTTAATAATGCACGATTCAATAGTAAAATATTTCATAAGCAACATGTTTATTTGGTCCCATTGCATTGAACAATTCCTAACTCAATTTAAAACAATTTAAAAATTTAATGGGAGTCTTAGTGGTGGTGGTGGTGGTGGTAGTCGTGGTAGTGTTGGTAGCATTAGTAGTAGCAGTAGCAGTAGTAGTCGTAGTATCAACAACACATCTCAGGATTTGATGAGAACATTCATAACAATGTCAATGGTTCACATACCATTACCAACACCCAATACAGCCATACAACATTAGCAGTAACACCAACACCAACATAAACATAAACACCAACAACAACAGCAATATTGTTGGTGTTTTAGTAACAGCAACGACAGCTGTTGTTATTTGCAATTGCCGACGTTCTTGTGGCATTTTCTTGTTTTATTTTCTTTTATACACACACACACTCATACACTGAAATGTACAGATAAGTATTGTTTTTGTTTTAATATGTATGGTATGCATGTATGTGTGCTGGCATGTTGCATGCATTATTAAACTTAAGTTGGTATGCCTGCTGCTGTTGCTATTAGTTGTAACGGTATGCATGTGTGTTGCAAGCAATGGATTTTTAGTACCATTTAGATGGGTGTGTTTATTGCATTTTATTAGTATCTTTTCTTAGGTTTTAATACTACGAGCATATTTTTGCAGTTGCCATTTGCATGTGAATGAACACTCAGATACACACTCACACACACACACACATATTCGAATGGAGCCACCAAGAGATGATGCGGAAAAAGGATGTTCTAAGTGGGTGTTGTAGGTGTTGTGGTTGTAATATAAATTTGTATTTAGCGTTTGTTATTTTCCATTCACATGCACGCATTCATAGAGACGCAGTGACTGAGTGACTGACTGATACAACTCGTATATTTATGTATTTTTTTTTCCCCCTTTGGAAGAGGATTCTATAGATATTGATACCAATTCTGTTAAATAGTCTGTGTGGGCCAAATGCTTTAGGAGTTGTGACATGGTATTTCTTTTAATTTAAATTATTCCTCTTTTGTTGTTATTATTTTTCTTTGAATTTTCATTATTATTATTGCTGCTGTTGTTGCGGTATACGTATGTATGTTGTTTTATTTAAATACAGCAATCGGTTGTTCGTTCGTTTATTCAGTCAATACATTCAAATTATGAAAATGCAAATATTGTAGATTTTATTAAATTTGTTCTTCTACTTTTTTTTCTCCAACAAAGCCGTCAATGTTTTATTAGAGCAGGCGAAGGGTTGGTTTTTTGCATAAATTTAGTCAATATTTGCAGTGATATGTATGGAGTGTGTCTGTGTGTGTGTATGGGTGTGTGCGTGTGTATACATTTAATATTTATTAGTCAACACAAATGAAGCATATTTACAATTTGAAATAATATACCCCAGAGAGAATAAGAGTCTGGTAACAATGATATTAAATAATTTAATTAATTCAATTTGAACTTTCAAGGGTTTTTTGTTCAACGCTTTTTTTTATTCCTTTTTCGCCATAACAATAGTAATAATAACTTTAATTTCAAGTTCATTTTATACTTTTTTTTTTATTTTGCAGTTGTGAGAGTTAAGATAATAGGGTGGCCAACACGACATAATACATATTATGTCATGGTTCAGCCTCCAACCCTTAAACAACCAAAGCAAAAGGATGTTTATAGACTTTAACTTTATTCCCTTTTAAACACATAAGAAGCATTATAATAAAGTGTAAATGTGTGCGTATATAAAATGTTGTTTGCTTTTAAGTTTAAATTCACTTCTTCTGTACCAAAAGGCTTTTTTGCTAAGGCCTTGAGGCGCATAAATTCACAATGCAAAAAAGTGGCTGGATAAGTGAAGCTCATTGTGCCGTCCAAAATCAGCCAGAATGATGGCAAAATGTTTTTCAAACCTTATAAAATTAAAACACAATTTCACATAAAGTCATTTATTTGTGTTTGTAGTCCTTTATTGATGCCTTGAAGAAGTCTAGTTATTCGACTATTTAGAACGGAGTTTTAAAATTCAGCTGTAAGCGCACTTCCCAGCTTAGTCTCCTATATGTATTTCCAGTGCGTCTAGTATTTTGAACTTATTAAGCTTAACTTAAAAGCGACACACATCAATGATTTTATCGGTGTGTGCAAATATAAATCTGTAGAAAATGAAGATGTTCTCTGTTTCTGCTGGGATATACGATGTATGTCTCATAAGAAAAGTTTTAAAATCAGCAACATTGTTAACTAAATATGCCTTAGCTTATTGTTGCTGCCTTCTACTCGTAACATTATTTGATATTATTGTTGACAATGACATACTCATTTTGATGGTTGCCATTGTTAAAAATATCAAAACATTCTTACACTCCCAAAGACACAGAGCCACACACACAGTCCTTATATTCTCAACTGGAGACAATTTTGTATGAAAACTATAATTTTCATATATAATGTGTAAAAGCTTCTTAAATACAGTTCACATTGTTCCCAGTGACAGTAATGGCATCTAAATACACACACACACACACATAGAGGCAAAAATAAAGTTTGCAACTGCAACAACAATAGCAACATTGGTTGGCATACAGCAATGAAAAGGAACAAAATGCAAAGGAAACAATTCAAAGCATGTGCTCTCATTGCTGTTTGCTTTTGATATTTAACGAGTCACTTAAAGAAATTTAATGCCAAGTTATTATGTTATTAGTAAACATAACAAACTACTTTTAATTAAATAAACTAAGTTGCAGCCAGCATAATACGGAGAAAAAACAAAGATACAAATAAAATTAACAACAATAAGAAAAGTTTTCCATTCTTTTCATTTTCAGGCGTCTGTCCGACACTTCTCTCCCCTTTTTTTCCAGCACAAGTATTCTGGACAACATTGCAAACAACAAGTCAGTGGTTGTGTAGCCTTTTTGCTTGTAGGGAAAAGAATTAACTTTTTATGAGAGATACTCTCATACTGTTTCAAGTTTATTATTGTATTCGTATCTAAAATATGCTACTAAATTTTAACCAAATAATTTCATTTCATTTTCACTATTGGGAAAATCATCACAAATTATATTGTGTTTTTTTTTTTGTTTATTTTTAATTTGGCCACTCTCCTTCCCATCTCTGTGACTGCTGGCTGCTGCTGTGATTGTGTTTGTGTCAGTAGTTAAACGCTTGGCATTTTTTTTGCTTTCTTTATATCTATCAAACAGTTAGAATTATTAGACAATATTAAGTTTGTAAATAAACTTTTGTTCTCTAAATTCGATAAAATAAGTTCTAACAAAGTTGTGGTTAGTGATAAGGAAAAATAAGAAGGGAAAACAACAAAAGTTTATAAAACAAATTAAAGCGATTAAAATGAGTTTGTACTAATCTCAAAAGATAATTAAAAGAACTGAAAATTATCTCAAGGGCCTTGTTAAATAATTACGATGCATCAAAAAGCCGTTTTTATGGCCAATAGTATCAGATAAACTACAAAATTTCTGCTACAGAAATCGGCCAAACTTGAACTAACTGAGAATCTTAAAAGTTTGTATTAAGATAATGATTAAATGCCTCTCTCAAATATTTTATGTTTTAAACAGCTAAAAATCCACCTAAAACGTGAAATAAAAGCTAACACATGATCTCTAACGTAGTGGCATTTAAAAATTATTTTATTATTCTCTAGTATTCACTCCAAAAAAAACAATTGAACTAAAATTTTGGAAATTTTAGTTAAAAATGGTTGTTGTATGGCGCCAATGCCGTTTTATTTTAGAAACTCAGTATAATTTTCCTTGATTTTAGGAAGTAAAAATTTCGTCTTTAACAGGCAAGTTTTACTAAAAACTAGAAAAATATTTACTAAAAACTAGTTCAGTGTTTATACCAAAATATTCAATTCAATATATGTTCGTAAAAGTATTAAATGAAAATAAATAAAAAAAAATTTAATTTAATGACATCGAAATAGGGAATTTCTGATATGATATTTATAATTTTTCTGTTGCATGTCTTATAAGATTTTTCTCATTTTCTAAACTCAAATTAGACAAAAAAAAAACACTCAAATATATTTGTGTTCTACAGTTCCAAGTAAAGGTTTCTGCTTCAAAAAATATTAGGTGCCCCTTATATTTTTTTACATTCAATTAGACCATTGAATAAATTATAAAATAACATATAAAATAACAAAACTTCCATTAGGTTTAATTGACTTCTAAAATTGAAAGTTATTCTCCAGAATACTTCATTTCTCACTCTCTTTAATGTGTTTTTTTTTTTTAATTTTCTGATAAACCAATTAAACTAATGCAAAGGAATAGTTGGCGGTACCAAACCAAGTTTGCCTTGATTAAAGATAATTTTTTGATTTATTAGACCACCAAAGAAATAATCTTTTAGGGAAAATCGTTAAAAACCCCTTTTACCATTATTTTTTTTCCATTCCCTAAGAACGTTTCAGCAAACTGTTTGTTTTGGATAAACGAACAAAGCAACAAATATTTTTAAAAGAACCCCTGAAGTTGATACAAACGAAAGATAAATCCAGGAGTGAAGGGATTAAACAAAGAAAGTTAAAAATTAAACTTAAAAGTATTTATCTGGGCATCTTTGCTACTCGTATTAAAAGTATGAAATGAAACTGAATTTTCATTATACTTTAATTTAATCAAAGAAAATAAACACCAGCCGAAAGGGAAACAGAAACAAAACACACGGATATGATCCTAATTGTAATAGCATGAAAAATTATACATATAAAAAAAGTGTTGCTTTTAATTATTTAAAAATCTTTCACTTGTTCCTTTCAACAACAACAACAACAACAACAAAAAATGTGATCAACACAGAAGCAACAATTCCAATTACTAAAGTCTATGAATTATTCTAATGGTGGCGGCACAACGTTGCTGATGGAAATGTTTGTGGTTTCTTGAGTTACAACAGGAGGTATTTTTTTCTTTCGTTTGTTGTGGCATGTATTCCTAGACAATTTCCTAAATTTGTAAAGCTTTTGTACAAATATTAACAAAAACCAAAAATTTCAAAAATGAATGAAAGAAACAAAAATTAAATATAATTTCAACAAACGACTTTCTGTTTCGTTCTTTTTTTCGTATTCTTTTTTTTTTTTGGGTCCTTTTCTTTTCCTCTATTGCTTTTTGAAAAGGAAAAACCACAAACACCACAGACAAAACGGCAATTAAGTGACATTTTTTTTTCTTTTATATATATAATATTTTTTTCATTATTCCTAGTTTCATTTTAAAGTTTAAAAAGGATAAGACACATAAAATGGGATTTCGGTGACTTTGTGTTGTTACATTGTATCGCTGTTGTGTTGTTTCTTTTGAACAATATCACGCATTTATCGCATTCTCGTTTGTTTCTTTAATTAAAAACGTTTATTTTTTTCACCACTTCTTTGCCTGTTGTTTTTGTTTGAGTTCCAAAAAGGAAAACAAATTATTTTTTTATTGTTTGTCTTCTTTTCCGTTAAGTAGAGCTTTCAATTTTAACTTTATTTTTTTATGTTTTTGTTAAGTGCGACAATGATTAAGTGTCCTTATGTGTCCTTTTGTTTTTGAATTTTATTTGTTTTGTTTTGTTTCGCTTCTCCTTCCTGCCGCAGCCATTTATTAAATGGACAAATTTTAATAAAGAGTGTTGTTTTCAAGATATTGTAGAAAAATTGTTTTAAAGGTCGGTCCTTATTAATCGTTATCGCTAATGTATTTAGCTTAATTTCCTTCTCAACTTATTTTAGCGCCACTTTTAACGATTTAACATCGGAAATTTTTTTATTTTCTTTTAGCAAAGTAGGGGGTGGTGAAGTGTACACCAAAATTACACTTGGCTACACACAAAATGTTAAAGGATTAAATACTAAGAAAAGGGTTTGTCCTTTAAGAGCCTGTCCTTTTTTCTTCTTTATACAACAAAGGAACACTAAAAGGAAAAATAAACGCTGCCAAAAAAACATTTTTATTTGGCAAGTATTTAGATGGCATCTTGTTTATCGTCTGACAAGGTTAATTCTTTTTATTTACAATATTGTGGTAAAAGGTTAATTATAGCGGCCAAAAACTCTTAAATCCCTTCAGTATTTTAGGATGTCAATATAAAAGGAAGAAGACCTTAAAAGATAAACAAGAAACATGTTGTTTTAGGAGAAGAAAATAAATCTTAAGGATTATAAACTTTTATAATAATTTTTTATTCGAATGGCGAGAAAATTAGGTTTGCTAAACTTTCTCAAGTAATTTATGATAAAACTATCGTTAATTATGTGTTTGAATAAGATTTCTGATCGTATTACGGAATTAAATAAAATAAACATAAAGAAAATTCATTTCTTTTTAAAATAAATATAAAAAATATACAATCAAACGGCCTTATAACGGAGAAATTCCGAGTCAAATACAAGATCAAGTTTAAATAAAAATCTCTGCATAAATTGTGCTGTACTGTTTAATGATTTTTCTAGAACAACGTTTTTCCGTGCGTTTTTTTAGCAGCTGATCCCTGTTTTGTATTATGTGCTGAATTTAATAAATTTTCAAATTGGCCCCAAGATAGCGATCTGTATTCGGTACGCACTTTTGTTTCATTCATATTACAAAAGTCAATAAACAATTTTCTATCCTGAAATTTCAAGAAAGATTCGTATCTCACTTTTAAGATTTAAAATAAATTCACTTCAATTAATTAAAATGTTTACGTGCCAATAAATTTAAGGACTATAGACCTTTCAAAACATGAGGACGATACTTCAAAAATATTTATGAACATTGAAATATTCTTTTATAATTCTGGGAATCACACATTTAAATTCAAAATATCTTCTGTGACATTGTATCCTTGTAGTCCTACATACGTGCTTACAAAATATAATAGTTATTTTTTATAATTTCATTAACGACAACTTCTCAGGAAAAAAATACTGCACAACAATTATAAATCAAATGTCTATTCCTTTAATCAAAAAGGAGAAACGAAAATTTACAATTGAAAAATTGCAATTATTGTTTCTATTGTCACACATACAATACAAACAATTAACTCCCTGTTTCTTTTCTTCTTAATATCCTTCTATTTTTTTCTCATTCTTTTTATAATTAAACAAAACCTGGCATTCATTATTCATCCTTTTAATAAAATCCACAGAATACAATCGAATACGATGAAGTGGAAGGACAAAGAAACAAACAAAAAAAAAAGAAAAATTAAAAATAAAAATCGAATAAAAAAAATAGAAAATATGTTTTTACAATTACTTTGACAAATATTTACAATGATCTCGAACAATCAAAGAATTGAAAAAATGGCCAAAACAACAACAACAACGACAAATTGTTTAAACACTTTTCAAAGCAAAAGACAGCCAGTCACGTTGCTAATGTTTTCGATTGGTATATTTTTCAAAGCAACATCTTGAAAATTTCTACAAAAAACATATAAAAACAACAGCAACAATACCAACCAATTTAAATTCAATTTGCTCCATTATTTTTGCCTATTCTATTTATTACAGCAAAAAAAAAAAAAAAAACAAAAAAAAAAATAACAAAAATTAAAAATGATAAAGAAAAAGTGAAAATGACAAAAACAACAGACACTATTCGATTTCAGTTTAGAAAAGGATACGTATTTCATACTTGCAAGTTACACATCGGTGTGTGTATGAGAGTGTGTGTGAAAAATTATTTGACAGAGTGTTAGTGTTAGCTAAACACCCTTCAATTTGTAGAACAATTGCTAAATTACAACAACAACAACAATAGCTGTTTCGTTGCAATAAGTATAAAGTCATTTTAGTTAAGAAACTAAAACAACAACAACCAAGGCAATTTTCTTGTTTCGGTTTAAAACTGCAATTCAATGAAATGAAAAAAAAAAATATGGAATAGGAATAGTGAAATAAAGAAAACAGACACCAAAATTATAAAATACCAGCAAACATACAAGAGTGGTTTTCAATCGAAAAAGTTAGTAATAAAACTACTCGATTTCATACACTCTTTAAAACGATTTGATTAAAACTTTGTTTAAATCCTGAAAAGAAATTGGAATTAAGAGATGGTGTGGTTTTTACCTCTGAAATTTTTTAAACTTAATTTTGTAAATTGCAATAGCAAATAGGAAATAGCATTTCTTTCAAGATCTTTTCCCATATTTTGCACAGTACATTGAACATCGGCTTTGTACAAAAAAAGAAAGATTCTCTTTTGAATCAGTCAGAGGACTTCATACCGCCAACAGCAGCAATATCAATATAGTGGCCTGAACGAAGGTGATTAGAAGAGGGAACCATCTCGAAAAAAAACAAAAGCTGTACCGAGGTGAAAATATCTCCCAGAGAGCTGAGTGGTAGTGTTAGGCTCAAGCGGGAGCTCCGGACCGACATTTTATATGCAGCAATGCATTTCCCCAGTCTCTTTATAAATGACGCTGTAATCACAAAAAAATTATAAAGTTATAATGACTGATTCTGAAATTGCTCTTCGTCAAGAGTGTATTTTGAAATCGACAACAATTTGAATTAAAATTTTATTCTCGAAACGTTTGTCTGAATTAAGAATAATTTTTTATAGCAAACGACATAACAATCATACTTTAAACGAGTGGCAATGGTTTTGGTGGGATACACACATGCAAACGTATATAAACGAGATGCAACAACAGCAGCAACAATTTTAGTTAAAACTCCTATTGTAGAGTTTAAAAAAAAAAAATAATAAGTAGAAATAAAAATAGGATTCCAATTTACAACAATAAAAGCAATAAGTAAAAAAAAATTACGTTTTTCTATAACCATTACAAATAGATAACAGTGACGGGCTAAAAAATAGCACATTTGAAAATATGAAATTTAAAAATCAAACAAACTTTAGATGTAACAGAATAGAAGGAAAATAAAACAAATTTTATGCCATTTAAGTTGCACAAGACTTTTCAGGAATGAATGTTCTTTTAAGCTGTTACCTGAAATAAATAAAACTTTAAATTCGCCATAACAGCAGCTTATGAGAGGCAAAGAATTCAAAATCTTATTTATTTCGCAACAAAAGACCTGATGGTTCCTAATGAATTTTGCAAAATTCTTTATTGAATACTCATGTTAAAAATACTTAAATTTATATACCATATTTAAAATACATGACTTCAAAACGTTTTGTGTTCAAAATTGTTAGTTTTCATCTTACTTACAACAAATCATGAAATTTTTTTGTCCAGCCCACGATTTTTCATATAGTTCTCTAATAAATGCATGATAACTGTCTTTTTGAACACATCTGTTTTTTAACGGAAAGCATAGAGGGAGACATTAACTATTGCTTGCACATACATATGTTTATGTGTGTATGTATACATGTGTGTTTGTGCAAAAATAGAAAAAAGGTCTAAAACCGTTGACAACCATAAGTAATCAGCTGCAGCTGTCACTTATTGTGGACTCGATATAAATGATACTCCTACTACTACTAAAACAACATACTCATACTCATACACATTTGTAAGGACATTTAGAAAATTCTTAAAACAACAACCACTTGAACACATCTCGTTAAGTAAAATTAAATTCTGCTTATGCAATTCTAAAAATAAAATCAACCTTTAAGCCAAGATCATATGAAAACAGAACAGAAGTCGAGTGTAGAACTCCAGCTGAGGCAAAAAGCAACAAAATTGCATAGATTCACAAAGAAGTAAAGAAAAAAAAAAAGCATACAAAGAAATGTATACAAGCGTCCAGGATAACAGAGGTTAAAATCAGTGAGAGACCTGAAGAAGGCCATTGTTTTAAAAGGACTGTAGTACATATTGTTTGTATGGTCTATTCTTTTGCAACAAAAAATCGATTAAAGTTGACAGAAAATTGCATTCATTGTTTGGCAGCAGAAATGCCTGCTTTCTCTATTTTCCTTTATTTAATTTTTAAATAACTTAAGCCTAATTCGATTTTAGAGTTCTAAGGATTGTATGCCTTGCGAATAAACGACTAAGTGGCGGACATTAAAAGTAACTAAGAGGGGGGAGTTTTATCAAAATGTTTATACGATTTAAAGGGACCAAACACTTTAGATTGAAGTAGTTTAGATTTTCTAAGACAGATAAAAGAAGTAGTAGAAATCAAGAATGGTATCGTTTGAAGGACGAATTAAAATTTAATATGCTTTTAACATGAAAATAAAATAAAAAATTAAAACTTTAGCAAAACGCTTTTTTACTTCTTATCCTCCAACACATATTTTAAGCGTCACTTAATAATTCATGTTAAAACATAAATGTCAAGGAAATTCACTGTTTATTAAATGAATAGTTAAATAATATAAAAAAGAAGAAAGAAGAAACCTACTAAATTAATTCTTTTTAATATTAAAATAAAATGAGGATGAGCATGAGCATGACAACTACTACAAAAGTAGCTGCTAAAAAAGTGAATATTTTTTTAAGGGGAATATTATGTAAATTTTAGACAATAACCGCACCCTGGGCTGTCATAATCTTACATGTTTTACATTAGAAAGTCAGTCATTAGCTTATGAAAACAATTATTTTTCTTTCATTAATATTTGCCATCAAATTTAATGAAATTTTTAAAATGTTGTTGTTCTTGCTGTTGTTGTTGATTGCAATAATATTAAAGTATTAAGTCGTCAAAAGCATGCTAAAGCTCACTTTCTCTTATTGATGTAATAAACTTTCGCCTACTAAAGGAAACAAATATGTAGTTTGGCTTAGAGCGAGCGTTAAAAGCTAATAAATTAGTTAAAGGTGTGTACGAGTATATTGGGTACGTACAAGCTATATGTAAATGTGTGTGTGTGCGGTAGTAAAATGTGCGTGTGTTTGATTTTAAATTACACCTTTAGTTCATATGATATTCTAACACATTTAGATAATGATTATTCTTGTACAAACACACACACGCACACGCACACGTAAACATACATCGCATGGTGTATTTATACACAAAAGCACACTTAATATCTAAAATATTTTAATATGCTGGCTCTATTGTGCTCATGATTGTTGTATGATTATTATCATTATTGTTATTACGAGTACAATCAGACACGAAGGCATATCAAGGCATAAAGGCAACCTGCCTTCTCTCAAATATTATTTCCTTAAAATATTCATTTTTTTGTCTTTCTTCTGTGCTGATGATTTTCCTGCAATAGCAGAGCATATTACTTTCATAAAATGAAATTGAATCGAATCGAAATAAAACTTAACATTTTTCCTATAAAATTTTAATTAAATTTTCTAATTTGTACGAACTTCCTTGGAAACAGCACGCCACGTCACAGCACAATTGCTTACGCTGTGTCCTTTTGAATGTAAATGTATTCAGCATTTAGCGTCTGGAATCCTTTTATTTTCGTACGAACTCATAAGTATGGGTGGGATTATGGGGTTAATGTTTAAATATCTTGCGGCTATTGACTTTTTTTTGTTGTACTAACAACAACATAAACGGAAACTAAGAATATAATAAACTTTGTGTTTATGTACGTGTGTTTTGTATGTAGAAGTGAAAATTAAAATTAGTTAGAAATGTTTTGTTTAAAAACAAGTATTTTTCTTGCCATCATTTCCTTTCTGGCTGTTTAATCTTGAGAACTTTTTTGTTTAAAATTTTGATTTGAAAACTTAAAATTTCTAACAGAAATTTATAATAATATTAGGCCTTATCACGGTGTCGTAGTCGTGACGAAATCTGTAAAATGTGGCAACGTTCGCTATATGTTTTACATGGGAGTCGTTAAAGTTCGACTACGGCTACGACACTCGTGATAAGGCCTATTATTTATGTTAGTAAAGAAATAGCAAAATATATTTCAGTATTAGTTCGGTGCCGAACACTCGTGTGATAGAAATATTTAAAACATTTAAAAATTTTAAAAATAAAACTTCTTAAATTTTCAGATATCAATATTTTGTAATTAATTTATGTGAGAAATTTTGTGTTTTAATGGGCGAGTGTAAGAATAAGCTGGTGTAATTATTCTTGCAAAAATAGAGGACTTGCGAGTGAAGTGATCGAATATATAAACTTCAATACAAGCGATCATGTCGCGCTCCCCTACTGGCCCTCTCGAGGAGCCATCTCTATTCTGGTAATAATTGTGTTGTTAAACCCTTATGAGGAAAACACCTCTAGAAATCTAAAAAATCTGCCATTAGAAATTGATTCTTACAAAATTCCAAGCACACTTCACTTGAAGTATCATCACTTTTCACTCTACATAAAGAAATGTTGGTTATCCAACGAATGTACTTAACTAAAATCCTTGCTCAAGACAAATATTTACACTTTTAATTTTCTTCTTAACAAAACATTCTACTCAAAAACAAATAAAAAAGCTATTTCATGTTTTATAACAAAGTATTTCAATTTCATTTTAATTAATATTAAATTTGTCTGGCTGGACCACTTGAAACTGCAGACAGTGTTAAAAGGGCAAAAGCAGCAGTCATTTAAAAGGAAACAAAATTTCTGTTGAAAACTAAAATAAGCAATTTTCTATGAATAATTAAAGTTAATGTGATTTTAAATGAATTGTATTGCAATAGATGTGATAAAACATTTAAAAATAACTTTAGATAAAAGCTAATATTCCGGGACACACTTACATGCATACATACATAGAAATAATAAGCTAAAAAGGAAGATTAAATTTATTATAGAGTGTTAAATTATTAAAGATTTTGATTAAGTGTTAATCTTGTTTTGATGAAACAGACAAGCAAAGAAATCTTTTTTAGTGAAACACACACGGAATACAAATTTAACCACATTTGTTTCTAAATGATACAGACAGACGACATTTAATCCTTTTTCCAATTTTACACGTATATTATCAAATTGTAACAATTGTTGTTCTTCACATCGTCAATGTCGTTGGCATCATCATCAGTATCAGCATCAACATCAGCATCAGCAGTCGAAATAATTATTGTGTAGAATTTGTAGGTTCACATTAAGATGATTCTCACTCAGCACATTTGTAATTTAGATTAGAAATACTTGATGAGCATAAACATTTATTTAGTTGACTAAATGATGTTTCATATGCAAATTTAAATTAAATTAGTCGTATTGTTACAAGAAGGAGCACAATTTCTAGGTAATTTTAATAGTTTTATTTAAGAGTTTTTTTGGCGTGTGTGAGTATGTATTTTTCAACCTCGAAAAAAACTTTTAACTGTGATTTGTGTAAAACAAAAAGCACTTTTCACCTTAAAATAGTTATAAACACCGCAAGTGATGTCATTTTACACTGACAAACTTGCTAATTTTCTATTTAACTCGCAAGATAAAGTATCAAATGGGAGTACGAGTAGTAACAAGATTTAGAGTGGCATTTTCTTTTGGCAAATTTAAACAATTAATTTATCAATTCACGCAATAAAGTTGTGACTTAAAGCGGTGTACACCACTAGAGTTTTTTTTTTTTAGCTTTCAGAAACAAAGATAATTTTTAAATTATGATTTTGTCAAGAAATTTTTAAAATATATTTTAGTTTTTCGTGTTGAAGTTATTTTTTTTAGTTAAACTCCTACAGTTTTTAAAATATCTCTTCTTATTGGTTTGTCCTGAATTCAATTTTATACAAAATTATTTTTTTTTTATATGCAAAACTTATAAATGTAAGTTGTGTTCTTTTATACAAGATTTTCTACCAAAAATTTAAGTGTAGAAAAACAACGAAAATTGTCTTTAATAAATGAAAAATTATTTCTTAAATTTCTGAAAATATAGGTTTGAAATAATCGTAAAATAAAGTTCACATTTTCGTAATAAAATATCAGCAATGCAAAATTAAGTTAACTCGCTTAATAATAACTGTAATAAAATATGCAAGTACTACAAACTACAATTTCACTTAAAATTTCTAAAGTATGCCTTGATGATGATGATAATAATGATGAAATCGTATATTGTTAGACTTTTGCTAAAAAAAATTAATAAATTTCCAACAAACCATAAAAATCCAGTCAGTAAGTATTTGCAATATGTAACTTATTTTATAAACTATGCGCGTATGGGTGGGTATGCATGCATACTTGCATACATAGTGTGTGTATGTATGTATGTATGCGCGGGTATAGTTAAATTCTTGAATTTCTATACAACAGAAATGAGAGTAAAATTTTGTATTCAACTTTCCATGCCTTGTAAAAATTAAGGTGAATAGAACAATTTTTAGTTACAAATATCCTGCAGGTGTATGAGTGTGCAGGAAGCTAAATAGGAAAATGTTTATATATTTTGTAGGTACTTTTGAAGCAATAAATGGAAAATTGTATATCAAAGTAAAACTAAACTGAAAAGAAAAAACAAATCACGTTTTAATTTGGTTTAAAATTTCACAACAAATGTTTTTAGTCGATGTACTTAAACACTTGAAGAAATTTCATTTAAAAAAGAACTGAAATTTTTTAAATTATATATTTGAAAACCATTAATCAAATATAATTGACAATTGTAAGTTAAAACCTTAATCGAAAGAAAAACAATTTATTCGAAATATTATCAATAGTTTATGTTTATAAAAATATAATTCAAAGATCTAGCGAGGATGTGGTATTAGCATCCAACAAAATGCGGCACCACGAAATAAGCCCCAATGAAATAAGCCCCAAATCGAAAAATGAAATAAGCCCCAAAAAATTTTATGAAATAAACCCCCAAAAAAATGAAATAAGCCCCAAACAAAATTTACGAAATAAGCCCCAAATAAAATGAAATAAGCCTCCAAAAAATTTTATGAAATAAGCCCCAAATTTTTAAAAAATTAAATAAACCCCAAAAAAATGAAATAAACCCCAAACAAAACATTTGAAAATTTTTTGGGGCTTATTTCATTTTTCGATTTGGGGCTTATTTCATTGGGGCTTATTTCGTGCCACCACAAAATGCAGCATATACACATTAGGTGCTACAAAACAAATAAATTTAATTTTTGAAAAAAAAGAAAATTTAACCGAAATGTTTTATAAAAAAATTAATTTTAAAATATATTAAATGGAAATTCCCCACATATTATCTCGTATAAAATTTTATCTGATTTTTAAATTTTGTAAAATCTAGAAAATATTTCAAAGTGTATTTCGTTACAAAACAAAAACCAAAAATTAAATGGAAATGGAAAATCTTTCTGCTGTCGCTTCTTTGTCTCGAAAATATTTATTGCTACGCTTTCCTGTATATATGTACATATGTACGTCTGTAGGTATGTATGTAAATACATACACATATTTCTGTTGATAATATTGCATTTGTAAAACATTTTATTGTGTACAACCGAAACATTTTGCACCGTCATTTCGTATACAATTAAATGGGAGTGACAGCAACTGTTTGCAAGTTGCCTTTTACAATTTCATATCCTATTATTTGTTTTTGTATTCTATTTTCCCATTTAATGGTAAATATTGTTACTTTGTACTTGTGCTTGTACTTTCCTCCTTTACCGGCTGCTCCTGTTTAACTTAAAATTTCAGTTGAACTTTTTTTCGAAACATATTGAATTGAATGTTAAAGTTTGGCTTTAAATTAAATGGAAAGGTAGCTAGCGAGAGAGTTGAAAAGTCAGCTACGGCGTATAGAGTGAGAGTAAAAATTAAAAATTTAAATTAAATTATATTTATTATTCAGACACACACACACACAGAAACGCTTAAAAGCTAATGCAAATTTTGTTATGTTTAAACCATGATCTTATTAAATATTCAACACCAGCGTCTCTGACTAAACAGATAGTGAATTTGCTACATTTAAAATGTTCAAATTAAAGTGAAATTAGAAAGAGGTGTTGTTAAACAAACTAAAACAAAAAGTGCATGTTCCACAAAACAGCAGAGGATAACCCTGTATCACTGATCACACACATATTTTTAGATTAGAGACGAAAAAAATCGAATAAAAGATCATTAAAACTAACGCCATGTGGTGTAAAACGCATTTTTCTATTTCGGCAAGATCGTAAGAAAATGAATTTTGGAAAAGGACCTCCCCATTTGTTGGGAAAAATATGTTTTGAAATATGATTCTAGATGTTTGTAACAAGCATTTAAAATTAATATAAATTGATTTGAAATTTTTATTTTTCGAATTTTAACAACAGGAGGCGCTGCAAGTTAAAATTGCTTTTTTCTATTTCTTTTTTTCCATTTTCTTTTCAAACATAGAAAATGTAAAAATGAATGAATCCTGTAATTTTATGAGGTTTTTCGTTTAATGTTACGTTACGAATTTGATTTTTATTTCCATCTTTTACTTTTCATATTTTTTTTTTTGTCTTCTCCGAATATCCCGCCTTAAAGTTTCATAGAAATATTTTAACACCATTTCTTATTGATTTTATGCCATAAATCTATGTGTGTATGTTTACTGATCGCAGTATTTCAGCATAATAATTGTTGATAAGCATTCAATAATTTTTCTTTTTAACTGTGTGGCTGGATGTTTGACTCAGCAAGTAGTTTCATTGTTTAAATGCCGGTAAAATTTTAATTTTTATTTTTTCTCTCAACGTCTGTTTCAGTTTCTAGCTGTAGACTTTGTTTTGCGGCTGTTGGTGTTTAGAAGCAAGAAAAACCAATTTGCCATGCCTTGCAATGCTTCGGTATCACTTTTCATTATTTCCATGAGTCTTTTTCTCTTGTAGTATTGGCTTTTATTTTCTGTTTTAGCCGGTCGATTTGTTGTCTGCTGCCTTTTTCAAAAAATGTATTCATTTTTTTTTGCTGGTTCATTCGCTGACTGCTTTTGTGGAAATTTTTATGGAAATGGTCAAGTGTATGCAACAAAGTTGAAAGATTTATTAAAAATGATTTCGTGCTTATTATCCTTAGAGTCTTGACTTTTAAATTCTGGTTTTGTTAAGTTTCTTTGTCTGCTGTCTTTTATTTCTTACACTCATATTTTTGCATTTCTTGTGTTTTTATTTTTTTTTTTCTTTGTATTGTTAAAGTCATAGAGCCTTTTTCGTTCCAGTTCGCAACAGCAGCTTGGAAGTAGGAATAGAAATTATTTTGTATATGTATGTGTGAAGTAGTATTTTATTTCTTAAACCATTATTGCATTAAGGATATGAAAGACAGCTTACAAATGCGTGCATGTTTCGTTTTTGAAATAAAAAAAAATTTGAATTTTCTTAAATATTTTCCTCGATGCCAAATACCGAAGCATGGAAATTGTCATTTAAAAATTATTTTTAAATCCTACTAATATTGTAAATGTAAAAGTTTGTACGTTTGAGTGTTTTCCGAAATTTCGGAGATGGATATTATGTGATCTCGCTTAAAGTATAAGGTACTTTTTAAAGGGACAAATATGTAGTTTTGGTACATTTTATTTTTTTACTAATATTTTTTCATATTTGTTTTTTTAAATTAACATCCTTTCTGGGGTCTGCAACAAGATGAAAATGGTACTTTTGGTATTTTCTTTACTTACCGTCCTTTTTTTGCTTTTGTACTTTTTTCTTAAAAAATTTTCTTAATGGCCTTTGATGAGATTTCGTAGACGGATAGCATTTGACCCCGATTAAAATATAGGGTACTTTTTAAAATTTAAAAACTGGACCAATTTGTACTTTTGGTATTCCTTGTTTTATAGACTAATTTCTGGCGGTAAACTAAGGAAAATCTGATAGTTTTAGCACTTTTTTATATAATTTATATTTCGCGTTAAAATATACCGCACTTTGTCGGGGAGTAAAATGCAAAAAATATTGGGACTTTTGGTAGCTCTTTAATTTTTCGAGAAAATTAATACAAAAAGATTTTGTTCCTTTATTAACACGTAAGAGAATAAATTGAGACCTTTAAAATATAATTGGAAATGTTGTGAAAAGTGTGAAGGATCTTCATGAGTATATTTCTTTTCGACTGTGTGCACAACAATCGCAAGTTATTTGCCGTTCCATCACTAAGCCTCAGTAAAACGTTTAAAGCACATCTCACTCCAGAAGAAGCTGAAAGCAATGAAATCATAAAATAAACTATTATTATTTCTATTATTACTTTTATTGGAAAAATTCTGAGTCTTATATACGAGGTAGTTGCATTTGTATTTATTCTTTTGTTGATGAAAATTTTTCAACTGCAGTTTTAATATTTCATCATATTATTAGTGAAACACTAAACCTTATCTTATAGATTTAAATTCAACTGAAAAGTTGTCAAGAAGCGCTAGAATGTAAATCAAAAGTATAATGTTGGCAGGTTGTTAGCAAAAAAATTTAAAATTTCCAAAATTTTTATTTGACCAACCCGGAACAGAAACTCTTTAAGCCTCGGCATGTTCCGACAAGGCAAAACAGAAAAGAAAATTCGACTAAGAAGAAAGTATTTTTGTATTGTACGATACATGCGGGCTAAATATTCAACCAAAATTATTTTCTATTTTTTAAATCTTAGACTAGAAAACTGCTTCCTATTCGGTGTAGTTTTCTTCAAATACGTTCAAGATTTCTTTTTTACTTGTGATTTCTTTTAGTTCCTGCATTCTATTTCATAAACACATTGCAGTGTTCTTATAGTATTTTTGATGATCATTTAGTTATTCGTTTTTTTTTTTTCTTTATTTCAATTTTAATTCCGTTCAGCCACCCGTGAAAGGGTAAATAATATTTATTTTTGAAATATGAACTATTGTGAGAGTTTTCTTTTAGTGGTACGAGTGTAGACGGAAATATTGTTAAAGATAAACATTATTAGAGATAATCGCTTTCAATGATGAAAATAACGAAATTATGTTTCAAGGAATTATTATGTCTTTAAAGGATAGTGTGTTTTTTTCTACAAAATAAATAATTATAATAAAGTACCACAATTAAGCATAAGAAATAAGAATGTATATAAGAAATTTATAAGTTTTAGAAATCTAAAAGAAAAAAAACGGATGATTAAACAATTTCTGTGGGAAAAAATATTCTCTCCTTGAAGAATAATTTGTTAATAGTCAACTAAGAAAACGAAGATTAATTTTAAAGGCACGTAAATGTGGCGTTTCGATAAATCCTTACAAAAACTTATACAGCACGAACTCCCGAAACTGAAAAGATATTCGGCACTATTCTGCATTTGAAAGTCGATTACGCTTTACAATTCAATAACGCTATTATTTTTAATAACTTCATACTATAAAAATTCATATCCCATACATTGAAAAGTTAAACTAAATGAACTTAACTTATTTTGATTAGCATAAGTATTTCCAATCTATCCAACTTCAGCCCAAACAAACGATTTCCACAAATTGTTAACAAAACTTTGGGAAACAAAATCAACAAACACTTAATAATTCCACATTGATTATTATGAATGCATACACACTTATGAATATCTAACGAATATTTTCTTAAGAAAATATACGAAAATAAATCACATCATCGTCACCTTCAACAAACGGCGTCATAATCACCATTTTATAAACATTGTGTTTTTTTTTTGCTGTAATCGTTCCCTAGAAATTTGAAGCCAAAAATAAAATGAAATTTCACTGAAACACAAATCAGAGAAGTGAACAAAATCTGTGAAAAATCCTTTTTTTTATACCTCTTCACGTCACGTTAACAAGGATACAAATATTTTCTTTAATCATACGAAGAAATGTATTTTTATATGCATATTAACAAATACTTAAGATTTCAAGATTCCTCATTTTTTTTTTTTTTTTTTTTTGCTTTTATTTTGTACAAAGAAAACAACTTAAAACTGAAGAACAACCGGGGAATCATCAAATAGGAAAAGTTAATACAAACATACGCGTACATTCAGTCTAAGTGGTAGAGTGAAGTGGAAAATGAGAGAAATTGACACTTGTGTTACTTAAAAAAATAAATAAAAAAATAAATAGAACAAAAGTCTAAAACTGAACTAAAATCTCTTGTTAAATAAATTTAAATTTAAATAGTGATCATAACATATAACAACAAACAAGAAAAAAAAACTCCAACATACATTATCGTAAAGATGTCAAGGTTTACAGTGTAACAAGTATAGTGTAATGCAAGTGAATGAAAAAAATCATTACTTATAAGAGGACCAACGAGTACGTGGCAAGTAAATCTAGAGTTTTTTTCCAGATAAATGCGTAACGGTTTTAAAGAAATTTAAGCTGCATTTTAATTGGCCCAATATTCTTTACGTAATCCTTATTACATTACTACAATCCTTGACCGCAACAGCACTTTACTGAATTCCTTCGGTAGTGGCTTGGTCTTTCAAATATGTTTATATGTAACTATCAATGGTTTGATAAAATTTATTTGAATTTATATTGAAAATTTGCCATTTCAAATCACTATTTTATAAAATTACTGACGTAAAACTTTGAATTATGGTGTTATATATATGTATTTGCTCAGTAACATTTTTTTAAGGAACTGTTTATAAAAAATTACGTTAAAAATTTGTTCATTCAAATTTAAATCATGTGCACAATAATTCTTCCTTATATTCAAAAAATTTTAATTTTAGGTTATAGTATATGTAGACTTTTAATTACCTATCCTGGCAAAAATAATTAAACGTTATAAAGTTTCTATGCCACAACTTTTAGTTTGCTTTGATAACTTTTATATCAAAATTTTGTTTGTATATAAGAGATATTACTTAAAATCACTGAAGGTCATTTTTTCTAAAAATTTTAATTTTAGATTATACTCTTTAAAAATTTTATGCCACAACTTGTAGTTAGCCTTGATTATTAGTACAGTGACCTCGCGGTAATGTGAATTAATAAAAACCAAGGTTTTTCACTTTATTGAATTTGTTCACATTTTCAATTGGAATAATTTGTACCACAATTACTATTTTATTTAGTATACTACAAAAGGCCACAAAGAAAAGAAATGCCAGGTTGGTAAAATAACATAAAATTTATTTTAAACTTACACATCTTCTTATATTCGCTTTTAGTTTAATTCGAAATATCAAAACCATAATGGGAGATCATAAACAAAACTAGAAAATAATAACGTGAAGAGTTTATAAAACATTTGAGAGTAACACATAGCAACAAAAATTTTCGGTTTTAAACGGCTGTCATGTATTTCAAGAGCTTATTTAACTGGTGTGAGTTGGTTTTCTGCCAAAAAATTGTCGTTCACTATTTAGATCCATTACACTTTGTTTACAATTTAGAGAGTTCATATAAGAAAATGAGTATTCACAATAGTGGATAGTTCACTATTGTGGAAGTTCCCATTACCGCGAGTTCACTGTATATAATAATTATATTTGCGTATGCGGTGTATTATTTGAACTTTTCTGAATGTCCTTTTTTCTAATAAAAAAAAACATTTTCACCCCTTAAAAAGCACTCCATACATTAATATAAGTTACCTGCTTGCTAGCCGTCTATTAAATTTCATCGAAATCCTTTAAGAGAATTTCTCAAGAGAAAAGTACCAAAAACAAAACAAAAACACCAAAAGTAAAAACTACCAAAAGCACAAGTTTTTCCTCATTTTTGCCGCCAAAAAATATGATAGTTATTAATAAAATTATAAAATATAATTCAAAAGAAAATGTACCAGAACAAGCAATTAGTCCCTCTTTACCGCTTTCAAAGTACCCTCTTTTTATCTGGGTCGCATGCTACTTGTTTATCAAATTTCATCCAAATCCATTAAGCATTCAAACTTAACATTTATAATATTAGTAGATTCTGTTTCATTAACTATTTGTGACACTGTATTTTTCTTAACCATCTTGCTGGCATCGTATTACAGAACAAAGAGTTTCTTTAATTTAATGTTTTTCTTTTTTTAAATAAATACATTTTTTAGAGAATTGTTACATAATGATACACACATGATAAGATACACTTCAGCAATAAAGTAACAACATTTACAGATAATATTACAACATTCAAGAGGAGTGGAGAGGAGAGGAGAGGAGAGTAGATACTTTAAGGTTCTATGAAGAACTAATTGGAACAACTAGATTTATAGTGTTTCAAGGTTTATTTATACATTAAACAAAACTAAAACACGAAAATCCTTTCTAAACCCAAAATGATTTATGTCACACACACACACACATTTTTCATGTTCTAGTTTCAAAGATTTTAACGATTATTTTCGATCTGCTTTGTTTCAATTTTTATTTTTCCAAACACACAAAATTGATGAAAATCTACTAACAAGATTTTCTATATTTCCACAATGTTTAAAAAATGTTCAAAGATCTTTAAAAAAAAAGAGTTTAGTGACTTTCTACGCAATCAAAAACAGCAACATGAAAAATTGTAACACGAATATTTTTAATGATGACAATAAGGAAAGTATAGAAAGAAAGAAGAAAAGGCGCGGCTCAATTCAATATTTTATGAAACAAGATTCATTCTATTTTATGTGCGAGTAACATGTGTAGTAAATTTTAAACTGATGTGTAACAAATTTTTGAAAAACTATCATTCAAGTGTTCATTTCGAAATGATGTTCATCTGTTTTTCTGTACAAGTTTTGTGAGGGAAAAGCCAGTCATAGTCGTCTCAGCCGCAGCATATGGGTTAAATAGACATAAAAGATATTCGTAGAACAAAAATATTTACAAATGCTGAATAGACAAAAAGCAAGAATAGAACGTTAAATGTTTTGGTCTGGCATTTGAAAGAAAAAAAGTGTAAAATGCGTGAAAAATGTATACAATATTATCTTTAGACAGGCAGGTCATGTTGGACCAGTGCCATATGGTGTATTTTTCTTTGACTTTTTACAGTCTACGAGTACTTCTTATTGTAGGCTGTTGTAGTCTGTGCAGTCTGCTGCTTTATGGCCGAAATCGAGCAAACGAACGGACCACATTGAACCTTCTTTGTTTTTTTTTCTATGCCTTATGTCGTCGCTGCATTCAAATAATTGTTGTTTTTGTTGAACAATTGAGGCTCTGTTTTTGACAGTGGTCTAAACACAAACACATTCATACATACATGCGTACATACATACATAAATATATAAAATGTTTCATTGTTTGTTTATTTCAAGACTGAATTTTTGTTTGGAAATTCTTGGTTGGCTGGTTTGGTTGGTTTGTCGGCTTGTTTGTATATTTTAATGTGTTAGTATGTGTGTTTGATGATAACTGATATTGGTTTAAATTTTGACCTTGTCTATTGACCATAAAAAAGCACAATTAATTTGGTTTGCTGCAAAATGAAGAAAACAGAAATTGATTTAATACGGTTAGATTAGATTGTATAACTATTCAAAGCGGAATCTTTATGGAAATCAGTCAGAGGAAGTTTTATATTCATATTCATCTAAAAATGTCCCCTATTTTGTTAAGGTTTCCACAAAGTAAGATTTTGAAACGTCCACGAAAAAGGCTTCTCAAATTATAATTTCAATTCAACCATTTCTTTGGATTAAAGATGACTATAAGCTCATCTCTAGATATAGTCAGTATGAAATCTTATTTTTATAATTAATTATTTTTTCTTTAAGAGCTTTCTCTTTACACACATTTAAACAATTTCGAAACAAAAAAAGTGGAAGCGAAAGAGATACATATTTTCCTGTCACTCCACCAAATTCTTTTGACATTTTTAAAGAAATATAAACTTAAATAAATACAAATAAATATATATTTACATAAAGCAACATTTAAGGATTAGATGTCGTTGTAAATTTTATGTTTGTTTGCATATGCACATGAGACAACTCGTTAAAATTTTCTTTAATAGATTTTATTTCTCTGTCTCAAATTTAAATTTATTACTTTCGAAATTCACATAAATTAAAGAAAAAGAACTTCTTGTGTAACAAACTACTAACTTCTCTAAAGAGTTTAGAAGCGTATTGTAACAAACTTGCAACATGAAGCATAAAACTATTAAAATTATTTGCTGTTATGTTGCAATAAAAATTAAATAACAACAAAACTAGAATCATGTGTTTGTGTAACAAAAGATAAACAGACAGACATCATACACATGCACACTCATAAATAAAAGAAACCATTGTCACCATCATTATTTACATAATGATCAACAATTTCCTAAAGGGTTGCAAAGTAATCGAGTCTACCACTTATCGAGTAATAATTCAACATATTTCTAATTATAGTTTTAAATAACACAGAATACGAAAAAAAGTTTTATTCGAATCTCAAATTGGAAAATATAAAGTAAAAATAAAAAAAATTCAAAATATCACAGCCCATAGATATTAAAAAAAAGCAGATAAATGAACGATAATAAAGGGAAGTTTCTATCTCTGAAAACAACATTCAATCTGTTAAATAACTTTCATTTAACAAAAAAAAAAAAAAAAATTTTACTAAAATAATGAAATTTCAATGCACATGTACTTAAGTATGTATGAAGATACAAGTCTTCGATTATTCGAATAATGTTTACTCGAAAAAGAAACTGTAGGATAAAAAGGAATGGTATCCTTGCAACATGACAATAAAAATAAAAGAAAATTCAAATGCACCCATTAATTTATTTGAAGGTGCAGCAGAGAACATTTAAAATGTTTTTAGTATTTGTTTAATTTTTATCTAAAATTATTTAAACTACATGACAGCATAGACAGAACATTTCCATACATTCGAGTATGCAGATGTATTAGTCTATAAAGCTACGTTCACATTTATCAAATATTTGTCGAAAAAAACGTAACCAAAAAAGAAACTAAAAATTTATTTCTTTTAATTCCAATATTTTTTTAATTATGGGTTCGCATTTTTTTTAACTGTTTAAAAATACTTTTTTGTGGAATAATTAATTTTATTTTGTAACATAAAAACCAAGTTAAATGACATTATCCGTAAGCAAAACTAGTGGTTACGTTTTTTTGGACAAATATTTGATAAATGTGAACGTAGCTTAAGTCTTATACAACCGTCTGTTCGTCGTTTGCCATGTAAGTTTTAAAGTGTATAAGGGCGTAAAAGTGTATCAGTTAACTCTTCGTTGATGATAAGAATATTTAAGTACATAAGTATATTAAAAACAAACTCCATTTATTTACAAACACATACACAGAAACACACTTTGCATACAAGGACACTTAGTTGCATAGCATTAGGAGAGACATCACTTCATCAACAAAAATCATCAATATTAGAAACACATTCCCTCCCACACATGCATACATACCGCCGAACAATTACAAACTCATATGCAATCATAGATGGAAAAAAAATCGTATATGCGAAAAAAAGGAATTAAAAACTACTACAGCAAGTACTTAAAAATTTCTACAGAAACAAGAAACAAATATCCAGTACTTCTATTTCGAAAAGGAACAACTGGAAACTAAAATCGTTGAAAAAAAACAAGAAAACCCATACATTCGACATTTTACTTCATTTAACCAAATCCTCTATAAAAGTCCTTCTGTCTTTTTGTGACTGATTTTTTCTTTCTTTGCTGCTGAGTATTTAAACTCCTTTACACATGTCCTTTTCAGACTATAGTTTTTGTGTATTTTTTCCTAAATTTTTTTATTATTTCCTACTAAAAGCAATAAAAGAACCGAAGAGGATAATCCAGCATATGTTTAAGTAGCTTTTTGTGTTTGTTCAATAAATACAACCAAAGGAACGAATGAACGTACCAAACACTCAAACACTCACTCATTCACTTGCAATTTAAAGTAAAATAGTATTTAGTAACCAGTCTGGTACAAAATTCATAAAATTTTAGTGAGCCAAAAAAGAAAGGAAAGAATAACTGAAAAAAAACACATGTCCCTAATACTCTTGGCTGAGAACTTATTGTACGCCCACTTTAATTATTCTTTTGTCTTTGTGGTCTGCATGTGAAGTAATCATTTTGATTGTGGAAGGACATTTTCATAAAATGTATTCACATTTAAACAAAAGATGCAATTGAATAAGTCGAAATATTCATTAAAACATACATCGTTTACTGGTATGAGGTCCTTATTTTTTTTTTTGGTTATAAATTCACTGTCGCTTATTTATGCTTAATTTTAAAAGCCGTATTAGCAGTTTTTATGTGTTGGATTATATCCTTACAAAGAAAATTTAAAAATAAACATATTTAAAATAGAACTGGTAGCTTATGCAAGTGGATATTATTTTAAAAACAATTTAAATATAATAAATTTTAAATTAAAAAAAAATCAACATTAAGAAGAGGTCAAAGGTATTCACACATGTGCTATCGAAAACAGAAGATATAAAATGTAGGATCCCAGCTAGCATTTTTAATCCTAAAACACTCTTCCGCGCTCGGAGAAGACGATTAAACCGATCGTCGATGATAACGCATTCCGATCGCAAAGTTAAACACAACTAGAGAAACTGTGTCCTGATGACGGCTCTTGCATACGAATTGTCTACGATGCACCATAATTAGTCGCCTACGGATAGTTTAAGACCCTTTAACAAAACACCCGTCCAACAGACGTTTAAGTAACTTGCAAGAGTATCTCTTCGAAGAGTGAAACACGATTGTTAACTATTAACAGCCCTCCAATGCCCTCCAAAATGCTTAAACGACGATTTACTTATCCTAAAATCGTAAAAATGGCTTGCAAAACCATCTTTCTCAAGAGAAAAATATAAATCCCCTTCAACAATCGTTTGGACGGTTATAAAACGAGTCGCAAAATGATCGCGGTCGTCAAACAATCATGCAAATGCCAGCTGGGATGGACTGTGTATGTATCAGTTGGTGAATTAGTCCCAGCTAGCATTTTCAATCGTACAAGAGTCTACTGGGAATCTCACAAAGAGCACTTTTGATCGTCGACGACCGCATTTTTTAATCGCAGAAGATCCCTAGCACGGGAGAAACTGTTACACGAGCTGATTCTTTTGTGAGATTCTTCCACAACACAGCGAAGGACGCTTATATTCATCGTTGAGGTGATCGCTTGAGATCTGTGTAGAGATTATCTAACGAGTCTTTCATAAAGCATGTCAAGAATCGTATGAGAATCTTGTAGGGATTATCTTGCAACTCGTGAAATGCTCAGCCGTGTAATTCTTATATGATTCATACAGAGAGTCGCAAACGGCTCATTCGATGATAGTTTGAAGAATCATATAATGCGCAGTAGGATTAGGCCAATTCACAAAATGTGGCATTAGTTTTATGTCGTAAATTGTTGTTGGTAGTTTCGGTATAAACATTTGCTTCGAAGCATGTTTATATGGAAAAGACCAACAAAATTTTCTACTTACAACTCATACAAGATTTTGTAAATTTGCTAATTAATAAGAATTGATGGGCTTAGTGCAATAACTCGGTAAGCCACATGAAATCAAAAATTGGTTTTATGTGCTCATTTTCTTGATTGGTGCCAAAGCTTTGCATCCTAGAAAAATTTTTGGATAAATTCTAGTGTTTTACAACTAATTATGCTGCGTATTTAAAGTAGAAAATTCCAAAAACCACACAATTTTAAATTTTGTTTAAAATTAAAATGCGATTTATTCCATTTTTTTGTGGCATGTGGAGTTACTTACTAAGTTGTATTATTGTATTCACTAAGTTTGTATTGTATTTTTTTTTAAAGGAACATGGGCTTAGCGTTTATTTATTTAATTAAAATAATTATTTAATTTTAAAACAAAAAAAACAATTCATTGTAAAAAAGCAAAGCAAACTTTTTTTTTTGGCATATTACGATAGATGAGCACATATCTATCGTAACTTTACAAAAACTCGATGTGAAAAAATAAATGAGTTAGGGCGTTTCTATATTAAGGTAGCGATATGTATACACATATGTAATACATATTAATTTGAAAGTGTCTTCTTTCTTTGCCGTCTCTCTATTCTGTCCTTGGCGTGGACAAAATGTTGCTGAAATGTCCGGTTAATGATTACATCATCAATCCTTGGAAATTTGGAATGGCAAAGATCTACAAAAGTATTCACGGAATTAAGTTTCAGTTAAATTTCAGTTTCAACTCTCGTAGTGAACAGACGCGTTTTTATAATCTTCGCAACTGAATATAAAAAAAATATAAAAGAAAAAAAAATTTTCAAGTCACAAAAAATATAAAAAAAACAAAACATTTATTGAACAGTTATTTTACTGGTTTTATTTTATTTTTTGCTTGTGTGCAATACACATAAATATTTGCATACACAAGTGAAAATACAAAAAAGAGAACTCTAAATGAGTTCACCTTCTAACAACAACAATAAACCTACAAGCAGTAGGAATGTACAATATATAACTTTGGTTGCTAACGACGACAAAAAAAATGAAGTAAACACAAACCTGAATACTACACAAAACACAAATACTCGTGCGCGATCATTATCTTTGAACATGTTAAATATCGATCAAGAAGCAACAACAATTGCACCTATTAGCAAACTTGTCAGCTTAGCTGTACAATCAAACAAACAAACAATAAATACCCAGGTGACCAACGTGCACAAAATTGTAAATGCAGTGAGTGAAAATAGTGATAATAAAATCCAAACTGGTATGGACAGATACATAACCGTGCTAAAAAGGGGAAGAAGTCCCAAATCAGCTGAAATAGCGTCAACGGCGAAAATGCCCAAAGATGGGAAAAATAATATTAAACATTCTGAAAATCGTTTTGCGATTTTGAATGAACAAGTCGATGAAGACACAAGTACAACCAGGTCCACTAAACCACCGCCGATATATTTAAGAGAACAGAACTCCAACCTTTTGGTAAAAAGCCTTATCTCGTTAATTGGAGAAAATGAGTTCTATGTAACTCCAATTAAGCGCGGCAAAATCAACGAAACTAAAATTCAGGTAACACAAGAAAATAATTATAGAAAAATTGTCTCAGATTTTGAGTCTAAAAACAAAAACTTTTATACATATCAACTGAAGAGTGCTAAACGCCTAACAGTAGTTATAAAAGGAATAGATTCAAGCGTGGATCCGGAAGAGGTAAAGTCTGGCCTTGAAAATAGTGGCTTCAAAGTCAAAAATGTTTCAAACATTAAAAACAGGGAAAAAATCCCCCAACCTATTTTTAGAGTCGAGCTACAGCCAGGCGACTTGAAAATTAAAAAAAATTAATCGCACCCAATCTATAGCTTAAAATACTTGTTGCATCGAAGAGTTACCGTTGAGATGCCACATAAAAAAACTGGACCTATCCAATGCATGAACTGTCAAGAATTTGGCCATACCAAAACTTATTGCAAGTTGCCTACCGTTTGCGTTGTATGTGGCGAGTTACACAGTACCGCTAACTGTGACAAAATAAAAGGTGATACCAAAGCAAAAAAATGTAGTAATTGCGGCGGAAACCACACTGCCAACTATAGGGGCTGCCCTCTTTATTCTCTTTTTAAAAATTCGTCGAACAGAAAAACCAATGCTACTCCCGCTCAGCCCAACACTCATTTAAACTACCCACAGTTACCTCAACCGTCGTCTAGCCATAATCAATACTCAAATGTTTTAAAGTCTAACACGACTCTTACTCAACAAAAACCTAATAGTCAATTTTCATACGCTAATATTTTAAAGAGTAACCAGATTCCGGCGCAAAAAACTGTACCAGTAAATGAAGAATCAGGGCATAATTTTAGTCGTATTGAAGCCTCAATAGAGATCCTTATACAAACAGTAAATACATTCACTCTCAACATGTCCTGTATGATGCAGGAAATGTTGAAAATGCAGTCTACCTTGTTGCAGGCTGTATTGAACAAACCATGAACTTAAGAATCTGTTTTTGGAACGCAAACGGCATCTGCCAACATAAAAATGAAATTGAATATTTTCTTCTGGATAAACAAATCGATGTTATGCTTATCTCAGAAACTCACTTGACGTCCCGAAGCTATTTTCGAATTAGTGGATATAATTTCTACGACACCAAGGATCCTCAAGGTAGAGCTTGTGGTGGCTCTGGAATCCTAATAAAAACTCGAATAAAACACTACCTACTAAATGACCTTCGTGAAGAATATCTTCAAGCAACGAACATCTGCATTGAAAATTTTTATCAAAAGCTTGTGATATCATCTGTTTACTCTCCTCCCAGGTTTTCAATTTCAGAGAGTCAATATACCGCATTTTATACAACACTGGGGTCCCGTTTTCTAGCAGCTGGCGACTACAATGCTAAACACACTTTTTGGGGCTCACGTTTAATCAGTCCCAAGGGTCGTGTTTTGTTTGACACAATTTCAAAAATGGGTTTGAATGTAGTTTCAAGTGGTCAGCCAACATATTGGCCAACGGATCGTCAAAAAATTCCTGATGTTATCGACTTTGGGATTATGAAAGGCGTGCCCAGCGAAATGATTGAAGTAGAAGCATCTCTGGATTTGTCTTCAGATCACTCGCCTACTATTATATTATCACTATTTACTCACACACAACTACAACACCAACATGTGATTTACCGCTGACACCTGCACGTATTAACTGGCTGAAATACAAAAAATATTTGAGTGCTCATTGCACGGAAAATATGCCATTGAGAACACCTGCTGACATAGAAAATTCTATTAGGTTGTTTGAAGCACATGCTAAACAAGCTGCTCTTAATGCTTCTTCAATTCAACCAAATCTACAAGCGAGATTTAACAATATTTTTTGTGCAGATATAGAAAGGCTTTTGACTGAAAAACGGAGAGCTCGACGAGAATGGCAACGTTACAGATCGCCTCAGCTAAAATTAAGGCTTAAGGAGTGTACCAAACAGCTAAGAAAAGTTTTACAATCACAAAAAACAGCTTCGCTGCAAAAATTTCTGCAAGAACTCGATGCAACACCCTCAACAGATTATTCGCTGTGTGTAATGGTGCAAACCACCATTACGAGCCTCTAATGGTGACTGGGCAAGAACTGATGCTGAAAAAGGTGATCTATTTGTTAAGCACCTAGAAAAACTATTTACCCCGAATATTTCTGCTGATATTGTTGAACTGCCACCAGTCGTCTCTTTACCAGAAATACCGATGAGATTTAACATGACGGAGATTGAAAATACTATTACTAGTCTTAACACCAGAAAAGCCCCAGGTGTCGACAAAATAAGCAACAAAATGCTTCAACAACTGCCTTATATTGCAAAAAGAGTTATACTCTTCATTTTTAATAGTATTCTACGGCTGCAATACTATCCTGCAGAATGGAAGGTTTCGATGATTATTATGATACCAAAGCCCGGCAAGGATCATACGAAGGTTGAATCCTATCGGCCTATTAGTTTATTGCCCAACATTTCAAAACTTTTTGAAAAGCTGTATATGAGCAAGCTGATGCCTATAGTGACTAGAAGTGGATGCATTCCAGATCATCAATTCGGTTTTCGCAGACAACATAGCACTATTGAACAAACTCACAGACTTGTGAACGTCGTTAGAGACACTTTTGAAAAAAAGAAATACTGCTCTGCGCTCTTTATTGATGTCTCACAAGCTTTCGATAAAGTATGGCACGAAGGTCTTTTCAATAAATTAACACAAAATCTACCCGTAAACATTGTCAAGCTTTTAAAAAGCTATTTGATGTAACGTAAATTTGTAGTTAGGGAAGGTAACTTTTTAAGCCCTCCGCAGTCGATCGAAGCCGGAGTCCCTCAAGGCAGCATCTTCGGACCCTTACTTTATTTAATATATGCCTCTGACTTACCGTTAATACAGCCGTGATACAGCCTTTCTAAGCGTTCACGAAAATCCTGTAGAAGCTTCCCGCAACTTACAAGAATATATATCCAAACTGGAAAAATGGCTCCAACAATGGCGTATAAAAGTCAACGAGCAGAAATGTGCACACGTCACTTTTACGTTGCGAAGGGAAACATGCCCGCCTATAAAAATTAATACCGAGACTATACCACAACACACTGTAGTCAAATATCTAGGCGTTCACCTTGATCGCCGTTTAACATGGAAATCGCATATAGACGCAAAGTTGATGCAAATGAAATTAAAAACTGCCCAAATTAATTGGCTTATGGGAAGAAATTCTATACTGAGCCTAGACTGTAAACTACTATTATACAACGCGATCCTGAAACCAATATGTTCCTATGGAATCCAGTTATGGGGCACTGCCTCAGCATCGAATGTCGAAAGAATTCAAAGGCGACAGAATAAAATTCTACGTACAATAACAGCAGCCCCCTGGTATGTCAGAAACCATCGAATTCATAAAGACCTAGACGTTCCGTTGGTGAAGACAGTATTTTCAAAACACGCGAAAAAATATATAAAAAAACTTGAGTTGCACCCAAATCCACTTGCGCGCAATATTCTTCATTATAGAGGCCACACCCGGCTGAAAAGAAGGGATACTCTTTTTCTCAGCCGTTCACGAGAGATGTAAAACAACAAAAATTAATCGTTGAAATTAAAAATTTTGTTTAGCATTAGCTAAACTTATACTTAATATTTTTTAGATTTAAGATTTGAAAAACTTATTGATAATTTAATATAAATAATTAAAGATTCAATAAATAATAAAATTATCAAAAAAAAAAAAAAAAATATGTAATACATATTAATTTGAAAGTGTCTTCTTTCTTTGCCATCTCTCTATTCTGTCCTTGGCGTGGACAAAATGTTGCTGAAATGTCCGGTTAATGATTACATCATCAATACTTGGAAATTTGGAATGGCAAAGATCTACAAAAGTATTTACGGAATTAATCAAGTAAATTCGTTTCTGTAAAAAGTTATAAACATACTTCTTATAATAGATATAATAATAAATTTTTGGATGCTCTCTTTTCCGCTTGTTCCTCTCCAGGAAAATTCTGTTGCTATTTCGTCAACCATCAACTGTTTTATTGCCCCTCTTATAAAATTTGGCGCATCAATTGCTGCAACTTTTCCCAATACATATTTCTAAAAATTTAAAAATAGTATGTTAATTACCTTGCACTTGTTAATGAGCGTACGTAAATAACTTACTAATTGGACGCACACATTATCGTTTTTTAACTCTTCGCAAAACAATTTGAAAGACTCCAAATCTTCGGTTGGGAGCTTTGGAAGCAAATTCGTCGGCATGTCTTCAGGGACCGATTTTAGTTGTCGTACTTCATTTCTCAATGTTAATACTTCCTTTGTTAGATTTTCTAATAATTTGGTCTGGTTTTGTTCTAAAGCATTAATGCGATTATTTAAATTCCGTAGCTCACTAAGAATTTCATTATTTTGGATGGTTCCTGAAAAAAGATTAAAATAAAAATGTTATTCGTTTTTGTAACATTTATAAATGTTAATATTGATTGATTGTTATGTCCAAGCATGCTTACGCAGTTGTGCTTTGCTCATGCTTTAGGAACTCATCAGTAAGATCAGAGAATCGCCTTATGAAAATACATGGAAATCTTTTTTATTATGTTCAACTTACTTTAAAAAGCAAATAAGATAATTACAATTTGCATACATATATTTCATAGAGAGATAACTAGATCCAGCTGATGACTCCTTGAGCAGGAAAGAAACACTAGTGTCTAGGAATGATTGAGAAAAACAAGCAAGGAACATGTTTGGAATAAATATAAAACATACCTTGATTTACATTTCGCAGTTCAATGTATTGAGTTTCTAGGGGATTAGAATAATTATAGTTTTCGGCAGCCATTTAAATTATTAGAATAAAAATGGACAACTGGTTTTTTTTTTATCTTCAAAGAGCGCAACTTTTTTTAATAATTTTTAAATACAAACACTTCACTTTTTAATTTACCTTTTTCCAAAACAAAAATCACCACTTGCACGTTTTAAAGTCAAAACTTGAATAAATAGTTGATGAAAAACGAAGAATAAATTAAGACGCGCTATTTGTTTCTGTTTATCTATAACAGTAAATTGCATATTAATAAAAACGACAACAAACATTTTTAATCATCGTCCATTAAACATTTCAAGATTAAAAAGAGAAAAAAACATGAAGAAAGATAAATAAAGTATAAAGTATATACATAAAGTATATTATTGTTTTTGTACTCTTCAAATAATCACTAGAAGATTTTTTAAGGATTTGCATGTTAAACATTCCAAGATTAAAAGACGATCGTGTCAGAAATTGTGTAAAAAAGTAATAATTAAGAGAAAAAAGTAGATGTTTTTGTTATTGTTACTCATCAGATCATCAGATTCTTTTAGGACTTGTTTATTAAACACAATCGTCCTACAAACAGCCTATTGCTAGCTGGGGTGTTTCTCTATTTTCATTCACATGCATACAATTTATTTCGCAGAGATTCGAATAATACCTTTTGGAAATGTTTATTGCAAAGCAATAAACTTAGACCTCTACTTTTGTTGTTGTTTTCTTTTTCATAAGAAATAAAATGCCTTGCGGCTGATTCGTAACGTATACGTTTACGTAAGCATAATGAGCTTTTAGGTTTTTCCTTTAAATTAAATCAAAATATACTTAGAGCCGCAATATATTTTATTAATGAACCATTTATGCCTCTTGAAAAAAAAATATCTTTACGTTGCTAAATTACCTGCCTGTTCCACAAGTTAAGAGAGACAATTTTTTTGTTAGTATTGAAAACACATAAAACCAGAACTTATGATTTTTTAAGCAGTGAAGAAGGCTGAAAGTGTGAAAGGTACATAATTTCTATTCTAGTACTGGATTTAACCTGAATTGACAGCCTTCTGGGTCATGTGCTATCCGTTTACAAAAAATTCATTCAAATCCATTAAGTGGTTTTCGTGTTACATATAGTGAAACAAATACACAAACTTGTTCGTTTATATTATTCGTTATAATGCCAAATTTATGTAAAAATACTTCACAAATTTCCATCTGTACCGGAAAATATTTAAAAATGTCTACTAGTTGCCAAGAAAAATATGTTAAATTTGTTGAAAAGTGTCAAGTTAATGCCAAAGTAAAGAAATATTGTTTCAAATAATGTAATTTAATGATAAATTAATTAATATCGGTACATTTCAGAGTGTTTCTACTTGAAGACTCTCATCTGCATTGAACGTACATCAGTGATGGAAAATTCAGTACTTTTGTACTATTTTTAGTAGTTTTTCACCAAAAAAATACCACAGTACCCCCACGTCATATGTAGTACTAGTTTTTTGTTTTGCTTTGTTCCCTGTTTAGAAATCTGCGTTATTTTTATAATCATTGACTACATTGGCTTCAAAACAAGAAAATAAAGAATGCACAAATTCGTTATTCATGTTGTTGTTAGTGTGTGGTTTTTGCAAAAGTTGTTAATGTTACTGATCCAATTTACACGAGATTAATTTTTATTTAGCACAATTTTTGTTCTTTCGAAAACACACGAGACTAATTAATCTGGGGCCAAATCACCGCTTACGATATCGAATTAACTATCGTATCGAATAACATTACAATACGTGTCGAATAAGCAAATTATGGCATACGATACCTATCGGATCGTAATTTAAAAAAAATTTTAATAGATTTTTGACCATATGTTTTCTAAAAGTAAACAAATGTACATACTCGTATAACATTTTTTAACGCAGTTGTGAATGAAAAACAAAAATTAAAAAGTTTAAAATTGAATTTGTGTAAAAAAAGATATTTTTAATGAATCATTCGGTGTTGTTTCACTTGTGCTCATCATCAGAGGATGAAGAAAGTTTTGTGGTTCGCGTAAGAAAAGAAATAAGTGATAAAAGTGATATTTTTTCTTTCGCAGAAGCTGCGTAAGATAAATGTATTTTTCTATTTTGTCTTTTCTATTTAATTTGTTTTGTTTTTAGGCTTAAAACTAGGTTTAGATTGACAAGGAAAGCCTTTAATTACGTTTTATCACAGCTGAACTTTATTGGATACATGTCTACAGCAGTGCCGCCAAAGCTTCAATTAGCAGCCACACTTTCACTTTTAGCGAGCGGAAGTTTCCAACACAGCGTAGGAAATGACTATTTGGTCGGTTTAGGACAAAGTACAGTGTCCAAAATAGTTAGTCACGTCATTGATGAAATAGAAACCAAACTTTGCCAAAAATTTATAAAGTTTTCGTCTGAGCAGTCCCTCTCTTGTATGGACCACTTTTACAATAAATATAAGATTCCTGGAGGTTTGCTTAAGTGATTCTAGGTATCAATATGATCATTATTTGCATATTTCTTTTATAGTTATCGGATGTATAGACGGTACCCACATAGGATTGCAAAAGCCAAGTAAAAATGAGCATATGTTCTTTAATAGAAAGGGCTATCACAGTATTAATGCTATGGTGGTATGTATTTACCTTTATTAAATTGTCAATTAAATTATAAAATATTTTTAATAATTATTTTAGGTTTGTGATCATAGCTATAAAATTATGGCGATAATCTCGAAATATGGAGGGGCAGCACATGACTCATTTGTTTGGAGGCATTCAGAAGAAAAAAACTTGTTAGAGGATTTATACAATAACAAAAATTTAAGCAATGCATCGCTTTTGGGTAAGATCGATGAATGTATGTATGTAATCAATCTCTTATTTACAATTATAATCAATTAAAAGGAGATTCTGGATACCCTCTTGAACCATGGCTAATAACACCGTACAGAAATCCCCAGGATGGTTCGATGGAGGCTTACTTTAATGAAGTGCATTCCAAAGCCCGATGTATAGTCGAGAGATCTATTGGCATACTAAAAGAAAGATGGAAAATTTTGAGCAACGATAAGAGAAGTCGATACAGTCCGGAAAAAATAGCGCATTTTGATAATGTATGTGTTGCTTTGCTTTAAATTACACACAAAATTTCGTTGTTGAAACTATTCCTACTAAACCTAATGTTGCAAATGAGACACAGCTAACAAAAGTTGGACAAAGGGTTAGAGACCACATTAAGTTATCCTTATGGAGAAATAAGTCAAACTCATTTTTGTTTTGCCTTGATGGATCTTTGTTTTTATTAAATATTGATTTATTTAACATAAATATATTTGTACTATACACCTTTCACTTTTTATCACAAATAAATATAAATAAAATTAAACGAAAGCAATTCATACACAAACTTTGGTTTGTAATTTATAAAATAATTAAAAAAATTAAAATTATATTTCACTAGATGGTAAACAACCAAATGAATTCACTAAAATTTTATGGTCAAATGCATTTTTATAATATTCATGTTCTAAATTCGATGCTTTAACTTTTCTAATTGAATTGTTTTTATTTCAAGATCAATCTTTTTAATTTCTAAGTTTGCAAGGTGTTCCTTTTCTTTCATATTGATTGATTTTTCCTTAAGTACGTTCGATCTCTCCATTAATTTTGCAAACGGTCAAAATTATTATTTAACGAAACTTGTGACTCTTCAAATTTTTCTAAATTATACTTTAAGAGCCCGTGTGGAGAGGTGGTAGTCTCCCATCGGGCGCGTCCCCAGGTGGCGGATAGGGGTAGAGACATGCCAGTGGCTCATAAATCAGTAAATGGTTATTAAGTCAAAGGCATGACTCGGGCCAGGCTTAATGCCACGTGGGCTCAATACATCAGGGGTGCACGTGTTATTATACCAGGCCGAGGTCTTAGGTGGATTCTAATCAACCGAATGAAACATGAAGGCACTCGGCTCAAGCAGGCAGCTTATGCTGGTGCTTGGGATGAGTGTGGTCATGATGGAGGGTCATCCCCCTGCGACCCCTGAGCACGATCGGCATTCAATTTATGAATGAGCTCTTGCTGAGGAGTTGTTGCACGACTCAGGGTCGGTGGCAATTCACACCCTTAGGTGGTCTTGCGGCCCGCCTAGGATCGCGGGTATGACTCACCTACACCATCATGACGGTGGCTAGGAATTTTACCGGACCCGCGGATCAAAACAATGCTACCCCACTTGTAAGTGCAAAGGTGTTTGGAAGTCGTGCCGAGGCCTGGATGGCCAGTAAGTGGATAAAGAGAACTGGTCGTTAACGACTCCCCTCCGATGCCAGGGCACGGATCGGTTGTAAACAATCAGTTGCCTAATCCATGTACGCCGCCCTGCATGGATCGTCCAACCCCTTACGTGCTCACTCGTGGGAACAAAATTAAATGGAAAGACTAAACAAAAAACCAACAAACAAACAAACAACAAACAAACCAGCAGCCCTGTCGCTAGGTAGGGCTAGATTGCAGCGGAGTGTGTCCAGGGATGAAAGTCCAGGCACCTCCGCGGCTGGTAAAAACCTAGCTACAAATACTAAAACGGGTACGCCGGCTGAGAAAACCTCTGCTGCGCCTCACGTACCCAAAAAAAACACCTGCTGGTGTGCCGGCTGTGGACAAACCAGCTGTGCCAATTGCACCAGCAAACACAAAACCTACAGGTGCGCCGACTGGACATGCTCCAGTTGTGCCAACTGCACCCAAAATCATCGTAGCGGATACGCCGGTTGTAGCGAAGGCAACTGCGCCTGATGTACCCGCCTCGACAGGTTCAAGGGAAAGAAAGTTCTCGTCCCGTAAAGCCATATCCGAGTCACGGGCCGCTCGACGCTATATCGAGCGGTTTGGTAATAAAACGGCGGCGGAACTGACTAGCGCGGAAAAATCCTCGCTAGCTTGGGCCAAAACACATCTGGCTGCTGTAGACGGATCTTCTCCTGAGGGCGCAGCCAAACCGGCTGCAATTGCTGGCCCGAAAAGGCAGAGATCAGGAGAGGACTCGTCTCAGCAGCAGATGCAGCCCTCAAACAAAAAACCGAGACAGGTGGACGGCAAAGTCATGAGCAGGTCTTACAGCGAGATTGCTAAAAATCCGCTGATAAGAGCTGTTCTTGATCGCAGCAACAGCAACGGATCAATCGATCATGCCCAATGGGGATTGATTTGTCAAAGGCTGCTTGACGTTTACCTGCTCAGTACCAGCGAGGCCCAAGAAACCTCGCCTCAATTCACGGACGCTGGCTGGGTCCAGGGCCGTGTCAAACTGGTTTCCTGTGCAGACGAGAGGTCGGTCACCATGCTAAAGTTGGTGATCGAGTCTCTTGGTGAAGTGTGGCCTGGAGCGAGATTGGAACTGGTCCCGGTAAAGGAGATTCCTCGTAGACCGAGAGCAGTTGCGATTATTCCGGCAGAGCCGCATGATCCAGAGGCTATCCTGGGCATCTTCCGTCGTGCGAACCCTGACCTACCAACCAGTGATTGGAAGGTGGTCAAGGTTTTTGGGGCGGAGGGTGCTCGTAGGAAGGTGATCGTTGTCCTGAACAAGGAGACGTTGCCTCTACTTCGGGACAGACAGGGCCTGGTTTTCTACGGTTTCATGGGAATCAGGCTCTGTGTGTACCGCGGTGATGGCGAATGCGATCCCGCAAACCCTAGCGGCCAAACGAAGGGGCCAACAAAAGCAGCTGACAAGCCAGCCGGCACGGAGGTCATAGGGGACTCCGCGGATTCGGTCACTTCAGGATGCTCTCAATCAACAGCAGGTTTGGTTGGGGATCTCCTGGAGGGACTCATTTTCGGAGATGACGAGGACGCACTCCTGAACCCGAGTCAGGGAGATGCCGAGGCAAACGTCAACTATGACCCCGACGCGGACAATGGCGAAGGTGCTGCAGGTCAACCTGCATCATTCTAAGACAGCGTCAGCTGCATTAACCCTCCGCCTTTCAGAAAAAGGGGAGGACATTGTGCTGATCCAAGAGCCGTGGACCAGACACGGCAAAATACTTGGACTCAGTACCACTGGCTACAAGCTGCTGTATGCAACAAAAACAGGTAACAATGACAAAAACATTAGATCCTGTATCCTAGCAAAAGCAAATCTCAATATCTTCATTCTCTCTGATTTTAGTGATGAAGATACTGTAACCGCAGCATGGGAGACAGGAGGATCCTCCATATGGATTCTATCCTGCTACATGGCGCATGACCATGTGGACCAACCACCACACAATCTGGTCCACAAGATGGCACACAACGCCAATCTGAAAGGCATTCCAATCCTACTGGGTGCGGATGCAAATGCACATCACCATATCTGGGGTAGCTCAGATACCACCGAAAGAGGTGAGTGTCTATTTGACTTTATTATTGATAATAACTTAATAGTGTCAAATCGAGGTTCAGAACCAACTTTTGTAGTCTCAAACAGACAAGAAGTACTAGATATTACACTTGTTAGTGCGAGACATGCTCATATAATTAGGGACTGGAGAGTCTCAGCTGACTGCTCCTTTTCTGACCACCGCTATATTGAATTCAATATTAGTATTACAAACGGAAATTCCAAACTTTTCTTAAACAGACGCAAAACGAACTGGGAGGAACATAAGAATATCCTCACCACCATAATTGCACATCCTCCAATCATAGAGGAAGTAGCTGACATAGAATTGGCTGTCAGCAATCTAACTGATGCCTTTAAGGAAGCAACAAGAATCTCTTGCAAACCTTCCACACAACGCAAAAATAGTAAACCACCTTGGTGGTCTGGCAGCTTAGAGGAGTCTCGCAGAAGCTGCCGCAGACTCTTTAACGGGGCTAAAAGAACGGGTAACTGGGCTCTTTACAAAGCCTCATTGAATAAATTCAAAAATCAAGTCAGAAACGCAAAATGCAAGTCATGGAAAGATTTCTGTAACAATGTGGAATCCCTCTCCGACACTAACAGGCTGCGTAAAATTCTAGCCAAACAACCGTCAGTACCTGGATTCATCCAGAAGCAAGATGGTAAATGGACTACTAATTCCTTGGAGTCCCTAGAAGCCCTAATGGAAACTCACTTTCCAGGCTGCTCTCCTTCTATGGAAGTACAAAATGCTTCCCCACCTGCCCGGTGTTTCACGAACGTAGAAATTACTACTGACAGACTTCACTGGGCTATAAAAAGTTTCCATCCGTATAAATCACCTGGTCCGGACGGAATCATTCCTGCAGATCTACAACATAATTTAGACCTTGTGACACCTTGGCTACTCACAATTTTCAGAGCATGTCTTACCTGGTCCCACATTCCGCAACAATGGACCAAATGCGATGTAATTTTCATCCCAAAAGGGGGAAAAGCATCGCACTCGAAGGCGAAGGACTTCAGACCTATCAGCCTTACATCTTTTCTTCTAAAGACTTTAGAAAGACTGATCGACGTTCACATCAGAACTATGACAATTGACAGCAATCTTTTATCAGCCAATCAACACGCCTACACCAAAGGCAAATCGGTTGAAACAGCACTACACTCGCTCGTAGGTCACATAGAAAAATCACTTGAGCATAAGAACTTTACTCTGGTGGCTTTCATGGACATTGAGGGCGCCTTTAATAATATCAATTCGGCTGCTATTATCCGAGCTCTCACAGAGCTTGGTATAGACCAATCATTACGTCAATTCATTAAGAATTTGCTTGAATGCAGAGCCATCATATCGACCATGGGGGAAGCGCACATCACCAGGTATGCCCGCAAGGGTACGCCACAAGGTGGTGTCTTATCTCCTCTATTATGGAATGTGGCAATAAATGTTCTGCTAAAGAAACTGGAGTCTATGCGCGTCAATACTGTTGCATATGCAGACGATGTGGCAGTGGCTATATCGGGCTTCCATCTTGATACAATCACGCACAGGTTGGAAGATGCACTTAGCGAGGTCAGTAAGTGGTGTTCACAGAGCGGCCTCAGCGTAAACCCAACCAAAACGGAACTAGTGCTCTTCACTAGAAGATACAAAATTCCCAATTTTACTTTACCAAAAGTAAATGGCACTACACTAGCCCTATCGGACAAGGCCAAATTTCTAGGCATCGTCCTTGACAGCAAACTAACATGGAGAGACAATCTTCACGCTCGTGCAACAAAAGCCGTAGCGGCAATATATGTTTGCAGGAAAGCCATTGGTCCCACCTGGGGTTTAAGTCCTAAAGGGATTAATTGGATATTTGAAACTATTATCAAACCAACACTCTTCTACGGTATTGCAATCTGGTGGAAAGCACTGGACTTGGCAACAAACCGACAGCGAATTGAGAAAACTCTTCGCTTAATGGCAATCATGATAACTGGTGCCCTTAGAACTACGCCCACAAAGGCTCTATTTGCTATGCTGGGCTGGCTTCCGGCTGACTTATTGGCTAGGAAGCTAGCACTACGCACTGCGGTACGACTTAGTACTATTGACGCATGGAATCATCGACCATGGGGTCATGCCAGCATTGTAGAGACCATCGGAACTATCCCTGATCTCATCGACCATTGCATTCCAAAACCTTCCTTTAATAGAATATTTAATTACTCTTTATCGGAGGACTTCCCCCCTACACCGCACGGGGCCCTACGAGTGTTCACGGATGGCTCTAAACGGGGCTCCAGGGTTGGAGGGGGTGTCTACATTGAAGAATTCGGGATCAAGATTTCCTTCAGACTCCCGGACGAATGTAGTATTTTACAAGCTGAAATATCCGCCATCAAAAAGGCTACAAATTGGCTGCGGTACTATCGAATAACAAACAGAGTTATTCAAATCATAACCGACAGCAAACCTGCAATAATTGCACTCTCGGGTGTGTACACAACATCCCTTCTTACCCTGGAATGCAGGATATTACTCAACAATTTGGCTAATTATTCTAGTGTTACCCTTATATGGATACGGGGACACGGGGAAAATATAGGCAATTTCATCGCTGACAATCTGGCCAGGAGAGGCACAGAGCTAGAGGCTGCTGATATTGACAATTTCTGCGGCCTTCCGCTCCTGGCCTGCTGGAAGCGAATTGATAAAACACTTTTGCAGTTGGCACAAACCAGATGGTTTAATGAGCCAACCTGCACCACAGCGAGGACACTATGGCCTTGCATAGACGTCAACAGAACCAAAAATCTGCTGAACTTTCCCAAAAAACAATTGCGCAATCTTGTGGCCACGATCACGGGGCACTGCGCCTTCGGAACCCATGCCAGACGCATGGGTTTACCATACAACGAATACTGCTTCAGCTGCAACGACGAGGAGGAAGATGAAAGCATAACACACCTCCTATGCCGCTGCCCAGCTATGGAGGATTACCGCCTTCGCTTTCTAGGCAACAGATCCTTCAGTACCCTCTCCGAGCTTTCAGTTACGGAACTTGGCTGTCTTAGCTCCTTTATCAGGAGCAGTGGATGGTTCGCCCAATAGTAGGCTGACATCCTGCCTGTTATACTGCAGAATTCACCCTTTGCCTCGACTTTTTCCCACCTGTTCTTCTCCTGCTCTTCTCTGTCCCTCTCTTTGCCTATTTTTCTTCCGACTTCTAATCTCCCTTTACTACTCCCTCTATTACTCTCCTTCATTACAGGTAGCACAATGGGACCATGTAAGGACCCAAGTGAGCTGGAATCTAATCTTCACTTTACCAGCAACCTGCTAACCTACTTTAAGAGACTTAATTTACTTTCGCTTCTGGTAGATATTCTGTTCACTTTTGAAGTTTCCTTTTCTGCACTTTCAAAATCGGTTTCAATATTTTTATCAATATTCAATGACACATTTTCATTGTCACTATTATCACTTAAGAACAACTCCTCAATTTCTTTAATGTTTAATTTGTTTACTTCTTTACAAGATCCAAACGTTTTGACTGAAGAAAGCCCCTCAACTGCTGCACCTATACCAGCAGCTTGAACAATTTGCTCCTCAGATGGTGTTAAAGTTAATTCCTTGAATGGACCCCCTCCTGTTTTCTTCCTCGAATTCATATTAAATTTTTTTTTTTTTTTTTTTTTGGTGGTAGTTTTATTATTTATTGAATCTTCAATTATAAATTGAAACATCAATAAGTTTTTCAAATCTTAAATCTAAAAATACATATTAAATGATAGCTTCTTTTTAGCTTGATGCTTCTGGTCAGTAAAAGCCTAATAAATTGTATGTTGATAAAATGATTGAATGTTAAGCTTTAAAACAAGTTACATACACATGTACTTACCTTTCGCCACGACTTAATGTCTTTTATTGGTGGGCCAGCCATATTCAGCTTATTGGACAACTGATCCCACAACTTATTCATTGTACTGCGTCCTCGGCCACAATTTGGCAAAATATTTCTGGCCAACTGCGGGTGTGCAGCCATAAAATCTGCATAATTTCTTTTTGCTTTCTATTTATTTTGTTTGCATTTATCCTATAAAAAAGAAAAAAATTGTTTAGTTTGCAGAGCACTTAAACAAATTTAAATAACTTACATCTTTCTTTTTTGCAAAATATGTAGTACTTGTTGAATTTAGTTGCACTATTTTTCTATTCGATAGACAATGACGTATCGAATAACAACACGAGAGATGTATCTTTTCTGATTACTCGATATCGAATGGTATTATATCAAATTACGCTACAATTCATTCGATATGGTATGCGATAATACCAAAATGAAAAATTTCGATACATTTTGATCGATATCGTACGCGGTGATTTGGCCCCTGGCATAAAATTGTATACATATACAGAGCTTTGTGTGTATTAGTGTATTTTGCACACATTTGTTTTTTTAATGTACATGTAATGGTTTTGTTCTGCTAATGCGGGGTTGAACTTGGTTGAAAAATTATGCCAACCAAAAACGACTCTCTTCACCGAAAATACTTACAAGATGCCATATTTTTTTCATTAAATTTTTTTTTTATTATAAAATGGATTTTTAATTTTAATTTTGAATAAAAATATAAAAAGTACCACAATGTGGAAAAACGTACTCTTTTTATTGTCGGACAGTACCATTTACATTTTTCCATCACTGACGTACATATAAATATGTATGTATGTATGCAAGGCGAATGCATAACAGGTGAAGCTGAAAACACAGCTGATCTACTTTTTTCTTGCATAAAAGAGGCTCGCATGTCAAAATTTGCACATACAAGCATAGTGGCTCATATGTCAAATGTTGTTGTAATGATGTACTTGTTGTAGTATTAACACTACCTGTTATGAATTTGCCTTGTATGTATGTATGTGAATATGTTATTTTTTAATTGAGAAATCCAAGAGAAAAAAACTGAATTCTAAGTAGAAAAAGCAGAGCAAATTTTTGTATGAAAGCATTGCATCAAGTGTTTGTTTTTGTTTTGATGTGAATTTGATTCAATTATTAAAGAAGTGCATGTTAGGGTTGCCAGTGCGTGATATAATATGAAAAAAAAAAACATTTTAATATACGGGCGATTAATGAATAATAATTTCTAACCGTGCAACAATTGTTATGCAAAATGAAAACGTTAGTGAAGTTGAAACATTAAATGAGAAACATTTGGTGTTATCCAAATTAATATTATTTTTGAGACAAGTGCATTTGTAAACAATTTTTTACGTTTTAATTGGTATATTTTTTTTGATAGGCTTTTCGGAATTTTAAGACCCATTATATTAACTGGGCTCATTCAACTCAAGCCCTTTCGCTTTTTGTATTTTTTTTGAAACTGGCTTTCGTAAATGTATGAACATATATTTTTGTATTAATTAAAAAAACTGTTCAAAAATGAAATAGGTACCTACCGCAAATCAATTTTTTATTTCATTTAAAAGGTTCACTTTTCTTATAAACGAAGCAAGTTCGTTGCATTCTTAGCTTGAAATCTATTTTCATAGCGCCAGTCCAATTATGTTAATGTACTGACAAATACTTTGTTTTAATTTATACCTAATTATAAAAAAAAAAATCATTAGGTAGGTACTTTACAAAACATAAAAATATTAGAAATTCTCCAGTTGATTTTGGTTTCCGTATCACAAACTTTTGCTATAAACCTTTTTGGCTTTTCAGTGGTTATTAACAACCTGTTTATAGAAAAGTTCTAATTAAAATTCAGTCTATACCTACCTATTTGTTATGTAATTGTTAATTCTTTGAATATTAATTTCATTTCATTAGAAGTAGTAAAAAATAAATATGAAAATACCTGCTCTCAAAATTGTGCATTTATTGATTTTATTTGTAATCAATTCACGTAAAGTTTTTGATTAAAAAAAATAATAAGTAAGAAAAACTCAAGTTTTATTTAAGAGATAAAAAGAAAATTATCTATTTATAGTTCAAAATATTGCTGGTGTATATTTACCAAAATTTAGCTGCTGCCCGTGATTTTAATACCGTTTACTTGGTAGTAAAGAACTTTAATCATCCTGTAGGTATAGTAAAATTCACCTTGTTTCTGTATTTATTTCCTTATATTGAATTCACGAAATTCTCAACGATTTTTGCAGTGATATCAAAATAATAGTATTGAATAAGCGAAAGGTGTGTAGTTTAATTGTTATTTTACACATCGGCTGAAATTATATTTCAAAGATATGAAATTTAGGGTTAATTTGTTTTAAATTAGTTTCTAAAAATTTATAAATAACTTTATAATTAAAGCAGCTACACACCCAAGCTTATAGAATATAATAATGTGATCTTCTGAAAATTCTTTGAATTTTTTAGGTCTTATACTTTAAGAGATCTAACGCCTTCATATATAAAGCATGCAATACTTGACAAATCGAAAAGGAGTAGCCTAAAGGAGATGAAAAATAATAGCACGCTGTTTTTCTATTGATTTATATACAAAATACAATATATATTTTTAATACATAGTTTTTAAATTTTATTGAATATGTATCGGAAACAATATATGTAACACGATTTGTACACTTTTCTCACTATTTAGATGTACACAAAATACCTTTTTAAAAATTCATTCAAAACCAACAACATCAATAAAGAACAACAACTGCAAAATATTTGCCTAAAATTGCAAAAAACCGTTTTTTTTTTTTCAATTTTCAAGTCCAGTGAAAATTGCAAAATATGGCAAAACACATATGTAATATTTAGTGTGAACAATCCTTTGCTGTAGGTACATCGACTACCAATACAGAATATGGAAAATAACAAAAATAAATCCTTTCGCCATATATTGAACAAAGGTAAAAAATCAGTTTTAATGCTGAACCAAATATACTAAAAATCTAATAAAATCCGTGTAATGTCTACTAAAAAAAGAAAGAAAAACTCAATTTAAATTAAAACAAAAATCAGCTAATGTAAAATGGTTATAAAGCAAACTGCTACCAAATGACACCTTAACACTAACTATGAATTATTGTGCTTGTATGTATGTATGTTGATGCGTACTCCAGGAGAAAGTGTGAGCTACTTAAGTTTTATTGCCAACAACATGTGTATTGGTGATATGTTACTAAGAGTCACTTCTTAGGTGTGTGAAACGGATAAGACTACATCAAAAAGAGGAAAGACAAACAAAAAAAGTCAGACTTTTATTTATTTATAAGTTGTTTTTACTTTTTCACATCTAAATCCACAGTCACTCTTCGCTGCCATTAGAAATTTTAAACTGATGACTAGAATAAGAAAGAGTAGAAAGAAAGTATTCACTGTTGCATAAATATTGCATACCTAATGTTATGTATGTTTCTAACTTTATTTATATGTAGTACTAGCCTATCCCGGTGTGCTTCGCTACCCCCTCGTTACAAAATAAAATAGAAGTATTTATAAATCCTATTGTGAAAATTTAATGACGATCGGTCCAGTAGTTAAGACTATATAACGATTTTTAATTGTCCTAAAAAGGGGCGTGGTCCAACCCACTTTTCTCCTGGTACGTATTCCAAATTATGCCAATACTATATGTACCAAATATCATCGACGTAGGTCAAAAAATGCCCAAAATATGGTGATTTAAATTTTTGGGTTATATGGGCGGTGCCACGCCTCTTTGTCCAATCAAAATTTCAGATAGCCTATAATTCATCCGAGAGTTCCAGTTAAATACTGTGAAAATTTCAGGAAGATCGGTTCAAGGGTTTGGCCTCCTATAAGGAACAAAGAAACACACAAACAAACAAACAAACAAACACACATTCTGTTTTATATATTAAGATGAAGTGACAGGCTGTTACATAAGTTTCCATTGATTTGACTTGATTTTCCGCATGTTATGTCTGTATGTATGTGAATATATTTTGTATCCTTAAAAAATCCATATGTTTATTTTTAATGTTGTTTATAAGAAATTATTTTTTTTTTGTATATCGGTTTTTTTAACTTTGAATGCAAAACAGGGTCCTCTCAGATTCCATTATCCTCAGCATACCATCCATCCATCCTCAGTAAAAAGTATATTAGAAAAAAAAATTAAAAAAGAATGCATGTATGTACATATTTGCTTTGACATTCGTAAACCTACACGTGTGAATATTTCTCTTTGCTCAGAGACACTCCTTAAACTTAAAAGAAGATGATGATGCTGATGACGATGATGATGATGATGAAAAGTAACACCTTGACAACCTTTAAATGTATATGTTGCTAAATTAGTTCATTCTCCCAGTCAGCATGTGGAAGATAGTTGGAAGATAGTTTCACCAAACTGAGCCTTTTTCGACTCCCCTAGATGATCAAAAACTGATTAATCAGTTTTGTGCTTAAAATAAGACTCGAAAATGATTTCCAGAAATGCTTAGAAGTGATTTGTTAAAAAATGAAAAACAAAATGTACAGAAAAAACAAATGTGCTGTATCGAAATTGATAAAAAAAAACGCGAGTCATAAAAGACTCTTCTAGAAGAGTCGCGGCTAGGGAACCATTTTCTCCCGAATGAACAGTCAATTTCGACTCGAAAATGAGTCGAAAAAGACTTGAATATGATCATTAATTTCATAAAACGCTGACTGGGCTATACAAGCATGAACATACACATAAATAGGGCATTTCACCACAAAAAATTGTTCCAAAGGTACTTGAAATTTTAAAATTTTAAATTAATACACTTTAAATCTAAGTAATCATTGCACTGCACTGAATAAGTGACTGGTTCGTAGGAACAAGTGCTTTACACACTATTTAGACCCAAATTCACAGTCATTAGTTAGCTAATAGCAATAGTTTAACTAATAATATTTGATTCACAGCTTCTAGTTTAACATTAGTTAAACTATCAAACGTCATTGGTTAACTAATAGTTAGACAACAGCTGATTCATTGGAATTTATTATTAGTATTTTTGTTTTGTGAAAAATTTTAGTTATGGCATGTGAAATTGAAAACGCGGAGTCTGATATAGAAAGTGACACTGATACTGATAATACGCGGAATATTGTTGCTGATTTCATGGATAGATTCCGTCTTAGCAAGTTGGTGGCGTGGCAAGTTCTTGTAAGTATACGCCATTTTTAAAGAAATAATATATTAAATGTAAACAAAAACCATATGCTATAACAGAATTGCCAGTACTTAAAGTTAATAGTTTGATAGGGTTACCATTTTTTGTTCATATTAAGAGTGTTGGTTAAATATTACACTGTGAATATGAAGTATTAGTTAAACAATAGTTATCATTTTAGTTTACTAATAGCTAACTAATTACTGTAAATTTGGCCCTTATACTTTGATTTTGAAACAAGAATTCATAAAAAATTGTATGTAAGTAAAATCTGATATTGGAAAAATAGTAGCCGACATTAGAATCCCACCAACATCACGCTTCCTCATACACATACACATGCCCCAACTATCAACTAATTTGCTTTAAGTGTTAATTTTATTGAAATTACTTTAAATCCGTATGCCAAAATAATAAAATAATTTTATAATTAGATTAAATTTATTGTGTTTGTAAAGATATACCAACACAAATACATTCATACGCACATTTGACATTGCATCCACACAATTTGCAAGTGACATTGCTGTCAGTACAAATTAAAATACTACATATTTGACAATTGTGGCAAAACAAAACAAACATTCAAACTTACCACATTATAGGCAAATGCATGTATGATAATAAATGAACACTGAGAGAAAAAATCCACTTGGAATATATTTTTAATTTTTGGTGTATTCTGGTCGTCTAAATAAAAACACAGAGTGTCGTATGTTTATCTTTAAACACGTTAGCATTGTATATTTTCATTTTGCACTGTCCGCTTGTGTGTCTACAATAGTTATTTAAGGCCGTGCCGCACTATCCTACACAATCACGCGATTTGCCAAATATGACACGTGTGCTAAAAATGTATGGTAGTGTGGACTAAAAATGCAACTGTGTGACAGATTTTTTTGGCAAATCGTGCGAATTGTAAAATTTTATGAAAATTTTCATAAAATGATAGTTTTCATGCGATCAGAGGAGTATTTATTGTCAACCAGATGTTTTGGCATCAGATTTGTATGATAGTGTGGCACCTACAACACCATTTTGAAACGATTTTTTAAAGTCGGTCAGATTTTTGCAAGATTTTCCTGTGAATGAATCGTACGATTGTGTAGGATAGTGAAGCACGGCCTTTAATATATTTTAATACCTGCAAATATATTTGCCTCTGTGCAATTTATAATCCAAATATATCCTTCTGTGTGAAGACAATTTAACCTACATTTAAAACAATTAGAATTTATAAAATCTCATTATATTGTTTTTCTTTATTTTTCTATTACAAAAATTAATTTATTTACATGCAATTTTTGAATACACACAGCCAGCCGTACACATAAAACCTCATACATCGGAATATAAGTAGATAATAACATGAATATGTGTGTACATACAAACATCCATGTATAATATGTACATGACACTTGAAATTAATGAAAGTAAATTCATGTACAGGCAAATAAACGCATATTCTTCCTTCCTTCACATGAATTCTTGTTCGTGTGCACGTGCATATACATACAACATTACTTTGCAAAATTTTACTATTAGATGGGTTTTTCTTTGAAAATTAAAAAAAAAAAATAAAATAAAACAAATGGATAACAATAAAACGTAAGAAATATGCTAAAATAAAAATTCAACAAATGTAAATCATAACAAGCAAATGAAATGAATAAAAATATTCATTCTAGAATGGAATCCTTACAAAAATATGAAATAAAATTAAATAGAAAAAAATCAGGTAAATAAATTTTATTTCTTATGTTTTTCTTTCGTATTCATGTACAAAATAAAAAAAAGACACATATTTTTCTAAGTGAAAATGATGCATAGATTTTTGCATATACAATTTTTAAAAATCTTTGCACACATTTGAGTAATAAAAAAGTGTGATTTAAAAACAGCTGCTTTAAATTCGTTTAAGGAAAAAAACAATTGAGAAAGCTTCGAGAATATTTAAATCTTTGGTTAAATATGACATAAAGTTAAGTGCTGCCTAATAGCGAATTTTATTTACATGAATTTACTGGAATAATAAATAGTATTTTTAAAATACTAAAACAGTTTGGACCTGTTGCCCCTGTTGCATGTTTACTATCCATATTTGTACTATAAATGAATAAAAACACTCATATTCCCATGCAGATGCATGTCATTTAAAAAATTTACTTCTTTTTTTTTTTATTATATTTCATGTCTTACCAAATTTAAAATCCAAAGTAAGACCAACATGCCATCCTGTATCCTTTAAAGGTAAAAAAGGAGTTTTATATATAAAACATTTTGTTAATGTTCACTTAACCTTTGCGTTTAAATGAGGGCTAATTGAAAAGTTTTTTGGAAGAAATTATGGAATTTTAACTCACTTCTCTAGATTTGGTGGTGCATTGTGACATATTTTTCCAGCTATTGCTGATAAATATTTATTATAATTTACAAAATAATACCCCACAACGTTCACGAGTTTCGAAAGTTGTTCGAAAATTTAAAAAAATTTACAATGTCTGTTAAGATTGTCTTGTCCTTAATAAGAATGTTTACAAAATTTGTATGTTAAATTATTGTGCATTTTAAAATCTTGCTCACACACACACACCTCACAAAATTTTGGTTTTAAGGCAAATGCAAACAAACGACCAAAAGCGTGTTGGTTCCTTGTAACCTGTAGTACATGTTACAATTATAATAAATGGAATGCTTTTGGATAAATTAAAGCTACTGTAAATGGTTTTAACACTCAAGGGACCTTACGGTGGTTGTGGGCAGACTCTCCCACACTAGTATACCAAGCGCACACAAACATACATGCCTATACATATATATGTATGCAATTAATATGATGTTATATGTGGCAATAGTAAAGGTAGCAGCAGTGAAAGTTGATGGAATAGTAAAGAAACTTGTAGAGTGAGTGGAGAAAACACAAAAGGTGGATACTTAAAATTGTTACAAGTGTAAACCTCAACAGAGTGCATATGTAAATGCCAGTTTTTGCGCTTGTTGGATTTTAACTTTGGCAGTCTTGTGGCAGACTTTGGCTGCTGTGTTGCCAGAACACACACAGAAATACAAATAGTACTTTATATGCACACATCTTCATGTATGTGGACATACTACACAAGCAGCCAAGCATTTTATACAAGTAATTGTAATTATACTTTATAAAATTAAATATTTTAAATTGTTACAATTGCATTCGCACCTTTAATATACCGAAATGAAAACTAGAAATATGAAATGACCACAATACGTACTTACATATATATATATATGTATGAGTGATAATTCAAAACACACATGTCGTAAAAAAAAAGGTACATAATACATCCCCAGCAGAAATTTCAGGAATTTTACTAATAACTAGTAATTAAATAATGGAATAGAAATTAACGACACATTTCGTTAGATATTTTAACGACTTGCTGGTAATTCATCAGATAAGTGCATACCTGAAGCATTTGCTAAGTTTGTTCCTCTTCAAAAAGTGAGGAACGCAACAAAAATTTTATATTTTTCATAATTTCTTCTTTGTGTCATTTTGACAAATTACTTTAACATGGCGATGTGTTTGGTGGTAATTACTTACAACCTTGGCTTGTAGATAACAACTTAACAATTTTAATCTATAGAAGCCATTAAATACATTAAACAATATAAAAATTAAATGTCTCTGCTGAGTATTGAACTCGTGCCATTTTAGGTATTTCCTTCCTCACGGCCACACAGTGTGTATATTTTTACACGAAACCATTCGAGCTGTTTTTACCCCCCTCATAACTTTGCTTCTCTTGATCATAATATAATGAAACATAAGGTCTCCCCACAGTGGTGACCTCACAGGGTAAATTTGAAAGTTCTACCGTAAAAGCTTCCCGAGATATTAAGGTGTGAAAAGTCCATATTTTAGTATATATTCACTTTCTCACTGACTCACTCACTGACTCATCAATATTATTGGGCACTTCCAGTATAGCTAGAAAGCTTAAATCTCATACACAGGTAGGTCCTGATGAGAAATTAACAAAAATAATTTTTAAACGGGCATTTTTCACGTGGGGGGACTAAGGTTCCCTTTCTTTGTATGGGGCACTTCCAGTATAGCTAGAAAGCTGAAATTTCGTACACAGGTAGGCGCAAATAAGCAATACATATAAATTTGTGTTTTTGTGCGGATTTTCTATTACATGACACATTTTTGTGTAAGCTTAAAATGTTTGATAGCATGCTGAACTGCTGATCATGTGTATGGTAATATCAGATAACACTACCAGATTATCGATACACAAATATATTTACAAGTTAATATTACATATGTAGTTGATTAAACTAATTTTAAGTAAAGTAGGCGGTATGTATTTTATTTTATAGTTGCAAGACAATAATAGACTTTGTGCAAGGAAACAGGAAATGACTTCGTACTCCTAATGGATCACATGTTTTTTTTTTTTTTTTTTTTTTTTTTTTTTTTTTTTTGTTAAAGGTATGTTAGAAGGGATAACATATATTTCTGCTCTTCTCGAAAAAAAAATAATTTATTGCCAAGCAGTAACTATTTACTAAAGGTACGAGTTAAATATGTACTATTTTGAATAAAAAGCAAAGTTTCTCCCGGGTACATTTAAAGACTCTTATATAGATATTTTCTTTCCTGTTATACATACATACATACATATCTCCAGTTGCATTGGTGTTAAAAAAAAAATAATTCATTTAATTGTGTCTCCATAATTTCTGTTAAATACTTTAAAAATTGCCAAAAATGCTGGCTGCATTATGCTGGCCATAATTTTCAACACATTCTCATGCGTAGCCTGTATAAAAATATTTAATTAAAATAAATTATAAACTCTAATTCATGTGTATTATGGTAAATCTATGCAATTGCGTATAATCATCATATGTTATTTTTGCATAAAATTGTCCCGACTTTAGTGAATTTTTTATGAAATTTATTTATAAATGCACATGCGTATACACATATACATGTTTTTGCATGTAAATTAATTTAAATAAATAATTTCTTGCACAAGTAAAGGAGCCTTACAACTGAATTAAAGTAACAAATTTGTGTAAAATGCAAATGAATTCTGTTAGGAAAGAGAAAAAATAGACTCTAAGCGGTGATAGGAATTTAGGTTTAGGTGTGTGATCAGCTTCGATTTAACAAAAAAAATTATCAAAAGTTTTTTTAACAATTCGCTGCATCTGGACAAACAAGTCTATACAAATTGTAATTGGGAAATATTGTTACTAATTTAGTTCTTGCCAGAATTTCAAGCATTACATGGTTAACTATTATTCAACCCGGTTCAGGAACAGTGCCACCCTATAATTTACTTAAATAATAATTGACCTTAAAGACACTTTTTATAACGGCTAACATTTCTGGGAACAATAATCGTGTTTCAGAAAGTTGGATTTTTTTATTTTGGAGGTGTATGACAATTTATGGTTATTTTATCTCTACACTTATAATCCATTATTCTCTGCGTTTTTTGATGTGTAAACATCTATACGCTAGGGGGTAAAATTGATTTTCACAATACAATCACAAATTTTTGGTGAGATGTGAGATTTTGATAACACGGTGTAAGCTGTGTATGAGTGTATTAGTGTAATCATACGGACAACAAGAAGTACCGAGAAACTTAACAGCTGCAACACCATCTAGTGCGCAATAATATAAACACTAGATGGCGCAATAGGAGTTACTAATTTTCACTAACATATAATTATGCTAGCGCTGTACAGTTGGAAAACCATTGCTGTAAAGTAACTACATGCTCTACATTTTAGTAAACAGCTGAAAAAATGTATCATTACTACATGTTTACACATCTTCCCTGTGATCGGACTCACATAATATTTTTTTTTTAAGAAATATGTATGTGCAAATTTATGTTTTTCTAAAGTCACAGTCACACGAGTAAAATATAAACAATCTATATGCATGACACATTTTTGTTCTATTGAGCCGTTTATTTTGAAAGTGGCATAAGTCACTTTTTTTGTTGATTGCAAATTTTTTACAAATGAAAAGATACCGTTCAATTTTATTTAATGTTGCCATTAACTCCATTTTTTTGAAAAAGCTACTTATATCACTTTAAAAATAAAAGACTCAATTATAAAAGAAAATATATTTCTTGGCGCACTTTAAATTGTTTTTTGTATTTAATTGAAGAAACTTAAGAACAGTACGAGAATTTCATAATAATTAATCAAGAAAATAATTAGGTATACCTCGTATTATTTTTCCATCAGTGGTTTGGCTCATCGACAAGATTCTTTTATATCAAAACGTAGCACCATCTGACCTTACCCCTTGTACATAGTACAAGTGTATGCCTACTTGAGCTAAAAGCAAATGCAGTAAAAACAAAACTTACATAAAAAACTGTTAAAATATTCATAAAAATTTATAGCAAGAATATTTGTGTTTGAAACAAAAATATTTATACGATTACTTTACATTCAACGTCCATTATGGCGGAAAATTTAAGCACCTAAATTTTCTAAAATTATTGCCATTAAAACTTTGTTTCTTTTTATCTCTGTTCAACTCATCTGTGATTCTACAAACGAGCATGATAGAGAAGCTTTTAAAAGAAGCAAAACTTAAAAATTTAAAAAGGAGAAACTTTTGTTTTCTTATTAAAAAAAAAAAAAACAGAAAAAACTGAAAATAAAAATAACAGGGAAAAATAGAATTAAATTTTGTTAATGCAGAAAGTCGACAGCAGCAAGAAAATATAATAACCTCAGAACATTAACGCCAGTAACGTGAAATCATATTTTCTGAAATATTTGTAACACAATTTTTTAAGAAAGAAAAAATTATATGAAATTCCATCATAGTTATACCACTATCACCTTCATACGTGCATATTCAGAATGTGGCAACGCTATGCCTGAGTGAACGCGTGTTATCTCTGTAGCTAATTCTTATACTTAATAACTTGAGTTTTTTGGAAATATATTTGCTGTGCGGGAGTTTAATCTGGATAATTAGTTGGGACTCATCATTTAATGTTATTGGAGGATAACTGCTGTGCTTTTTAATTGTGTGGTGGTTGAATTCTTTTTCCTCCTTACCGCGTGCTGTTGCCATTGTGCATATACACTAATACATACCTGCGTACTGATTTTGGAAGTCTGCTGTTTGTGAATTTGGAAATTATTTGCTGAGTGGGAGTTGGCTTGATCAACTTATTGAACTATCACCATATTATTGGAGGATAATAACTTTACTGGTTTTCTGTTTAGTGGTTAAATCCTTTTCCCGCCCTTCTGTTTGCTGTTGCCTTTGTACTTTTACACACATACATACATACGTACTGATTCTGGAAATCCATTTGTTGTGTGTGAATTTAATATACTAATTGATTGGAAGTCTTAATCTAATATTATTGGAAGAATAGAACTAATCTCCTGTGTAGTGGTTATTTTCTTTCACCAACATGTTGCTTTTGTACTGATACACACTTGCACGCACTCATACGTACTGATTTTGTTTAAATGGCGCCAAAGGTGTTCAAATGTGGTATGTGTGGGGAATCCGTTGGGAAAAAAGCCTGTGTCCAGTGTAATGTCTGCTCCGTATGGACCCACCAGTTATGTGCCAATATTACCGATGGTGACTTTGAAATGTTGGGCAGGAACAAACTTTTGAAATTTGTATGTACTGACTGTGAGGACAAACATGGTCGTATGAGTTCCGTTGGTGACGATATTCGTCTGCTTAACGAGAAGATTGATAACGTGCTCATAAAAGGCAATGAGGACGTGGCATCAATAAAAGATGCTTTTTACAAAGCGGTGGCTGACTTTAAATTGGACATGAAATCTTGGTTTGATGTAATGAGGAATGATATTGCTGATTGTGTCAAACGTGTTGATTGTTTGGAAACTACTACCAATACCAAAATTCAATCCCTGGAGGTTGAAAACCATATACTCCACAAAAGATTAAACCGAGCAAATATAGTTATACGTGGGCTGCCTGCTGGACTACCAGATCTTGCTGCTGCTGTTGTTGCCCTTGGTGCTTTTTATAAGATATCTGTGGCTGGCCATGATATTAACCATGTCTTTTACATGGATAAAAAGCGGCTTATACTGGTCATCTTTAACAGTGTACATATCCGCGATGACATCATGAAGCAATACTTTAAAACCCGGTCACTTACATGTAAGGATATTATTACGGACTTAGGGATTGGTGCTGCTGACTCCTCTTTCGGTACTGGTAGAATATATTTAAATGATCATTTTTCTCCTGCTGCTGGTAAGCTTTATGCGGTATGCCGGAAGTTATTCGTGGATAAGTTTGTGACGAAATTTAAAGTCTTCAACAACGATAAGCTGCGTGCGATACTGATGTTGCCTGGTGGTAAGGAGGTTGAAGTTAAGGATGCTGCTGAATGTGTGAAGTTTCGGACTGGTGCTGGTACTGGCTAAGTTTTCGTAACTTATTTATCTAATATATTATTATTTTTATTTCTCTTTTTTATATACCACTTTCAGTATTGATTAACCTATCTTATTTCTTGCTTTCCCTGTTTTATTACTTTCCATTATTAATGGCTCACTTACCTTTATTTCATTGAGTGTGTTCAGCAATGAAACCTGCCACTGAACAGTCTATTTTTGGCAGCGTTTGACTAACCTTTCTGAATGATCTGCTCACTTTTTGCCTAAATATTTAGAATTTTACTTTTCTTTTTTAACTACTGATTTTTATTTTGTAAATAAACTTCATAATATTTACTTATGAATTTAAAATTTTGAAAACTCAATAATATATTATGAGGTTTGTTTCGATTATGGAGCTTTTGTTGTGTGGCGGTTTGTGTGTGCTGAACGCACCCATTGTTTGACTTTTTAATGGATTAGCTACTATCATTAAAAGGTAGATCTCATGTTTTACTCTTTTTGTTATTTTATTGTTGTATCTTACTATCATTGGGTCCCCGCTGTAGTTTTTGAGTATTACTTCTTATAACGATAATATTGGTCCGATTGTTAGTAACAGCTCCTATTTTTCTGATTCGTTACTTTCCTACAGGAATAATTTAAAAATTGCTCATTTGAATTGTAATAGTATTAGGCCGTCGTATCGAGTATCTAAATTTGATGAACTTAATATTATCTTTGAGGGCTCAGGACTTGATATTATTGGCATTACTGAAACTTGGTTAAAAGAAGAGGTGTCATCGAGCTCAGTTAATATTCCGGGTTACAGACTTTGTCGCAACGATCGCCTTCATCAAAGAGGGGGCGGAGTGGGTATCTACATTTCTGATAGGATTAAGCATAAGGTGGATTTTAAGGCATCCATCCCCGACAAGTGCGAATCTATCTTTCTTGAGATTTTGCTTGGTGGTGTTAAATATTTGATTGGTACTGTATATTTGCCACCCCCTGCTGACCTTGCTACCTTTGTGGATTGTCATTCTGAGTTGTTTTTGAATTATGAGCGCATTGTCGTAGTTGGTGACTTCAATCTTAACCTGTTTGATAGCGGAAAATCAGACTTAGTACGTTCATTTTGCACTAGAAGTAACCTATCAATTTGCCATAATTCTAGGCCAACCCATTCGGGTGTACTCGGGTGATAACCACTGGATGAGGTGTAGGGAAATCGTTTTGGCTAGATCGCTAAGGGACATGGCCTTTTCTACTTATTACTCTTACCCGACCGCACGTAACTGGAAAATTTTTTGTAGATACCGCAATAAAGCGAAGTCGGTTATTCGACGAATCAAGAAGAAGCACTACGCTAATTTGTTTCGTGGTTTGGATAATAGTGGTATGTGGAGGTTGCTTAAAGGGAATGGGTGCGTGGGTTCTGCTGATTTAACATGCGACGAGGATGCTGATGCTGTTAATCAATTTTTTGTTACTGGTGTAGGTTCTACTCCTGAAGTTGAGATGGACTTTAATAATTTTTTCGACAATGCTGGATTGTTTTCTTTTCATTGTGTTAATATGAATGAACTTCTTGAGGCTCTTAATAAAGTGAAATCGCAGAGTAGATGGTATCCCAATACGTTTCCTAAAACTTATTTTCCCCTACATCTCTGACGTTGTTCTTGATTTAGTTAATACTATTCTGACTTCTTCTGTGTTCCCGAGCTCTTGGAAGACTGCACGTGTAGTTCCTATTCCTAAGACTACTACAGTGAGAAGCTTAAATGATCTCAGACCCATTTCTATACTCCCATCTCTGTCTAAGGTGGTAGAACATGTGATTAAAAATCAAATCTTGGAGCGTTGTGGTGGTTGCATTTCACCGTCGCAATATGCTTTTCGTCGTAATTTCAATACCTCCTCCTTGCTATTGAACTTGACTGATGATATTAGAACTAACGAGAATCATAAGGTGTTATCTTTGCTTGTCTCTCTTGACCTGACTAAGGCTTTTAACTCTATATGTTATTCTACTATGGCTTTTAAGCTACGAGATAAGTTTGGGTTCTCTAGGTCAGCGTGTTAATTAATTATGTCTTTTTTGAGTGGCAGAAGCCAATTCGTGGAGTTAAATGGATGTTCTTCTAGCTGTCTTGGGCTTGCTTCTGGTGTTCCTCAGGGGTCTGTTTTGGGGCCTCTATTGTTTATCCTATACGTTAATGACCTTCCCGATATCCTTGACCTAAATTTGTGTCGCCCATTTCTGTTCGCTAATGACATCTTACTGCTGTTTAGTATTGTGCGTGACGACATTTCTACTTTGGGCCAGAATGTCAACTCTTGCCTTGAGACTATCGCTCGTTGGACTGAGTTGAACTCCCTAGCTATAAATCCCCTTAAGACTAAAGCCCTAGCTTTTGGTGCTCTTGATAGGTTGGAACCTGACCTTAACTTATCCCTCTCAAACCACTGTATTGAATTTGTAAGTGAGCATAGATGCCTGGGTGTAATCATTGATAAGCACCTGCGGTTTGACCCCCATATTAATTCCATACACAGGAAAATCTCTTTCGTTTTGCGGAGGATTTATTCAGCCAATATTTACCTACCATTGGAGGTCAGAGGGTGGCGAAATCGCTTATGATGCCTCTTGTATTATATGGCTTGGAGGTTTTCTCGGGGGCAATAATGACAAATCTGCTCAAGCTTAGGAAAGCTGTGAATGCTATTGTTAGATATGTCTATAAGATTCGAAGACGTGATCATGTATCAGAATATGTCGCTAAATTCTTGGGGTGCTCTTTTTTGGATTTTGTTAAATTCCGCAATCTGCTTTTCTTCTATAGGTCGTTTAAGGATAATGTAGTTCCTCAACTTTGTAGTCGTTTTCGCTTTTCCCGATCCACTAGAAATAAACAGATGGTGATACCTAGAATTACGTGCGCTACTTTTGTTAGGTCATTTCTTGTGCGAATTGCTCGTTGGTGGAACTCGCTACCACTCGAGTTGAGGGTTTTCTCTCACTCGAACAACGTTTTTCGGCTCAAACTAGCTAGGTTTTTGCAATCTAGGCCATAGCACGATTTTGTATTGCAATATGGATTAATAAAATAAAAATAAATAAAAAATAAATATTCGGTGACTTAGTGTAGCTGCTAAAAGATAGAACACGACGGAAGTTTTAGCTTTTCGCTAAAAGGACTTTTTTCCACAATTTTCTGCCATATTTGCTTAAAACTTTAAGATTTTCCTACAAATCATATTTTTGTTTGTTCTTGCTGTGTTAAACAAGCATTAACTTAAATAAAATGTATGATAAAATCATAAATTTTATAAAAAAAAAAAAAAAAAAAAAACCAAGAGCAAAGAAATCTTAATGTACAGACATTTAAAATTCTGTGTGTTGAACAAGTGTAAAACAGGGAAAAAGTGGAGAAGAAAAAATGTCAATGGATGGATACCAACAGCCGGAGTTGATTATTTTTGTTGAAAGAAGAAGGGACGGGGAGGGAGTCAGTCCCAATCTCCCCACGCTACTTCGGTTTCATTTCATTACATTTTGTTTCCCCATATTAAACTAAAACTCTATGAAAAAGAATTAATGCATTTAAAAAACAAAGTTAGAAGCCATTTTGGCGCCCTTGATGGCTGCTTTTTTTCTTTTCGTTAGTCATGCTGTTTTTCGTATTTTTTGACAAAGAAGTTAAATGAATCAATGTAAGTATGTCTGTCTAGCTGGCTGCTCATTCACTTATCCCCACACTGTTTGTTGGAACAGTGACAATCTACTGCTATTGCCACTGTGTGTTTCTTTGATGCCTTGGCAGCGCAGACACCATCAAATATTAAAGATGAACATGTACAGAAATACAAAAATCTGTACGTACATGAGAAAAAATATATGTACGTATGTATGTATGTATGTATGGATGTTTTATTAATACAAGCGAAAAATAAATAGAATTTGTTACGAGATTCACGACATAAAAACGAAAATACTGTCATTCATGTCATTCATGTGTTTTAGGATAACAAATAAACAGGTATTCATTCCACACATACCCACACACACGTTACAAAATAAATTCATATGTATGTATGTATGATAAGAATTATGATTTTTCTTCTCCTGCTGAAGTATGATGAACAAGAAATATTTAGAAAAATAAAGCCGTATAAAAATTATATTAAATTTGATGTTATTATCGTATTAAACAATAATAAAATTATTCGTAAAGACACACACACGCTCATACAAAACCACATTCATAACAAACCCACATGATTTATTGAACTTAAAATATAATAATGCAGCTAAAACTGAAGAAGAATAAGAAATTTACAATTTGAATCTAATATTACGAAAACTGCTTAAACTTCATTATTATCGATTGGCCTTTATTCATATTTCATCCTAAACGAAGGAGGCATGCAGCCAGGCAACAAGATTTAGCTGACGTTTATTCATTACAACGCTCCTTCATAAAAGTTTATTAATTTTTGAATTTTAAATAAAAAAAGTTTTTTTGTAATTAATTTAATTTCGTAGAAGCAACAAACTTTTTAAAAGAAAATCTGAAATATAATTTTTATGAAATAATAATTAGCAATAGAAAATTTATTGCTTTTGTAAACTTTTAACAAAAGATAATAATAATAATAAATTTTATTTCAAGATCATCACGGTTAATTTGGAGTAAATAAAAAGAAATTATTTTATTTGATTTAGGTAATTACTTATCTATTATTTATTTTTTTTTTTTTATTTATTTAATCAATCACGGTCTATGGACTAAAATATCCTTACAGACCAATAAAATAAGCTACACATATTTAAACATTTAAACTGATTAATTATTGACTTACATTTAGGAATAAAATTATTTTACGTTTTATAATACCTACCAACATTTACAGAAAAATCAATAAAATTATAAAAATTAGTGATTATGTTTTTATATTACAAAAATAATTGAAAGTTATTTAAATTCTGGATAACGTGTTTAATTGAAATTTTGAAGAAATAGTCGATATTTTTGCCCATCTTTTTTAGATGAGTTGTTTGGTATAAAAACTTTCAAATCATATAAATTTGTAGGCGATACTCAACATGGAAAAGTACAACAACAACGAGATACCATTTTAAATTTCTAGAGCTTTTCGCAAACCTTTACTTAGGAAGTAAATTTTTATGGAACTCAATTTTGATCAGGTCAAGTTCATATACGCACATACATACATATTCCTATATGCATATTGGTTCCTACAAAAAAAAAAAAAAAAATCCGTTAAATATTTGCCTTAAGTGAACCAAGTGATTCATGATATTCTTTCTCGTATACATATAAAAAGCTAACAACAATTATTTTTAATTGTTTCAATAAATAACCTGAACAAATTTAATAAATAAACAGAGGTGTTTGCTTCATTGGTTTTGTTTCATATGTTTGTTTTTCGTAATTCTCATTCAATCTTTGAAATTTTTTACACAAACATGCGATATTTATATAAAACATTTGGTAAATAGGTACACTCATATAGACTAGCATAACAACAAATTTAAGAAAAAAGTTTAATAACTGAATAATAGTATTAAATTTAAATAGTAATCAAATGCCTTGTTTTTTCCGTTCAACGACAAAAAAATGGTGATGAGAATATGAATGTAACACAACGACATCTATGAATTATGTTCCTGAATTATCTGAAAAATTATCTAAAGCTTGTCGATATTTTACACCGAATGTTAAACTAGCCATGAGACCAAGGCTAAAGTCCAGTAATAAATTTTTTGAAAATCTAAAACAACACTTAAGAAAAGGATAAAAATCTGATGCTGTTTATAAAGTTGATTGTAAAGAATGTAGTGCAGTTTATATTGGCGAACCAACACAAAAACTTGCTAAAAGATTTAAACTACATGAATATGATTGCAAAACTTCTAATACAAAGGTTAATTTATCAGCATTGGCCAAACATGCAAAATCAAATACACATCAATTTGATTTTGAAAATGCTAAAATACATGAAGTTAACCAGATTGTCAAGTATGAAAAATGTACATGCAATGAGAAAAGTTATAAGAAAAATTATATTAAAACTTATTGGGTGCGTTCAGCAGACTCAGTTTGATACACAACTGTTGCTCAACAATCTGCTGAACGCTTTGATTACTGAGCGATGAGCGAACATGTTGAGTGAGCGCTCACTGGTTTTGGTAGCAAAGAAAAAGTACGCTACATTTCATCAAATTACGAAATTTCAGTTCAGTTTGATTTTTGATTCAAATTTCATAAAATATTTTTAAATTTTAATTAATTTAAATTCACAAATCAATATTATGAAATATTTTTACAAAATAAAATTCAATAATTTTTATTGAAAACTCAAATTTCTTGATATTTTTGACAAAAAAAGTGAGCAGACCGTTCAGAAAAATTAATCAAATCAAAAGCTGCTAAGCTGTTTAGTAGCAGGTTTTTCTGCTGAACGCGCCCATTGTAATTTACTATCTAATATTGATTGATTATAGTATTCATATTTATTTTATTCATAAATTATTTTGATAGTCTGGAAAAAATTTTTATTGTTTAACATTAACAGTCAAGCATAGGTATTTATAAATTTAATTTAAATTAATTTTTATGTAATGTAAAATAAAAAAACATAATGTGTAATTTTTATAGATCCTGAAGATGAACAAAATGGTTCGAAATATATAGATTGGAAAAAACTACACACGTTTTTTATTTAAGTGAATTACAAGAAGCAATAAAAAACTTATTATTATTTTAAATAATTTTGTTCAAAAATTAATATCTTAAATTTACTTCCATTCCAGTATTTCTGAAGATATTTCTAATAACTCTGTAACACATTTTACAGTTTTCAAATTCTAAGCACATTCTTAATATTTTCGTTAATATGCACGATAATAGAGTAAAATTTCTATTTCATTTTAAATGATTTACTTATGTATTTACTAAAAGAATAATTATTTAAAAGAAAATTTTATTCAACGGATTTTGTTGCAGAAAAACGTAACAAATGCAATTTAGTGATATTCCCTTTAATTAGACTTAACATACTTATCTCACAGAATTACCACTCACTGCTAATTTTACAAGTCCTTAATTCGAATTATTTCCTTTCATATGTATGTATGTACATATACATATATATATTAATGCTTCCATAAACCACAACAATAACAACATTTTATTCAAGACTCATCTTGTTGAATGCTTTATTCGTTTTTTATTTTACTCTCTGTTGCTCTTGTAACACTTAAATTTTTGCTATCAAATATGAATTTTTCCAACATCTGTATGCCCCTAAACATTTATTCATACTAAACACAAAATTCAACTGCAACATATCCTGTAGAAGTTTATTATGTTCCAGCATACACAGGACATGTTTTTAAAAAACAAAAATAATAACCAAAAAATGAAACAAACGCAGAGAGAAATTTCTTTTCCATTTTGAGAGAAGAGCATTAAAAACTTGTTAAATATTTGAATCTTTTAGTTGAAAAAGAAAAGAAAATATTGTTTTATAAATAAACAATTTCTAAAGATTCCTTGCCGACCGTTAATTATATAAAAAAAAAAGAAAACTCACAATATCCTTTGCTCTCAGCTTTAAAAACCAAAGTAGTTTTTCCATAAAATAATGTATAACAAATTGCAGATTTTCTTAACCTCCTAAATTAATTATTAAAAATATGAGCCTTTAATTCTTGTTCCTTCTTGTTTCTATTTTCTTCAGCTCTATTTAGTAATTTTTATTCACTTTTTCTCTCTCTCATTCTCTTTAGAAACTAAAGTCTCCAAAATCTGTTCTATTTGTTTCTACATGTGGTGTATTTTTTATTGCATAGTGGTGAATTTCATGTTGTGTTGCCTGTTTGTCTGTTAATAGCAGCGATACCAAGTTACTGCTTTCAATTGCTGTTTTAGTGCTTTTCATTCCATTAAATTTAATACTAATAATTTCAGCAGACAAAAAGCACAGAAAACAATTCAGATGACTAATTTTCGGTTAGTTTGGGGAAGATCTGCTTAAAACGTTAAGACAATAAAAATTTTAATAACTCGATTATGGTAGACATGAGTCTGTATTCGAATAATGAATGATGTATAATTCGCGTAACTTATTTCCTCGTATTTCTATAGAGAAGATTCACCTGAACTGTGGCAGAAGGAAGAAAGTACTCAACCACTCGGAAGTAGTGCCTTCCCAAAACAATGGAACTGCGGTTTCCTGTTACGCTAAGGAATGAATTTACCTTAAATTAGAAATTACAACCTTTTGTTTAAAAAATACCTACTAAGAATTGGTTAAAGTCTTTGGACAACGTATTTTGGTATGCAATTTGATTTTAATCACGGTGAGGCTGATTTCATTCTCAATCTTAATCGCATAAAAAAGAAAATTAATATTTTAATAAAATTAAAAAGTTTTTGCACTAATTTGTTGCTACACAAACTGAGAATTACAAAAGCAAAACCAGAATAGTTTGCAAAAACTATTACAAACCACACAACACACAATTTTCATTTTTTTTTTTCTATTCTTTTTTTGATTAAATAAAAAAAATAATGCTCGAAATAATGTTGCTTGCGTTTGTTGCAAAAAATAGGCATCACTGGTTAATACTTTCTCCTTCAAAATTTAACTCTCTCACTCTATCCATATTCTATCACTATAATGTTGTTGTCTTAAATTTTTGCATCCTGTTTAAATTCTTGGAATGAATATATTTTAAAATTCTATTTGATTATTTGCAAGACATAAGTTGAATTTAGATTTATGGATATTAACTGTGCTGCTGGATTGAAATTTCTTTTTTGATACCAAACCAAACCAAAACCAAACACAACTTGATGCTTAATTTCTTGCTTCTTGGCCATTTTTTAACAAAATGTTTAACAAAAGAATGGCAAAAAAATAATAGGAAATAAATCCTGTAGAGTAGTTATAGAGTTTTACAGCAGTATTTTACTACAGAAAATTCATTTTTAAAACATATCCTGCTGCACTTAAAAATTTTTTTAAATCCATTTAATAAGTTATTTACTGGCAATTGATAGGCTGGACATTTGAAGTAACTAAATATATGTAACCTTGTCAAGCAGTGATAATTTCCACATCCCGTAGCTAACTGTCAAACAAAAGAAAGTCAACTAAAAACAATAGATTTTTCATAAATATTTTCCACACCGCCGGAGTCCATTCGAAAGTCCAAATGTACCAAATAGCCATAAATAATGAGCTCTTCCACTATTTCGAATTTGCCTGCTGCGATTCACACAAAGGTGTCAGGAGTATCGAATATCACAGTAACAACAATAACAACAAAGAATCTCTTACCAACCAACCTTTCGAAACAATTAAAGAAAATAAATGAAAATTCCTGTTGAACAATAGATTTTTTGGTACGAGATCATGCAGTTTGTTCGATATTGCAATCAAATGACATGTTTAAATTATTTTTTGACAGATTTGGCACAGTATGTTGCATGTAATTTTATACTTAACAAGCCAAAATGTACGCACTACATTTATTGATGTGTAAAATTTTGCATTAATTTAGAGAGAAATCTACAATTTCATGGCTGTTTTGTTTGTTAAAGCAACGCTTAATTTTTGACAGTGACAATTTGATTGTCATTTCATTAATTCCCATTTTTTATCTCTTGTATGTACAGATTATAATTATGAATAAAATGTTTCGTTAATTTGTCACACTTAATAGCAACTGTCTTTCTGGAAAATGTGTTAATGCTATTTTTTTTTTACTCTACGGAAATGGATTAATTTTCACCAAATGTTGCAAAAATTATAGAAAACTAATGTTTCCCTTCATGTTTGTTTCTTAAGAAAAAGGATTGCCATCCATGTGTTTAAAGGAAGTTCTTTTTACAATTTTTTTTTATCAAAGCTAAGATTTCAGTAAAATTCAAATGAAAGTCCGTTAAAGAGTCTTTTACAAACAGTTATATAATTTATTGAAATCTTTTATAAATCTATATATTGTCACCTAAAATCCAAGAGACTTTTTGCAGGTTTTTATGCAATGAACAAGAATACATCCTTCCTTAAAATTTAAAATTTTTTAAATAACAATTTTATTAACGATTTTATTAAATGTGTAATTAGATACAAATTGTACTAAATTAAGAAAGTAACAATTTTGCTTCTCATGTAAAATAAAAAAAAGTGCAGTTACGGTTTCTTGAATTTTAGGTGACGATATAAAGTTAAATTAAAAACTATATTTAACTGTTAAATATCTAAGTTTTCTTAAACACTAAAGTTGAATGATTTATTTATTCTTAATGAAGTCCTCAGGTACTGTCCTCTCAGATGTAATAATCTTTTAAATAGAGTTTCATAAACTCTTTATTGAATTTTTTTAAAAAATGCAACCGACACTATAAAAAAATTCTTCAATCTGATTTAGATTTTCATATTTTTTAAACAAGTGATGATATCTCTGCAAATAATGGCAACAACAAGAATATTTTCTTAAAATCATAGCAACAGCAGCAACAACTATCAGGTGACGGTTAAATGAGGTGTTAATTGGATTTTGAGCGCCTTCATCTCATTATCAACGTTATTTTAGTTTAGTCAATGGAAGAATTTGCTTTCATACAAACTCTATATCTTTCATCTTTTATCTCATCGCATCAACTTGGCAACAGGGTGACCGGTGAAAATTAAGCCACACCAAAAGGATATTTTGAGGAAAGAATTGTAAACTTGTTTTAGAAAGAAAATAATCGCATTAAATTTATACAAGTATTTTATATTCTTCGAGAACAGTTTAATTGAGTGATGGGAATAAAGTTAGTCAATATCTCTGACTCCAAAACAAGGCTACATTCCACCAGAGAAAAATATTAAAAATAAAAAAATTGATATCAAAGAAGTGATTGTGTCACTTTAGTCGCGCAACGGTAACACTGCGTTAATGATTTCTTTCAAATTTTTGCTGCTTACATTCATAAATTGAAACCCAAAGAACATTTTGGTGGTATTCAGTGTTTGGTGCAAATGGTCTTGCGAAAGTGTAAACGGAAAATATTGTAAATTTTTTATCTAGGCCCACGGTAGTGCGCCAGGCCAAGTTCGGCCACACAGTGTGTATATTTACACGAAACCATTCCAGCTGTTTTTACCCGTCTCATAACTTTGCTCCTCCTGATCATAATATAATGAAACTTGAAACATAAGGTCTCCCCAAAGACGTGACCTCTAAGGTTAAATTTGAAAGTTCTACCGTAAAAGCTTCCCGAGATATTAAGGTGTGAAAAGTCCATATTTTAGTACATATTCACTTACTGACTCACTGACTCACTCATTAATATTATTGGGCACTTCCAGTATAGCTATTCTAAGAATTCTTTCCCACATTAGAAAAGCAAAAAAATATTGCCAAGCTTATAGATTGTCTAGAAATGAGATGGTATTGAACCTATCAAAAACTTGATCCTGGATAGGAACTTGGCCTTATTTTCACATTTCTGTTTTTGTGCGGATTAAATCTAACGGTAACTCTGTGTGTTTTTCTTTTGCTGAATTTTATTAAAAACCTACGATATTTTGCATTTGGAAATTCGCAAGATCATTTGCACCATAACTGAATACGGCTACTGTTTCTATAATATTTCTAATGTGAGAAATATTCTGATATTCGCAACATCCACATTAAATTTTAACCAAGATTGAGGAAAGCAAAACTTTTAAATCCCGAAAAGTCCTCCTCTCAAATTTTTCTGAATTTCATTTTAAGATTTATAGACAAATCTCGCAAACTCATATAAAATTCTTTCGGGTATGCATATAACAAAAGCCGGTCGATTTCGGAATAAGTGTCTACTGGGCATCTCTTCTTATTTTCCTTAATTTTTCGGTGTGCGGTTTATAAGAAAACGATAAAGATGTCTACATACTTTTGGTATAAAATGATGACTACATATTTTTCTTTTTATGATTAGGATTATATCTGTGGACGAATGTGTGTGTGTGCGTTAGTATTTGGTTTTAACCAGTTATTAACACTACTACAGTTTCCACTACGAATTCACAGATGTCCTGTTTAGCTTCTTTCTATTGTTTTTCCCCTGCTTCTTGTTGTTGGCTTCTTTTCTTTATGATTATGATTAATGTTTGAGTAAATGTTGGTTTATGTGAATTTTTTTATGCTTTTGTTGATTTTCGTCGTATTTTTGTAGTAAATTTATTTCTTCGCTTTTGACTGCTTTTTATGTATGTGTGTGTGGCCTTTTATTGAAGCGGAAGTTGAATTCGAACGGTTTTATTTTCGATGTTTTTTTCTTTCTTTTCTTTCCGATGATGTTCGATGTTAGTTTTCTAGTTCTAGGTTAATGAAAATGATGACAGTTGTTAGTTTTTGGCTGATGATGATGTGGGTGTTGCTTATGTTGATGGCAATGACGATAATGAATGATTATGATAATTTTGATCCTGAGAATGAAAGTGATGCATAATTAAAGTAGTATACTGCAGTTGTATATTAAAGGAATTTTGTTAAAGATAATTTGCCTGTTTCTTTTTTTTCTGCTTGTTCATTTCCCCTCTAATGATGTGCTTGTTGATGTGAAGTCTTTGACTTATTGATGATGGTGGCTCCTTTTATTTAATTTTTATTATTTTTTTATTATGTGGTTACCACCAACGTCAATTATAATGATGAAGAATTTAGATTTCCTGTTGGGTAATGACTTAAGGTACATTGCAAAACGTGTGAAGCACTTGTGTAGTTAATTTTTGTTTTCTTTTTCTGTTTTTAATTCAAAATTATCATTCTACAACTCCATTATTTTATTAAAAATATGTCTGCTACAATAGTTTCTCATAAATCATTTACAATTAATATTAACAATATTTTTTCATTTGTGCGAGTACATTTTGTGTTCAAAGTGCAGCTAAAAAAATTATATTCATTTATAATAATTTCTAAACCAGCAGACTACTTGAATTGAAAAGTCTACTATAGAAGTGCAAAAATTTAATATATGACACTTTTTGCCTCTACAGACTGCTGCTGCAAAATGTAATAACCATAATTTTATTTCATGGAATATGTTTTGTGTAAATTGTAATAATATATTCTTGCATACTCATGCATATATTTTTATACATGTACACATAGAACTTTTCTATGTATGTATGTATAATTTTTATATGTTTTAAATGTAACTTATTCATATGTATGATTATAATATAGATGACAATTGTTGAAAAGTCGCATTAGAAATAAGTTCTGTGTTGGATTTTTTTTTTGTTTTTAAATTTGAGTACGAAAAGATTAATAAAAGTTTTGTTTAAAACTACAATTTATATTTTTAATAGATGTTGAAATGTAGAGAATTCGAAATATTTATTTATTTTTTTTTTTTATTTAAGGTGTAATTAAAAAATGAAATATGAAAATATTAAAATATTACTTCTAAGCCGATTCTTATGAAACTTTGCCGAACATTAAAACATTTTGATATGTAAGGTGATCCTTGGTGTTTTTTTTTTTTTTTTTTTTTTTTGTTTCGTGTTCAGTTTATAGTTTTGAAAAAGTTTTGAAAATCTGCATTTTATTAAAAATGTATCAGAACAAAATTTTTAGATATTTTTTTTAAATAAATTTTAAGAAAATAAATCGTGCTTTGATTTCCTTCTACTTCCTATAATTTTCCAAAGAAAAAGAATCAAAATCAAAGACTTTGAAATTCTAAATAAACTTAATACTTTCTGATTAATAGTATTTTCCTGCAAATAAAAATGAGTCAAACAAAATAACTGCAAAACTTTATATAATTCCATACAATTTAATGCTCTTAACTTGATAAACTAGCAAAAAATGTTGTTCAACCAAATTAAATATAATATTGATATTTGGTTTTATTACTCAAATAACAAAACAAACAAAAAAAAAGGAGAAAAATAAATGAAATTACACAATCAAATTGCATCCTTCTTTAATTTTGTTTTTATTTTTTTGCTCCTGCTGAAGGCGAATTATGTTTTTGTTGTATATCCTAAATAAACCAGTCAATTTAATGAACAATTCATGTCAGTTGCTAATTACCTTCATCGTGCATAAAACTCTTCTTTACTTCTTTAGCTTTAATCACACTAGAAAAACCAAAAAAATTTTTATATCAACCAAAAAGGCAAATTTCTCTAACTGATTTCCATCACATTTGTTTGAATGGCTGACTGACTGACTTACTTGGATGGTTCCCTGGAAGTTTGAATGAATGATACTTGGCAAATGTTTAATATATGTATATCTGTATCTGTACATATAAACATATTTCTTTATAATTGTATTGTTTTTGTTCGTTTGTAAACAAGTAATTCTCTTAATATGCCACAAAACGTTATAGACAATAGCCGGGTAATTAAGAAAGCTTCAGTTTTTGTTGCTGTTTTTATACCGCCACCAAAAACAACTTCTGCCTCTAACTTTTCATTGCTTATCGTAAAACTAAACCCTGGTTAGGGAAAATAATATAATTAGTTTTTTTTTCATCTGGTTTTTTCATCTGCCTCCACACTACAGCTTCTGTTTAGTTGACTTTAGTTTGGATTTTGACCAGAGCAGAAAAATCATTGAAAAAAATTGTATTAAATGATGCAAAAAAGACAATAAAATCTTATTTAAAGGTTTGTTAATTTAGCCATATCCCACACACACACACACACCCACTATCTCCTTTTTCATCTATTTCTATTCCCTGTCTAATTCTAAACACACTTGGAAAGCTTAATACTCATCTTGTCAGTCAGATAAGAAGTTTAGCTAAACTTAACAAAAACACAACGTATGCAGACAGTCAAATAGTCTTAAGTATTGATGGTGGGGGGTGGGAGAAGGCTGAGGATTGTATAGAGAAAATGTGTCAATTAAAATGAAGAAAATCTTTTATAGAGACAAAATATGAGTTAAATCAAATTAAATGGGACAACGAATACGAGAATGATACTTAATATGGGTTTTAAATCTTTCTGTAGATACAATAGTTAAAAATTTGTTCGTATCCTTGTCAAATATGATGCATCCTTTTTTTGCTAATTACTTTTTATAATTCTTAGAATAACCTTTTTTAATAATGTTCTGACTGACAAGGCTTTTTATATTTAATGCAATATTTATGAAAACCATGCCAAGTTGCCTTCAGGCAGATAGAGAAAAGTGTACATCCGTTTTTTGCATTTAAAACAATTGTTAAATACAGATTTTATTTATTTAAATTAAACGCATAATGAAAAGTATTTTGAAGGTCTGGTAAAACTTAAATAAAGGGAACTTTTTGCATTATCGGCAGTAAAATAGTTCAATTTTAATAATTGATTATGGATGGTGAGTTTTTAATAAAAGTATCGGCAAAATGAATTTTTTTATGCAAACAAGATTGACAACAAACAAACTGTATTGAAATTTGTATTGGATCTAATATATCCTTTGCAAAACAGTTGCTTCTTACTTCCGTTTTTAATTTTCGGCAGCTATTCTTAAAGAATATGAGAACTCACTCTATAGTTTTTTTATTTTTGTATTTGTTAAAAGTGTCCTTGATATTTTTTTTTTTTTTTTTTTTTTGGTTTTTTTCATATAAATTATTTTACAAATAAATTATAATCATCTTCAGTAAATTTTTTATAATGATACTAATACGTTTAATTGTTTATTTTTTCAGTTTTCTTTAATTTCTCCTTTAGTTTGCTTTATGATGGTCTTATGTCATTTATCATTTACAACTTCGACATCTTGGTTGGTCTTTCATTTATTGTAAAAACAAACAAAGTGTGTGAATACAACAATAAGAAGAAAGCAGGAAGTTAACCGTAGAGGTAAGTCTTTTTCTAAACATTTCTATACAATTTAATTCAATTACATAAAATATGTTGTGCAATTTTTGTCTGATAATTTTGTGTGTAGTAATTGGCCATTAGAAGTTTTCAATACGACTACTTCCCACCCAGTGTGTGTGGTGCTGATATATTTAAGATTTTCTTCTTCTTGTGCCATTCTACTTTCATTGTTTGTCAATTTCCTGTGGGACTATTATTTTGACATTTCAATTAAAATGTTATTTCTTTTTTGTCAATATCACAAGAAACTCTTTGTATTTTAAGGACATAATTATTTATTTACTCGTAACCTAAAATATGGTTTTGACTTTTAATTTGTGTGGCCACACAATTTTCAATTTCTAAGATTTTGATAATTATAAACTGCATCTACATACATTTGAACAGTATAATTAGTGCACATCATCTATATATGTATGAATGGATATGGCCACTTTCCTACCGATTCCAAAACAAAAACACATACATTATCCTTGAAATGCAGCAAAGCTATAAAATAAAATCAACCTTGAAAGTAAAGACAAGACACCAACTATTTTTATAACAGATCGGTCAACAAATATATGAGAAAATAAGTGTGAAAGTGCAATGTTACGAATATTTATTGCACGCAAAACAACCTTGACTTAATGGCTGTAACTTACCACCAACCCGACTTTTATAGAGAATTTGCCAAATTCTTGCTTACCGCAACGTAACAGCCAGCAATATATCTCACACACGCAAACACAAATACTGTGTTTATATACTTGGTTTATTCTACTGGATGTTTGTTTGTTGGTTTATTTGTTTGCTTCTGTATCCTTTAAGCTTCTAGTAGGAAAAATCGTTTTAGATTTACACTCTACAGAACCTTGAGAGTTTTCCTACAAGCCCCAGCAATAAAATATTAAAATAAAAATAAAACTTTTTCCATATTCTTTGTGCGAAACAACAAATAAAACATAAACAACAACAAACTATAAAATTTCATATTAAAATTTCATTTTCATAGTTCTGCCTGCCTTAAAAGGAGGTAAATTGAAAAACAATATGAAAAAAATAATACATTTTATGCGATTTCTAAATAATATATGCATTTTTATAGTAAAAACTTATTAAATCATTAGTAACACAAGGTTTTACGAGGGTGATTTGGAAAGTTGCCAATCTAAAAATAGTTGAAAATTGGCTTGTAAAAATAAAATATTGTTTATTTATATTTCAAATAGTTAAAAGTATTAAATTGAAAAGAAAACTTTGGCAAATACAGTTTTTTCAACCTGAACACGGCTTTCATAACTCAAATTATGATCACACAAGGACACCATAGTAATTTGTTCAATTGATCATTATGAACAGTCGCGGTCAGTAAAGAGGCACTTTATGATTGGTGTGAACACTACGAGCAACCAATAGAAAAATCCCTTACAAACAAAACATTTGCCAAAAGATGATTCATATTATAATTATTTCCCCACATTTACAAAGTAATCAAAGGGAATATAATTCGGCAAATGATCAATATTTGATCCAACCCTAAATACACTTTGCAAATAAAATCTCCTTAAAATTCAACATCTGTCTCTTTAAGATTCAAAAAAAAAAAATAAATTCTGTATTTGTCTCTTAAATTATAATAAGATTTGATTTTTTATATCTTAAATTATTACCTTTGAAAGAAAATTATTGATTTTTCTAAATAAATTAAGAAAAAAAAAATACAAAATACATCAGTTGTCAACCTTAAGTCTTTTTAAAAAAAATTCTTCGAAATAAGTCTGTGATTTTATAACATTGTTAAGCGGAAGTAAATGGTTTGCTAAGTCTAACATAAGGATTAACTAACAACAATAAACACAACAAAAGCAAGGAGAAGGATAGAAGCTGTTGTCGAACGTATGTCTGCAGACTGATTGACAAGTATTTATATAGTAAGAGTATGTTTATAATCAGCTTAAATTATAAAGCGGATTTAAAAAGGACATCGTTGTTCTTAATTTAAAAGGAAATACGCATAACTATACATAATATGTTGGTGTACTAGTGTGCCCTTAACTTTTTCCTCTTAACTTCTGTTCAGCTTCCTTTGTAATTTACTATTCACTTTATGCATTATTTTTGTTGCTTAATATTTTCTATGTTAAAATTAAACCTGGTTGACTTTTTATGGCTTAGACTCAAGAAATGTAACAAAAAATTTACTATTCTTAGAAAACAAAGAAATTATAAAATTTGCCAACTCATGTTAGTTTCGGTTTATTTGAATGAAATCTTTAGAAATTTAAAGAATTAAATTAAAAAAGGAAGAAATCTTAACAGAATGTTATTTTTAAATAGTTTTGTGTTGCTCTTGATATCCTGCTGTGGTGAAAATTTAAGTTTTTCTTGTTGTTTTACTTTTGAAAAACAAAAATCTGTTGCGACAGCTGTTGGACGAGGATTCTGTAAGTCATGAGAACTTAAAGGAATAAAAGAAATGAAAAACAAGAAAGATTTGCGGCGTTCATAATTAGAAAACAAAACACAACCGTGTAAATAATAAAAACTCTACACAATATTGTATGTCTCAGTTTCTCTCTGTCTATCTCTCTTTTTATTCTTTGTTCTCTGCAGCAATTATAAACGCTCTGTTATGATTATTGTACGCCCGTTCAATTGGTCTGCATAGCACAGAAATGTCCTTATTATATTCTAACATTTGTCTATTTCTCTTTCCGTCTCATTTTTGTCGTACTGTTCAATTGACTAGGGCACCCTTTTGTTCTCTTACTCTCTGTGGCCACTGTGATTTTACTTTCAAACCATCACATCTATATAAGGGTTGCTTGTGCCATACACTAGTCAGTCTTTAGTTAGAACTCGATAACAAAACACTTCTACTCGTAACTCTAGAGAAATTTAATTAAAAATTTAAGCAAAGAAAAAATTTAATACAAAATCTATACAATTTAAGAAACGGGTGCGTCTTTTCGTATGAGTGTGCAAGAAAACGAAATTTTGTTAAATGTTTCACCTTCCAGCATACATTTTGATTAAATTTAATAACGTTTAATGTTCCTAATTAGACAAAAAAAAAAAAACTGTGCAGAAGTAAAAATAATTAAACCAAAAAATATAGTGAAATTAAATGTGCTAAAAAAAGTCTCAAATGAATTGTTCTCCTTATTAACCATAACAACCGAAGTGTGAATATGATGAAAAAGTAAAAGAATCCAACAAAAATAAAACAAAACCGAATCGTAACAAGGGTTTTTCTTTTTCCTTCCTGAACGTAACAACATCTGCACAACATCAGTAACAACAAAACATTACAAAAACCAAAAAATAAAACAAAATTTGCTCCACTTTATGTATGTAAACGTCAAATCCTTAAACATCCAAATACATGCAAATAAAAACAAAAAAAAAAAATAAAATAGAGAAAAACAAAAGCAAATCGTTTGCTCGTGACGTGATGTGAAAATCGTAAAACGAATTTGAAACAACCAAACATACATAAATAAAATCTAACCAACACATACGCAAAAATATACATTTAAGGAAAGAGAATTTGAAACATTTTGAACCGACAGCAATAAAATAAAATCATAAATACAGAACGCCTAAAAATATTCAAAATGCTTAAAGTGGATTAATTGCAATCAATTGCATCTTTGTAAAAATTTTTATTTGATTTTGTTTGGAAATTCTTTTAAGTTTCTTCATTTTCGTATAATTTATTATTGAAACAAAAATAAACATGGCTTTAGCTGGCAAAATTGTCATCGTTGTACTATTTGTTGCAGTCATTACTAGTGGAAGCGTTAATATGCAACAGCAAGAATTACAAGCAGAACAAAAGCAGCAGCAGCAGCAACAACCATCATTATCTACACATATAACTCAGCAGCAATTACTACAACATTCGAATGCCATAATGGGCGAAGCCGGTGTTTCAAATAATCAATTGCATACCCCACCCAATGGGGCACATAACACACGCTTGGCCAGCGAGGATATGCGTTACGATGCTCCTGACGACTGTCATTTCCTGCCTGCTTTGGGACCTGATCACCCTGAAATTATGTTGACCTGTAATTTGCGTACTGTCAACAGTGAATTTGACACAACGAACTTTAGTGTCATACCATCCGAGCATACAGTAGGTCTACATGTTCTCTGTAACGATGAAATTATGGCTAAAAGTTCCTTGGAACCCCAATCATTTGCCCACCTTCTGCGTTTGCAAGAACTTTCCGTTCAATATTGTAAATTGTCGAGATTCAACAAACATATCTTGGATGGCCTCACCCAACTAAGAAATCTTACAGTACGCACTCATAACACTCTCTGGCCTTCACTTAACTTTGACATTGAGCCAGAGGCTTTTAATGTAGTAAATCAGTTAGAACGTTTGGATCTCTCCTCGAATAATATTTGGTCGCTACCTGAAAATATATTTTGTACATTGAGTGGCCTTATTTCGTTAAATATGAGTGAAAATCGTCTGCAGGACGTCAACGAGTTGGGCTTTCGTGACCGCACTAAAGATCATCCTTCAGATGCGACATCTTCGCCTGACAGCAAGCGTTCAAATGCTTCCTGCAGCTTGGACATTGAAATCCTGGATGTTTCCTACAATCATTTTGTCTTATTGCCGACCAATGGTTTTTCCACTTTGAGACGTTTGCGAATATTGCAAGTGAACAACAATGAAATTTCCATGATTGGCGACAAAGCTTTAAGGGGCCTGAAGAATTTACAAATCTTAAACCTCAGCTCCAACAATTTAGTGGCCTTGCCCTCAGAACTCTTTGCTGAACAATCTGGCTCCATACAGGAAGTCTATTTGCAAAATAATTCGATATCAGTATTATCTCCGAAATTGTTCTCTAATCTGGAACAGTTGCAGGCCTTGGATTTGTCTTACAACCAAATTACATCTACTTGGATTGATCGTAGTACCTTCGTCGGTCTTATTCGATTAGTGTTGCTTAATTTATCGCACAACAAATTAACTCAACTAGATGCGGAAATCTTTACCGATCTCTACACTCTTCAAATTCTTAACTTGAGACACAACCAGTTGGAAAATATTGCAGCTGAAACGTTTGCTCCTATGAACAATTTACACACTCTTTTACTTTCGCACAATAAACTTAAATATTTGGATGCCTATTCGCTCAATGGTCTATATGTGCTGTCTCTACTCTCCTTGGACAATAATCATCTAATTGGTGTTCATCCAGAAGCCTTCCGTAACTGCAGTTCCTTGCAGGATTTGAATCTCAATGGCAACCAATTGAAAACTGTACCTTTAGCCATACGCAACATGCGTTTATTACGGACTGTGGATTTGGGCGAAAATATGATAACAGTGTTGGAGGACAATGCATTTAAAGGTCTTAGCAATTTGTATGGTCTTCGATTGATTGGTAATTACTTGGAGAACATTACCATGCATTCATTCAAAGAACTTCCTAGTTTGCAAATTTTGAATTTGGCTCGCAATCGCATTGCTGTTGTTGAACCAGGTGCCTTTGAAATGACTTCCAGTATACAAGCCGTCCGTTTGGATGGCAATGATTTAAGTGATATTAATGGTTTATTTAGCAACATGCCGTCGTTGTTGTGGCTTAATATTTCCGATAATCGTTTGGAACACTTTGATTACGCTCATGTCCCAAATACATTGCAGTGGCTGGATTTGCACAAAAATCGTTTGATAGAACTCTCAAATCGTTTTGGTTTGGACACACAAATTCATCTCCAAACCTTGGATGCCAGTTTTAATCAAATCCAACGCATATCACCATCATCCATTCCCAATTCGATCGAGTTGCTCTTCATCAATGACAATCTTTTGACAACTGTAGATCCCGACACATTTATGCATAAATCAAATCTTACCCGTGTAGATCTCTATGCTAATCAAATTAGCACTTTAGACATCAAAAGCTTACGCATTTTACCAGTACAAGATCATCGTGCCTTGCCCGAATTCTATATTGGGGGTAACCCATTTACTTGTGATTGCAACATTGATTGGCTGCAAAAAATCAACCATATTAAATCACGTCAATATCCTCGCATTATGGATTTGGAGACCATTTATTGTAAATTGCTCAACAATCGTGAAAGAGCATATATACCGTTAGTGGAAGCTGAACCTAAACACTTTTTGTGTTCCTACAAAACTCATTGCTTTGCTGTGTGCCATTGTTGTGAATTTGATGCCTGTGATTGTGAAATGACTTGTCCAACCAATTGTACGTGTTTCCACGATCAAACTTGGTCCACGAATATTGTGGAATGCTCTGGAGCTGGTTACTCTGAAATGCCGCGCAAAGTTCCAATGGACACCACCGAGTTGTATATTGATGGCAATAATTTTGTGGAACTTGCAAGCCATTCCTTTTTGGGTCGGAAAAACTTGGCCGTTTTATTTGTCAACAATTCAAACATTCAAAGTATCTTCAATACCACTTTCAGCGGCTTGAAACGTTTGATTGTTCTTCATTTGGAAGACAATCATATCAAGAGCTTAAAAGGCAGTGAATTCAGCAACTTGGAGAATCTAAGAGAGCTTTACTTGGAAAACAATCGTATCGCGACTATTGGCAATGGCAGCTTCCAGGCTTTAAGAAAGTTAGAGATCTTGCGTTTGGATGGAAATCGCTTGTTACATTTTGAGGTATGGCAATTATCGCTCAATCCGTATTTAGTAGAAATTGGCTTGGCTGATAACCAGTGGTCGTGTGAATGCAACTACTTGATGCGGTTCCGTAGTTATTTGGCCCAGAATTCCGGTAAAATTATAGATGCTTCGCGTGTCTCCTGCGTATACAATAATGCCACCAGCGTGTTACGTGAAAAAAACGGTACCAAATGTACACTGCGCGAAGATGTGGCCACTTATGTACAGGCCAGCGAAATTGAAAGTCTGCTGCCCTTTCTACTAATGGCTACATGCGCTTTCGTTGGTTTCTTCGGTCTTATTGCTGGTCTCTTCTGCTATCGTCGTGAATTAAAAATGTGGGCTCACTCCAACTGCTTACTTAACATGTGTTACAAGTCTCCTGGTTTTGTAGAAGATCTGGACAAAGAACGCCTAAACGATGTCTACTTCGCTTATAGTCTACAGGATGAACATTTCGTCAACCAAATTCTGGCTCATACTTTGGAAAATGACATGGGATACCGAGCATGTCTCCACTATCGCGATATAAATGTTAATGCTTTTGTAACGGATGCCATAATAGAGGCAGCCGAAAGCGCCAAACAGTTTGTGTTAATATTGTCAAAGAACTTTTTGTATAATGAATGGTCACGTTTTGAATACAAAAGTGCCCTGCATGAAATTGTTAAACGCAGAAAGCGCATTGTATTCATTTTATATGGGGATTTGCCTCAACGCGATATAGATATTGATATGCGTCACTATCTGCGTACCAGTACCTGCATTGAGTGGGATGATAAAAAATTCTGGCAAAAGCTACGTATGGCTTTGCCTCACATTCGCAGCAAACGTACAACGAATTGTCTCAGTAATCGTTCATCGGTAAATATTTATGCACCAGCTCATGAATATCAATCAGCAGCCAATGGTCGACTTGTAGGTCAAGGTGCTGGTGTTGGTGTAGTAAACGATAAAAACTATGCAGACTGTGGAAACTATGCCACCATAAATGATTGTGTTCGGGGTTATGCTCCCATACCAACAGCAGCAGCCAATTGTAAATTCAATACTCTAAATGAGTTGGGTTACAAGGCGACCAAAGATAGCAAAGAAATGCAACATGCCAAAACACTTGAGTTCCAAAGACACCACCATCTGCGGCATCATCCTCTAACATCAGCCGCACGAATGCATCATCATCAACAACACGAGTATGCAGTGCCATCTTACTATGCCATAAGTAACGGTCAGGTTTCAAAGGGTGTCACTGGTGAAATTGTGGCTCCTACTTACGATAGTGTTGATTATTCAAAACAGCCTACATTGCAAAAGACAACAAATAACTGCGACTGCAGCCAGGAACAAGGCACAACGATACAAACAGGCAGCAAACGCAAAGCAGGACTACAATCTAGTTTCTCATCGAATTTTACTCCACCTCCACCGCCTCCCAACCCACAGATAACAACTTTCAATTGTAAGAAACCACCCTGTACATGTCGCAAATCAGTGGTGTCAGCAACAGACGACAATATCAGTTGTAGATGTGCGGCTAAAAGCAGTAGCAGTAACAACAGTACAACCAGCCATAGTTCCAATGAGAGCTGTCGGCCAGACGAACTTAATCAATACGAATCAAATTTGTCATTAAATGAAATTAATACAACAACAGCTTCAGTGGGCGATGAAAGCAACAGCTTATGGGCGTAACATCCAAATTATCAACAGCAACAAACACAACAGCAGCATCAGGGTCACCAACATCATCTTGTCCAGGCTCAACAACAAACGGCCGTTTGTTGACTTCCCATAAATGGCGCAGCCGTTCCAAGAGATGACGATGTCTTAGTTTTTAAGTTTCCTAAGGAGACAGACTACGTAACCAGTGAATTTATGAAGTGCACCTCGCTGTATTTCAAGAATAAAGGGATATCCCAGCACTTTTTGTAAAAAGCTTAAAAGCCCTCTACTCTTAAAAAACAATTTATCTACTTAACAAAACAGAAAAAGAAAAAAAGATAAACTAGAACTAAAATTGAAAAAAAAAATACATTTTAATTTTATTGTTTTTACAACTTTGTTTAGTTTTTTATTTTTCTTTAGTTTATTTTCTAATTTTCATTGTAATTTTATTTTATTTATTGTTGATAAAAAAATTAAAAAAAATCCCCAAAAAAAAAAAAAAAAAGTATATAACAAAAATTTCGATTGTTATTTATTTTTTTTTTTTGTTTTTTAAATAAAAATATTGGGTTACAACAGACTGATAAACTTAGTTCGTTCCTTGTTTAAATAAATCATGTGAATTTTATTGTAAATATTTGGCTAAGAATTAATTAAATGAAAGAAAACAAACAAACCTTAAAAAAATTTAACTAAAATACAATTTAAGAAAAATAACCATAAAATAAAATATTAATGAAAAGTTTTATTATTAAAAATGTTTTTCATCTTCTTTTTTTTTTTGTTTGTTTTAATTCCTTTGTTGGGTCTCATTAGTAGTGTGTGGAATTGAAAAGTGTATTAAAACTAAACACTGAGAAAAGTATGACAGATCGTTGGCAAAATTTTGCTATGGATGGGCTATGTTAAATTTTCTTTTGAAATTAAAGAAAAATAAAACAAGAAATTTTTAATACCATAAGTTTTTTGTGTATTTCCAAAGCTTTGCAATTTACTTCGAGAAATTGTGTTTGCTAAGGAAAATTTAACATTTTATATTTGGGGTGTCCTGTTAGACAAGTGGCAGTGTCATTGTGTAGTATCGCCGTCCAAGAGTTGCGTCTTCTGTTGAACAGAAATCTAAACTTTTTTGAATTTCCATTTGAATTGTTTTATACAGAGATAAAAACTTGTTGTATGTTTGTGCCGTTCTTAGTTTATTATTAATATGAGTAAAACTTTTTTTATTCCAATAATTTTTGCTGTTAATTATTATTAAATTTAATCGGAAAATATTTGAACTTATAAAAAATTAAAAACCACTTTTCCATCCTTTCGATACTCAGTTTTATTTTCAAAATACAAAAGAAAAACTTCCAATAGATTTAAAATGTTACAAAAACTAATACAAAATAAGAGCCGTGGTACAGTAATTCTTTAACGCACGAAATCTTGAATAATTTGGAATTTTTTCAAGTCTTTGACAAAATACAAGAATTGATTAAAAGTCTCTCCATCATACTTCGAATGGCTTCCAAGGTTATTTCTCTAATCCAAGAATGTATTTCTACGTGATTCTGAAAACATAAATAAACATTTAGAAACTTTAGTATAAGATCGATTCCTGTATATATTTTAAAATTTAATAATGCAAAGTTCGGCCATTATGAATTCAAAATTTTCACTATATCTGCTTGGCCCCTGCGTTTTTTTCTATCTGTCTTTCCTTGGGTCAATTTGTTTTTCCAAGAATTATTTTTATGCGGAATAAAAGTATTACTATAAAAGTTGAGCTGACTGTGATCTGACATACTTTTCATAAAATGATTTTAAAAAAAGCTATCGAACAAAAAGGCCTGACGAACAACAAATAAATTTAACTCAAAATAAAAATAAAAAAAAACAAACGAAAACGACATTATTACAAGCATTATTATTGTTAATGTTGCATTTTATTTTTAATATGAATCTTAATTTCAAAATAATAAGCGCCACTTTTCCGTTTCCCATCACACGACAACACCAATAATAACAATAAAAACAATTCTGCCATTTATAGTTGTGGCAGTAAGATTCTAATAACCTGCTGCTTGAGCGCACTATAAACTAAACGTAAATACAAACCTTTAAACTTTAATAAATGAATAATTAAAACGAAAAGAAACAAAGTAGCAATAAAATAATTGATAATTTAAAATAAAATTACAAAAAGAAACCTGCTTATTAATATTTCATTATTTTCGTACATTTTCACGTTTTATTATTTTTTTTTTTGTTTTTTATACCAAGCACTTTTTATTCAACTTTATTAAACCAATTAATATGCTGGCAGTGTAACACAAAAAAAAAAGAAACAAAAATGCAGCAAGAACAACAAACCAACTACAGAAACAGGAAGACAAAAAAAGTTTTTATTTCCATACAACAAAATATATACCAGGCGAATTAACAAACAACAACAATTTTCAAAAGAGCATTTAATGCAACAAGAGTAGAAACATACATTAAATTTTAAATTTAACGATAAACATCACATAATTAATATTTAATAACAGTGTTAAAAAAAACCAAGAAAAACACAAACCAAACACCAGCAATAACAATTTTTATTAAAAAACAACATCAATTGTCTGTTAAAATTAATATAAAAAAAGAACTGCCATCATTAATACAACAAATGACAACAAACAAATTTTAAATTAACTAAATAAATATTAAAAAAAAAACTACACTAACAACAACAGCAACAACAATTCTATTAAATAAATAAACGAAGAAAATATTGGAAATCAAAATAATAAAAAAGCACTTAATCGCCATTTAAATTATTTTAATTAATAAAATATAAATAAAAACAACAAAAAATACATACCAAAATAAAATGCAAAAGGAATTTAAATTAACGAAAAAAAAATATCTCCATAATGAACTGAAACGCGTTTAATAACAAGAAATTTCTGTTTCCGTTTTATCGGTTATTTGATTTCCCCTCGTATATCCCTCCCTCCCAACCGTCCTTCCACCAACCAACCAATAAATTCATACAATTTTATCTCTTTTTTAATTTTTTTATTGGATTTTCTCATTAAATCATAAAATTAAAAATAAATTGAAATAAAAATAGAAAGAAAGAAAATTCATCCTGTAAATTTTTGATACAAACATTTTCACTAAAAGTAAGTTGAAAAGAAAAGTTATTTTACTTTTCGTAAAATATAATGGAAAATTGTTTTTTGCATAAAATAATATTAAAAAAGTGGGAGCAGGGCACGGCAGATAAAATGTAAATTAAATTTTAACTAACCAAAATTCCACGAACAACAACAAAAATACGGGACATTAAATTCCGCATGTCCTAAAACGAAACAGAACGAAGCACAATTTAAAATGGAATTAATTCTTTGCTTTCAGACTCAAAATAACAACCACATTAATAAGTTTTTAATTGAAATTAATGAAAATAATTTGCTTAATAAATTATTTGCTAAAACTGCACAGTGTGTCTTATGATAAAACAATTTTAATTGAATTAATTAATATTAAAGGACATTTGATCATCAATCACTAAGGCGATACGTTTCGTACAATAGCGTTCGTTGTTGTTATTATTATTATTATTATGTTCCACATAATTTTGAAACAATTTCACTAAGACCTTGATTTTTTTTTGTAAACAAAGAAGGAATTAAATTTATAAACGATAACGGGCTGATAAGGGGTCTTTAAACTAATCGATTGCGACATTGGTTTTCTAATCTGTTCGATTGGCTCTTTGGAAAATAATAAAAGGACGATGTAATTTGAAAGAAAAAGTATTTTGAAAATTCGTTCTTGGCTTTATTAGGACTTGCTGTACAGACGTTGTTTAAACTTTCGATCAGTAATTCAATAGATCATCGAGGTATTGCAATGCCTATTATTGGAGAAGATCGATTCTACTATCAAACAAAATGTTTGGATAAATTTAACTCTTTTACACGACCCTCAAACATTAAGAAGAACTGGATCAGTACTCGATAGAAATGGCAGCAACTTTTGACTAAAGTGCACCATGTGATATTGCGTCAAATAGATATTCTAGAAATATCTAAAGTTTACATTTGACTTTCACCAAAACGGGTGGGCAAAGTGGCAGGATTATACGAAAAGAAGGAAGACCACGAATTCGTCAAATGTTTATTATTGTATGTTAAATATCGAAAAGTTTTCTGATTGTCATGTCAAGTATTTCTTAGTTCAATGTCTTCAAACCATTTTCACTTACTTTTAATTTTTTTTTTCTCACTTGCATTAGATTTCTGTTGCAGATCTCTTTTTGAAACCTTCATATTAAGCTTACCAGTAAGCGAAAAATAGATTGCTGTTGAATCTTGACTTTTAACAATTACTTTTAATTATTAGAACCTTAAAAGATGCTCAAATATATTTTTTATACCCATACTTGCAGATCTTTAATACTCATAAGATTTGTAATTTATGTAAACAAATTATTTCTATTCTAATTGTTTTTATTCCAACTAGAGCTGGGTTAGTCGTATGTAACAACAGAATTAATTCCTTTTTAAAACTGCTTTAAACACACATTGAAATCCTCTAAAAGTATCCTTATCAAAATGTATTAAAAAAGTATTAAATAAAATTTAAAAAATTAAACAATAAAACCATTATATTGGTAGAGTGTTAATTAAATTTTTTCTACTCTTTAATTTGTATAAAAATAAAAATGAAATTTTTGGAAATCTAAAAACTAAAAACGGATCGTAAAGACATGATAGAATAGAGAATATAAAAATAAATGTATAAAAACACAAAAAACTACATAATTAATTATACACTAACAAATAATGCTAAAAAAACAAAAGCAACGAATTATAAGAAATTTTATTTTTCAATTCTAAATTGAACAACAAATTATTTGCTATGAAGTATGATTTATTTATTTCAACTTGAGTTTGTATTTATGTTCCTGAAGTGATTGTAAAAATTTTTTAACAAAAACCAAAACAATTTTCTTTTGTTTTTTTAATGATAAGAAGTAAAAACCTAAAATAGAAAATAGAAAAGTTAAAAGTTAAATCAATTCCGAATTTGACATGGAATTTTGTCTTTGATTTTTATGTTGGTTAGTTTTAATATTAAGAAGAATTAATTATAATATTTAATTAATAGCTCTAACTTGTAATGAAATATATTTTTATTTAAAAATTCAACAGAAAATCGAAAAAAATTAAAAAAAAAAACTCTTATATAAAATAATAAATAAATGATTATTTGAATATTGCAAAAACAAAAAAAAAAAGAAATTGTGCATCAAAACAGAAAAATGCGGATTTTTGTTCATTATTCGCCGGCCTTGGCTTGGAGATAACTTTTGGTTGCAACTGTACTTTATTATTTTGAATTTTTGTTTTGCGCAGTATGACGTGACCCTTCTTAGTTGCAGTACGCACGGCACGATTCTAACTTCACTTTTAAGGCAGGACATTGGAGTTTGGAAGGCGCACATATTGCTTATTTGAGAGAGTTTTAGATTTTTGCTTTGCGTTTTTTTTTTTGTATCTTAAGTAAAATAGCATAAAGATCAAAAAGGGAATTTGGTAAACGTTTAGAGGAACATTGATAAAAATTTCAAACGGAAAAGTCAGCGATAGTTCATAACCAGTAAAAATTGAGGAGGTCGATCGGAGAGCCAACTCAATATTTGGATTATCTTTTATATTGACATCATCACTCACCAAAAGTTAATTTTTCCAAAACTTTCATTTAACATTTGCTAATTTTTTTACCATGGGTGATTATGGCTTTACACTACTACTCGCATCTCATATTGAAATCGTTCTATTGTTTTTACAATAAATAATAAAAATAGAAATCGAATGGCATTTCCTTGATTTATTGACTTATTTGAAATATTTTCCAAATTCATTAAACATTGAATGGAATACCTAATTGTTGCATTAACACTTTGAAACTACATTCCTTTTTCCACTTTGGAAAAAGATTTAACCAACCTTTTTAATCGTTTCAAAATTGTATTTAATTTAAACTTTTATTTACGTGCTGCAATAATGAATTTATTCAGTGCACTTTTTATAAAAGTTTTTATTAGGTAGTATTGTTGTTGTTTTTGTTTTGTCATTAAACCACATTAAAATTGTACTTGAACACTTAGCAAATAATTAATAAATGACTCACATTAATATTTATACTTTTTAACCTTAAAGTTTATTTATTTAATACGACTGTTTTAAATTTTTAAATTTATTATTATTTAAATTACTTTCTGGTAATGAATAGAGAAAAAAAGACCAACAACAACAATAATAAAAAAAATATGAACAAAACTACATTAAATTAATTATATTTTATTTGAAAGTAGTTTTAATTGTTTAAATAAATTATAATTTTATATAATTTAATATTGTATGAAATCATTTATGTGGAAAATTGCTAAAATATGTTTTCAACTTGATGTTTTGTGCCTTTCATTCATTCACTAAAATACAGCCACAATTTTGTAAAATTCGCAAAGGAAAAAAAATAGTACAAAACCTTCCTGCCACATACACAAGCACAAGCATACATACATGCACACATCCACACACATAATGCATATGTATATTAATTTAGTCATAAATCCTTGCATTCACTCGTTTAGCCAGTCATACATTTGTAAATGTTTTAATGTCAACATAAATTTTGTTGGAAAACATTTCTTTTCTGTTTTTTAAGTTTTATTGTAAATATTTTTCTGTTTTTTTTTTTGGGTTTTTTAATTTGCAAAGACCTAAGAAAAAACCATAAATTTAATTTCAACAACAATTATTTGTTTAAATGTTTTATTATTACACTTCAGTTGCAACAACTGCACACAGAAATACTTGATTTTTTTTCCAATTGTTTTTTCAACTTGAAAGCTACACACCTACAATATTAACACAATCATTTGAGCATGAAAAAAAAAATTATTTACATTATTGTTTTTATTGTTTTTATTTGGTGTTCAAACAAACACTACGAACGAATCTATTATGATGTTTGTGGCACTAGAAATGGTAATTATGAATGTGGGCAGCACATGTTATTCCAATTAAACAAAGTACGTATTTTCATATTTTAATAAACATTTATTACGGTTTTTTTTAAAGCACAAATTCTTTATCTAATCACTCGCCTTCCCTTCATGCACATAAACAAATTATTTTAATCAATTTTTCTTGTCTACAAACTAAGGATGGGGGCCTAATTTGCATCAAAGTACAACAAGTCCTTTTTTAACTGAGCTGTTTCTTTTCTCTAAAATTTTCGTACATTGTGAATTGGTCCACGAGATGTCAGATATCTCAAGAATAAATAATCACACCAGTCACCAATAACGTAAATCAAATTAGGGAAGAAATTGATTTTAGACTAAAAAATTAAGTGAATGCATATGTTTCAGTTGCGACTATAAATTTCATATATATGTGCACAAGATTCATTCTTATACAGTTTATACTTACACATTTTTTTTTTGGGGTATCGTTAACAACTTCTTTACAAGCGGCCGTTCACAGGACAATTGTTATCCTCATTTTTATTTGACTTGACGAGATGTAGATAATCATATGTTTACTGGGCAATACTTGCTAGTTTGCAACATAACTTTTTACGTAATTTTGCACTTCAGCTAACGACAGGTTCATTTTTTGTTTATAAAACATCAAGGATTTTGCTTCTGGTCATATTAAAAATGAGAAATATTTAGATAAATAAACAATATTTAATTTTATTTATATTTTTAAATGCCTGTGCAGCATAATTTATTAGTTTATTAAATGCTAAAATTAATAAATTATTTAAAATGTATTTTTAATTATTTAATAAAAATATTTTAATTAAAAAGAAAAAGTGTTCAAATAAATAATTACGCTTAAATGTAAACACATGTATGTAATATATACATACTTACTATATAATATTAATACATAACCCTTTCATAATAATTTCATATTCACAAATCTGGTCTTGTTAAAGAATTTAATTGTTTCATTTAATAAAAAAAAAAACTGAATAAAAATTCGCCGTAAACAATTCAACACACTTCCCTTCCCTTATTATGTAACTTAATTCTATACCGGTTCGCATAAGCGGCAAATTACCTTTTACCCAGCATTGAAATATACGAGTCTTCATTTTTATTATTTTCTAATCCTCAAAATTAAAGAACAGAAATCCTTGCATTCTTCATTAATAACATGCTGTGATAATTAAACCCTTGAAGAAATATTTTCATTAGAAAATGTAATAAAAACAAAAAAAAAAGTTGGGAGTTGAAAGTGTTGTGATATTTTAATATTTTACCGTTGAAGGAAATTAAATGCGGGCTGGCGGGTTGGCTGGCTACACTTCAAATAATAATCGCACATAATAATCGTATTTATGTGGCATTTAAAATGCCTGAATTATGACAGTGAAACAATAAAATACAACGAAAAAAAGTACTTATGACGAAGTCGATAGAAAACGACTGAGGATCACGCTACTCGTAAACTGAATATTTTATCGCCCTATTGTTTCCTTGTCCACCTGAAAAGACGCATACGTACTTAAGGGATTTTATAGAAGTGGAATGAAAAGTATTCGGTATGCTTTGCAGCTTAAACAATATAAGATTTCCTCTCCAATTTCTCAGACACAATCTCAGACATTTGTAAACTGAAAATCTGTGTGTAGCGTGTAGTTTTAATTGAAATTTTAGAAAGCCACAAACCACCTTGGCTGCTTTTCTGTCATAATCAAGAGTGAAACAATACAATTATTATATTTGCAACAATTCAAACAATATTTTGTGGTACATACTAGCAAAATATGTGTGTGTATATGTGTGTGAGCAAGGATATGAGAAAATGTTTAAATATAGAGGAGTGTATATTAATAATGAAAGCAATAACAACAACAAAAAATTATTATACAGGCAAACAAAATAATGATGGGTAATAATAAATGCATTTACGTTTGTTTGTTTGTACATTTATGCAACCATTGTTCCTGATTCACAGACACACTGTGGCATAAATGACTGATGGAAACTTTACTCAGAATATAGAATTTTATACAGTACGAGAACACACATTTACACAAACATATAAATAAAATGTTTGCTTTAAACGTACATACTTAAATAAATATAAATGACTGATGATTTCAGAAAAAACAAAATAGATTTTTGATGAGCTCAAGTAAACCCTTTTGGTCTAAATATCATCTGTCTGTCGTTTTTTCATACATAATTCCTGGTGTAAATTGTGAATTTTTAATGGCCTTCTCAAAGGCCTCTTAGCCTTTAATTAATAATACTAAAAGTTTTCTATTAATTTGCTAAAATATTTGTTCCCAGTGAAATGATTATTATGGGTGGACACCGATTATATGATTTGTTTTAAGTAGATGAAATTTATACGTTTCCATTTTGTCACTATCAAAATTTGATACGAGCTGCCCTCAGCGTACACAATTAGAAGTGATCAAATGAACTCAAAAAATATGGGACATGATTTTCCCACTGATTCCTTAATAGACGTAGAGTACATATTCATAATCAAGTTTCTGGCTTATAATCCACATGACTCATGTGGCGTTTTTTACTAAACCTCTTACTTTATTGACAAACTTTTAAATGAGCCGTTTATTTTGAAAGTGGCATAAGTCAATTTTTCAAAAAAAATCGAGTTAATGGCAACACTAAATAAAATTGAACGGTATCTTTTCATTTGCAAAAATTTGCAATCAACAAAAAAAAGTGCCTTATGCCACTTTCAAAATAAACGGCTCAAATATTATATGAAAATCACATACAATCACATACATGAATAACAAATTTTTTATAAAGAAATAAATGTTTGTTTTTTGTAATTTTTTTAATCGTAAATTTAGTTTTACCAACTATCATCTTAAAATTATACTCATTAATTAGAAAATAATGGACTGTATTTAATTTTTAAGGACGAAAATCAGTTTTTAAAAATTTTTTAGAATACCTGTAACTGTTGGCCTTATATTTTCACTTGCTCTGGCTTTTTTTTGTGGCACTCTCTCTGTTCAACTGTGTTTGAATAAGTGAGTATGTATTTAAAACAAATGACTGCGTGTATAAGTAGAATGAATTTTTGTTATTGCTGTTAAATAAAGGCTGTTGCACAATTAAGCCGATAACGATAATAATCCTTAAGAGTTTCTCTATGAGAAGCACAAGCAAAAAATGCTATCAAACAAGTTTAGATTCAAAGTAAAAAAGCCAACGCAACTCATTTAAGCTCATCTCATTCCCATTCTAATTCAGAACGTAATCAACGACAGCAACAATACATTTTTCAAACATGAAACCTTCTCCCAGTACTGATTTAGCCTTAGCTTTTTTGTTTTATTCTTCTTTTATCTCATTTTGTCCATTATCCCTTTTAGTTGGTTGGTGGTTGTGTGTGTGTGTGTTTCAGTTCAGTTAATACTTCAAAATTTATACGAGTGGTTGAATTGTTAATTATTGTGTGCTAAAAAGTTGTAATCCCTACAGAAGATTTAAAATGAACGATGGAACCAAACATTCTACAGAGTCATGTATACGTAGAATACAATTGCGAATAATGAAGTTCCTTTTTCTCTTTTTGTCTCACTGCTAAAATTTAGGGAATAAAATTTAAACTTTTTTCATTAAATTTTTTCGTTTTTCTTTTTTTTTTTTTTTTTTTTGTTAAAACAACAAGGACATTTAGTTAATGAATGAACGGATGATTATTGAGTTCAAAATACTTGAAAAAAAAATTTTTTAACATGAAATTTCATTTTATTTCGTTAGTTGTCTCTTTTATTTTTCTATTATTTCGAATTTATTTTACTTAAGATAAGTTTAGTTTTGTAATAAAAGTGATTTATGATGTGTTGCAAGTTTATCTGTTTAGTCTGTCTATACAAGTGGAAAAGAAACCATTAAATGGCTTTAAACAATTTCTCTCTGTTTATTTTATTTTTATTATAATCTTAATTTGCTCCAAAAAAAAAAACTTTATTATTCGTTTGATTTTCTTATATTTTTAGTTATTTGATCTTTAAGAGAGTTGTACATAGATTATTTAGTTTCATTTTTTCTGATTATTTTTTCTCTCTCATAATTTTTAAGTAATTTTCCATCCATTTGTAAATTGACACTGAAACTTAACCAAACTAAAACTCTGTTACTTTTCCATACTTTTACATGCAGACAAAATTTATTTGTGTTGAAGTTTTGTTTGGTATGAAGTATTTTGTAGATTTACGCACGCAGGGTGTATTTTTCGGGAACACCGAACAACTAAAATAAAGAAAATTAAACTAAAATTGTTAACTAAACTGAAACCAACCGAGTGAAAATAAAATCACAACAAATATTTTATACTGAAAATCACACATATACGTACATTCAGATACATATTTACATAAATACATATACAACACTGATGATAAAAGAAAGTAAACACACAACTTTCAGTTCTGATGATAGTTTGCCAAACAAGTGATTTACTTGTCATTTAGTATAATCTCAGATTACCAAGTTACGTGATAATTAACTATTTTATTTCGAGTGTTTTTATAAATATAATTTGCTCTGATATATTTAGCGTAAATTTTTTACAGGGTCGATTTTTAATAGTTTGGATGGAGTTGTCAACCGGAGGTGCTTCAATACAGGACCGAATACCACTACAGGAATCACAAATTATCCATTTTATATTTACTCACTGGTATACTGTACAATATAACCATTTTTTAAAAACTATTTGCAAATATAAAATATTCTTATAGTTAAATATTCTCTTGCAAAACTACTGGGCGTTGCAAACTGTCTGTGTATGTGTGCATTTAGATATTAGTAAGAGAAAACTTTAAAGGAAAAAACAAAAGCAGCAGCAAAAGCTAATGGACAAAATAAATTGCTTGTAAATAAACCTGGAAATACAACAACAAAAGTTTTGCAAGCATACTCTAAAATTAGAACAAAAACATAAACAGGGGATAAAAGACAGAATATGAACATGATCGGTGGACACCAAAAGAAAAATTTCATATACAAATAAATAGTGTCATCATATAATTGATTAAACCCCAGCAAAAGATTTTCTAACCCAAGAGATCTAAAATATTTGGGATGTTTTGAAGTGAACAAACAAACAAACAAACAATTAATTTTTTATTAACAATTCTTAAATTTTCGTAAAATATAAATCTTGCTGGGTTTGTTCAATATTCAAATCAAAGTCACAAACTACTAATTCATAAAGACCAACGAAAACAAGAAACGAATAAAATGATTGGTATTGGCGATAAAATTTTGCCGCAAAAACAATAAAACTTGGAAGGCCCAAGTGGCTGGCATGGATGGGAACGATGATATCAAAGAAAAGACTAAAGTTTCATAAGAAATTGGTAAATAACTGAATACTTGATAGTAATTTTAATGGCCTGTATTTGTATTTTATTTGTTATTGTTGCTAAACAACGATGTAATATCATAGTACAGAGTGAAAAAACATTACGAGTATGCACACAATTTGCTGTAATTTTACAAATTTTGTGAGATCACTTCTACTTTTTAAACGAAAAAGTTAATGTACGATCTAAGTAACTATTTTTCGAATACATACTTTTTTATGCTGAAATCGTTATCTTTCATTTGCCAAAAATTTTTTCAAAATAGGAAAGTTAGTTTTCGAGATATACGAGGGGCAACTTTATTCAAAACAATGCATTTACGATAAATTTAGGGCCGGTTTTTCGATTTTAGAAATCAAACACTAACTCCGAAGCGTAATTACTTACCCTAATGTAATGCAATTTTACATTTTTATATGATACAGTGTGATTAGCAGTGAATTTATTGTAATATTGAATACCAGTTGATTTTTAAGTCACTTTCATAAATTTTGGTAGGAGGATAGAACTCACAAAGAAGAATAGGGTGCAAAGAAGAAACACAAATTTGATAAAAACGTTGATAAAAATTAAAAAATTGTATAAATAATTATTCGTTACACTTTATGATAGCAATTTATTTCTATATAGGTCGCGTGGCTGATTATTGTGTAATTTAATAATTTATGGGGAAAACGAAAAATGTGAGCTTTTGAGATGCCATGGGGAAATAAAGAATGTGACACATTCCAATGTCACTAGCAACCAAACCAGCCAACTTTACAGACAACCAGGCAGACTATGATTTTCAAACACTTTCATCCATACTTACGTACACATGTATGTTTGTATTTGTGTTTGTACGTTTCCTATTAGCTAAATCTACAATTTCCAAAAAAAAAAAAAACTCTTATAGAAATCAAAATGGTCCAAACTCATTTTCTAGGGATGTGTGTGTGTGTGAAATTGCTTTGCTTTGGCGTACTGTACAGAAAAAAAAAGCATAACTTAATAAGAAAAACAAACTTAATCACAAAAAATATATATGCGGACAGTAGTTACATAAACAAATGTACTATATACGAGTATATGTGTATGTAAATGAAAATATCATGGGCAAAAACTGAGAAATTTCTGAATTTATAAGAATGTTTATTTGTTTGTATTTTGTAAAGGAAAAAATAAACAAAATAGAAAGAAGTAACAAAAAGACAAGATTAGAATACACTGAAAATATTTTATACGATTACTTAAAAAGCGGTATAGGTATTCATTTCGTATTCAGATCTAATTAGGAATCAGTTATTCCAAACGAGTTTACTACTAAACTTCTTAAGCATATAATCTGATTTTCGTTTAAGAAATGTTTGAGGAACAATTGAACAACTTTATTTTCCACTTGCACGGCAGAACAGAACAACAATGTCTTCAGGCGTCCCATCAGCATTAATCATATCTTAGTATTTCTGAATATAAAACTGAAAAAAAATCTAAAATAAACAACAATCTGTTAATTGGAATTTATTCTCAGTGTACAGATAGGAAGCTACATACATACCTACATATATACATTCATACATGCATAGAAAGATACGCCAAACTACTAAATACCGCATACATACATACTTATATATTCTGATAAACCATCCAACATAAAGATACAGATATTTGATTGTAAAGTAGAAATAAAAAGGAAACATAAACAGAGGAGGACATATCACCAATGTCGTCATCGTCATTATCATAACTCGGTTGTATGTATTGTAACCAAAAACTACCAAAACTAGGTCAACATGTTTATGAATTGCTTTTACTGTTCTTCCTATTCTTTTGTACGGACTCTTCTCGTTGTGCTGTTTTATGTTGCGACGGATGCTCCTGCTTAAACTATAGCGGACGGAATTCAGTGTGTTTTTCTTTGCTACATTTGCTACTGCTATTGCATGAATATCTACTACAATAATAGTTCTTCTGTCATAATCCTTAAGAACAAATGGTATTGTTATGATGCTCTTAGTATTTGTTTCTTGGACAACTTTGAATGTCAAACTTGAGGAAAAGAATGAAAGAAAAAAATCGATATGAGTTTTTCTCAATATAAACAATAAATTATAGTAGAATCACTTTGTCTATTTTCAAACTTTATTAAATTTTGAAACACAAATGAATCGACAATCAATATTTTGAAGACAAATATTCTTACATTTAGCGTAACTTATCATTGAAATAAGACATATTCCTTTGTATACTTATTTTTGATGTTTTTTTTTTTTTTTTTAATAGGAATCACAGGAAGTACATGCAAATAATATAAAGACAAATTTCATTTATATTTCATGTATATTTTTCTAATGTGGGCAATTGAAAAAATTATGTTTGCAAAAATTGTTCTGAACATTTTGCCAACTTTAGAGGCGGAATATTTTAAATTTGCCTACAATATTACTGTTGCATTATAATCGGCTTTTAAATTGTCATTCTATATTATATTAATTTCCTTAATAAGCTTGTGTTTGTTATTAAAACTGTTTAAAACCAATGAAAAAAAAATAATTGGAAAAAAAAACCATTGAACATGTTTACAAAACCTACACTTATGTCCGTAAATGACAAATAAATAAATATTTTTAAATAAATTCCCTACTATGAATTTATGGTATAATTGAAATTGTCATTAATACAAATCGAATGTGTATGTGTGATGATGTTCGTACATAGATTCATATATCACTTGAACACATGTAAAGTATCACTTGGCTAGACAGTGGTGCAAAAAAATAATGCATCATTTCAATGTAATTTTGTTGCTCAAAAGGTTGTTGTATATTTAAATATAAATATTTGATTAAAAAAAAAACTTAATGTTTTTTAATTGTTAGAAGAAAAAAAACCATAATTGGCAGCCGAAAACTTTTTTAGTTAACTATAACTACAATTGCAGTATATCATGATTATTTCATATATTTATCCCAACTACTACCACTGCTACGTATGCCTGTCACCGACATACATACACACATGTCGGACACATTCATGATCCTCATCTACAATTTTATATCCCTGCATTGATTTTAACACATATTTTTATCTCAGTATCATTGATTTCATTTAGACAGTTTGATATTCCGCGAATCCACTTAAAGCTAAAAAAACGTAACACGTCAAAAAAAAGAACAGAAATTTATATCAATTGTTATCGACTTGATGATAAATTAAATAATATTAATGAGTTCGTGATTTGTGAGGTAGTTTTTATTTTAAATGCATATTTTTGCTTTACAGTTCAATAACTAGTGGCTGATATGTATTTTTTTTATGAAATTTAATTGGATTTAAACGTTTAATTTATTGTTGAAAAGAAAGAAATCATTTATTTTACATTTGCTGTTTTTGTGTGTAATTGTGCACAAAAAAAAACTTTCAAAACCTCCTGACCTACTTGAACTTTTACAAAGTTTTACATTTACACAAATTGACTTTGGGTAATACGTAGAAAATTTCATTGTTTAAAGTTTTAAGTAAAAGTACAATATTTCTTAAAACATTAGTTTACTTGTTAAGCTTCAACAACTTGAGTATAAAATAATCTGCTTGCATTTCCAATTATAATATTCTATAAGAGTAGAGATAGACAAAAGAATGATTACTTTTCCAGATGTGCTTTAATTTCACGAAATTGCATAGCAAGGAAAATACACACTCCTACAAAAGCATTATAAAATATTGATGCTAATAAGATGTGTTAATTGAAAATTGTGTAAGAATAGTTAAATAGCATATGATGTCTTAATACAAAACTTAGAACGTTATAGTCAGAAATAATTACACCTTATCAACGTTTCGAAAAACATATTAAAAATAAAATCAATCTAAATTTCGATTCACATGAGAGAGCAGAACAACGTAGCTTTTGTATGTCGTCACGTTCCTTCTAAAGTGCTCTTGTTAAAACCACTTTGCGTTCTATGATTGCGTCGCTTTTATATTAACGTTGTTTCTTTTTTTTTTTGTACACTGCATCAGCTTCAGACATTATTCATTTTCAATAAAAGGTTGATTTTATTGAACAGTTTATCACACATTTCACAATATTAAGTAATTAATTTAAAGAAGACATTCAGTGTGATAATCGATCCTTTTGTTTTTTTTTTGCGAAAAGTGTTTAAAAAATTTTGAAATTTGTTGAATTCAGTACACACTGTTAAGAATTACGTACCATTTAAATACACATATATGCCTTTTACCTTTAAGACGCATAAAACTATTAGACTGCAGATTTAACCCCCGTATTTTTTTGTTTTTTCCAACAGTCGATAATAAAAAAAGTTTATATGTTAAAAATTTTTCTGCTTGCTGTGAATACCCTTAATGTGTTTTATAACATAAAAGTGTTAATTATAATTATCCTTATGAATTTTGTGTTGAGAATTTAATTTAAAAATAAATAAATATTTTTGATTGTATACGGAGAATAGAATTTTATTGTATGAACAAAAAGTAAATAAAATTCAATCAAAACCAAGCAAAAAGCCTGAAAGAACATTGATACATATAGATGGCTACTTTCCAAAAACACAAGAGTTAAAGCCAAAACTGTGTTTCAATCAAAACTCCTGCTGGGCTTAGAAAACCTATTAAAAGAAAGAAACAAATATAAGTTGGTGGTATGAGTTGCTATAGAAAAGGATTTTGAAATATTGATGATGCATTGTAATCAAGGACAATGATGAATAGAAATAAGTAAAAGAAAAGTAACATGCCCTTAGCTGAATTGCGTCGCGGAGTGAAGAGGAAAGGAGAAGAAATGTGACAAGAGAATAACAAGTTTGTTACAGCACCCCATTGACAATCCATTAATAACAATACAATATCGTAACAATGAAAACTAAAGTAGTTTTTATAATTTTATACACCATCATGTCCTCTTCATCAAAGCCGCTTTTATTTGAACAAGTTGAAAAGGGGGAACAATTCATAATGAAAACAATTTATATAAAACGAAATAAGCTAATTGTAGTTTTGTTAAAAAATAAAAGAAAAAGAAAATTCAAAATAACAACTACTGAATGGCAAAATAATGATACTTGAATTGTAGGTAAAATAAATGGTGGTGGTGGTGGTGGTGGTGAGCCGACCTTTGTTTTCTCTAATCACAAAATACCTTACGCACTCACACACGCACATACAAATCTAGCGGAGGTAAATGTATGAACCCAAAAAAAGGGAGGTTTAACTAATTTTTCTTGGTGTTTGATAAAAGCCGCTTTTGCAGTTTATTAAATACATACACCAGCAAGACGCATACGCACACATACATAGATCAAATTAAATGTCAAATACACTTCAAACATATGCCATGTGTCATCTGAAATGACATTTGCAGTATTTCATCACCAAATACTGACTTCCTCTAACTGATACAAATTCATTTTCATCTTGACTGTTTTTTTTTAATCTCATACTCCGTTTCAAACGAAGAATGGGGAATAGTAAATTGAATTTGTTTTCATTTGCACTCAACCTGAAGAGGGTAAGAATCAAGCAAGTTTTATTTATGCTTTTGAAACTAAAAAATGATTTATATTTCTTCTGCACACATATTTAGCTTTCCCAATTTTATTGCTGTTTGTAATAGACAAACATATAACATGCCAAAAGGATGTAATATTTATTACTATACACTTCTATATATGTTTGAGAAGGGGTTTCATTCGATTTGTTTTTACTGTGAAATTGATTACAAATTTTTTACAGATTTTTGAGGCGTTGCTGGCAAAACAAAAAAAAAAAGAAATTAAAATATTCGTAATAAGAGTCAAAGTTTGTCAATGGGTTTATCAGCACTAACAAACACTTTTACTTTTCTTATTTTTTGTTTAACGTTATCATTATCTTTTTTATTTTTGTTGTAATTATAAGTATATCATTTAAATGGAAATTGTATTTAATTTTCTGTCTGATCTTGTTACATAAGTACATAGAATAAAAAATATATACAAATACTGCGTGTGCTTTTGTTAGAAAAATCTATTTGTTTGCTTGTCTTTCTGTCTGTAACTCTGTTTTATATTATAAAACAGCAAAATAAAATTCCATATAAAAAGACACGGAAATCATAATCACAAGGAAATTACGCGTTCAAGTCATACACACAATTTTCATGATGAGTCTGTATGTACGAGTATGTATTTGGCTCTGCGTGTATAATTTTATATGAATGTATCTATTTCCATCGGTATTCATATGTGTATGGTTGTGTAGTATTTTATATTCCATAATAAATTTCTGTATAAAATGATAGAGTTTTTATATTTTATTGTCATGTGAAAAGAAATAAAGAACAAAAAAACATAACAAGAAATATATAAAGCATTTTCCATGCATAACATTTAGGATGTCATTAAAAATTGTAATTACGTGCTTACATTTATAAAATAGTTGAACAATACACACACATACGTTCAATCATGTAATCGCACACACTCACTCATTTGTAAACACACACATATATGCTTTCATTTATATTAAATATTACAAAATATTTTATTATTACATATTTTAAAGCCAGTGTTACAACTTGGTTACAAAATAATATGAACAGAAATTTAAATTTATGAATTTAGTAGAAACTCTTGGAAAATATAAATTTATCATTATTTTCTTATTAACTCTCAAGATTTATGAACACTTTTTATCTTGGCATCATGTTAGCACTGATCTTGGAATAATTTTTACTACTGCCTGTAGATGGACTACACGTATTAAGATGTAAATGTTAAATATATTTTAATCTTTTATTTGATTAGTACTTAAAATTAGTGCTGTTCTTCTGTGTGAATAATTCATGGCCTGTCTCGATCCTTGCGAAAGTATATTCTCAGAAAAAAATAAAAATTGATTTCAATTAAAAAATTTGTGATATCAATTAAAAGTTTAATTAAATTTGCACCAGTAAACAAATTAATAATATCAATTAAATTTGTATACATTTATTAACTAAAATTATTTATTACAATTAAAAATTTAATTAAATAAATTAAATATTTAATCAAATTTTTTAATATTTTTAATTGAAGGGTTAATTGGAAAAAAAATTAAATATTTTTTTTCTGTGTTGGAAAAATTGGAAAATTTAATCTAGATTTCATAACTTGGAATTTTTCTTTCTAAAGTTCGAAAATTTATACTCGTGGACCAGCTCTAAAAAAATGGCAAAGATCGTAGATTTAGATGTTTGCTGTGAACAAAGTTTTTCTTTTACTGCCTAAAAATATGAAAAAAATGACAAAATTTCTTCTGAACGTTTTATGTTGAGCCCAATGTCCGTTATATAAAAAAAAATTTGTTTACTTTTCAATTTCCTTTACAATTAATTGATGTTCCGTTCAAAAAATCTTAGTTCACACGAAATAGCAAAGCACTTCGTTTTATTTTATAACCGACACGCGTAGATTGAAGTTTTGACTCTTCGAAATGAAGTTCTAATTTTCGTAATTCAGTTACACTTTTAAAAACGAATTTTGAGTTTCGTAAGCTAAGTTCAAAATTTCGAAATTAAGTACGCTTTTAAAATTGTACACTTCGATAATTTTCAAACAAGCACATAGTCCATTTGAAATCATTTGAAGTATCATATCCACCAAAAAGAAATACAGTTAATCTAAATTTTGACAAAAAAAATCCCGTTGCGTGCTTGACAAATAAATGACCCTCGTTTTCTAACTTTAAAAGCAGAGTAAATTAACTCATAAATATGAAAAACTTTTTATAATAATATTTGGAGTATATCAGCTTAACCTTAATAAAAATATTCGTCTGTATGTGTGTAAGTTTTAATTTACACAATTTATTTGATAATTCCAATTACGTTTAAGTAAAATTCATATATATTGACTGACCAACTTTTCATGTAGTTTTCCATTTGAGCGTGACGTGACCATCAGTCAGTCCTTTCTGCTGCTGCCCTGCTTTTCATTTGTGATTATTTAATACTCGTTTTATTACATTTAAATATTATGACGGGAGTTGTTTCATTACCATCAAATAAATTATTTTTAAACAAGCCTCAATTATATACTCGTATGATTATTATTTTTGTAAAAGTTTTTAATTGAAATGGAAATGGAAATGGAAAAAACTGTTCAAAACATAAAAACCCTTATGGTTGGTTGGAAAAATACACTAGTGTTTGTTTTTGTATAGAAAACTTACCACAAGAAGAGAATTTTCCACAAACTTAAAATTTAAGGTCATGCTTTTACATAAAAATGGTTTGAATATATTATTTGTGTGTATGTGTGTCTGTATTTGATTTAACACACTCGCACACACACTCACACAGATACAGATGTGCGAATGTGTGTTTAGGTAATTAGTTACTAATTATATTTCAAAATTCAAGTTTCGTTCGGTGTTGAAATGTTTAAATAGCGTTGCGTTCAGAAATGTGTGCCTGCCGACGAGGTGTAGCTGTAGGAGTAGAATATAAAAAGAAGGAAAGATTTTATAATGACATGGGTTGTACCCTTTTCAAAAAAGAAATAATATAAAGGAAATATTCATATAAATTATTTCACATACACACGCATACATACTCTTACATCCATGTGGTAATAAAGCGTTGTGTTCAACTCATTTGGAATTCTGTGTATGAGCGTGCATGTGTGCGTGTGTGTGCATGTGTTTATTGTTGTGGCAAAGTTTACTTTTAGCAATTAGCCGAAACAAGAGTCAGGTGCGTCAAGGGTATACTAGTCACTCATGTCTTTGCTCAACTAACTAACATTTATCTGGTGGCCATGATTTGTTTGCTGGTGTTTGTTGTCATTGTAATTCAAAACTAGAAAATATTATATTCGACCACCACCGTTGACAGGTAGTACTTTTGTTACCAACTTTGCACAGACAGACAGACACACGCACTCATTCGTATCCTTCAACTACTGAACCTGGCTCTAACACATGACTTCCTTCTGCTGCTACTGTGGCTAAGATGTCAGTTTATTTTTCTCCACATGTCATCGTTGCTATTTACTTGTTTTAAATTAAACATTTATTTTTTGTTTCATGTTTCATTGGTAATATTTCATCTCAGCTTGGTTTGAAAAATTCTTTGCGGCATATTTTTAATTCGAAGACATGCACTGAAGGATCTTTACAACAGATTAGTTTCGCCTAATACCGAAGTAGCATAGCTAACGAAAATATGTTTCTGTTTGTTTTTCTTTTTGAACATTTTCGTGTGTATCTGTCTGTGTGTGTGTGTGTGTGCGTTCTTTGATCCTTGTTATTATGCGGGCCGTGTTTGAATCAAACATTATCTAAAATATCTTTGTTGTAACTGCTATTTTCTTAACACTTCAATAGATGCGTTCTTTTATTACTCGGAACAATGCAGAAATGTGGTTTTGTGTCTGTGAATGTGTGCATTTTTTTATTTTAATTATTACTGGCCGTTATGCATATTAAGCTAATGACAGCCAGCCAGTATAGGCATTTTTAATTATACAATGCCCATTGTGCAAATGTTTTAATTTATGTGCGGCTGAAATAGTATTTTATTGTGTGGAAAACCTTGATGTTATATTTTTTAATTTTATTTGTTTTTCCTCCTGTTAATAAACCATCCCGACCGCCACCATCTCTACCATGAGTTTAAAATTAAACACTCTGGCTTTACGAGTGAGTGGGAAATTCAAGGAAAACAATATTCTTTCTGCAATCGCCATAATAACCACCAATAAATATTAAAAGTAAAAGAAAAATGAATAATAAAAGTATCTAGAAATAGAAAATTATAATACAGTGTGAAGAAGTATTCATTCAGCTGTGATGTTTTCTTACCGTTAAGTGTTACTAAATATATAAAATTTTTATTTATTGGAAAAACAGAAAAACAAATATAAAAAATTTTAATTGTTATTTAATGTTTATTAGGAATATTCTGATGCCAAACAAATTTTCCTTAAAAACAAGTAATAAAATTAAATTTATATAAAAACCATGTCAGCTGGTAATGAAATAACGACTGGTTTAATGTTTTAATTTTATTAATTTTTTATTAGTTCTGAGAATATTTGGAAGATTGTCCTTAAACCTTCAAAGTAGTTCAAGTTTTCAATAAAGTCTAAAATATTTGCAATACATTTTCATCAAAACCGATTATAATGAGGTGGGCATTAGACAATATTCCGAGGATGATGGGAAAAAGTGTAGGATGTAAGAGTGTTTTTTAAACTAAACACCAATTTTACAAATATTCCAAATATGGCGAAGTAGATTTTTAATATTTCTATTATTATGTACCTTTAAATTTAAAACACGTAAGTTTTTGATAAAAAAAAACTTTCAAATTGATTTGCTGTTTCTCCCTATTTAACTTTACAATTTTAAAAGAATTTAAACCAAACTTTATATGTTGAAATTTATATACTAACCAGTTTTCACTGGGTTGCTTAAACTAATTCTGGCCAATGCTTTCAATAGTTGTGCAAACGGTCCGGTCTTTAATTTGTTCAACTTTGAATTTATTCTTGTAAACTTTAATTTTAGTCCGCTTTTATATTGAAAGAGTTTATTTGAAATATTTTCATTTTTAATGTTCCAACCCAGTAACCTTATTAAATTAGTGTCCTCCTTTGTGAGTCAGCAGCAAACAGAAGAAGCAGCAGTAACAATTTTAAAAATAAAGTCATGTACGACGAATACCAGGAAAACAACAAGATTTAGAACACATACGGTTTTTTTTTTTGGTTCATTTTCATTTTTGGTGTATATATTTTTTGCTTTAAAACTCTCTTGCATTTCTGTTTGTAAGTCTGGAATGGGGTTTTTGGTTATAACTCGTGCTCACAACAACAACAACATCAACAAACAACCTTTTCAATGTCAAATTAAATGCTTAATCTTCCCCAAAAGTCTTTGTTAGTAAACGCCCACTTTTCACACAATATAAAACTTGGATTTTTTAATGGGAATTAGTATTTATTTGCAGTGACTTCCCATACTATACTTCATCAAAGACAGCAACAAATAAACAACAACAATAACAACAACAAGAAAAGTAACAGCAACCGCATCCAGCATTAGGAAGCAAAGAAGCAATAACATTATCTCGTTGCCATTATATAATTTTGTGTGTATGAATGTTTTGGTAAATACAATGAAAGTGAAACACACACACACCCTCACACCCACACACAATCGCATGTCTTTCAAAAGATTATTTGATTGAGTAAAAATAAAATTAACAACACACAACTCTTTTGTGTTTGAATGTTTAAATCTGTAATTTTCTTGGTTGACTTTGTCATATTCCACACATACAATTATGCACCCATACACAACCACATAAGCCATACATACATATGAACCGAATATTATAAGTCCTGCTCTTGTATTGTAAAATTTTTTTGATTGTGTGGTTGTGTTTGGGAGACTTTGTGCCTGGTTCGTATAAATAAGTGGTGATATGACTAAAACTTTAGTTGCAAGTTAACCCTGTTTCATACTTACTTTAACACACGTATTAGGGGCATAAAGCTTTTGTTTGTATGACTTGTTTCCACATAAACTGAAATAACTGCGTATTGTGCAAGGCTCTATTATTTAAACTGTAGCTTCGCACAAACACACTTTGCCTTGAAAGTGCTGTACAAAAACCTATTGTATTTCTCATTTTATAAAAAGCTATGCCCCTAATATACATGTATTCCTTTAAAGATTGTTGTTTTGTTAACATTTTTCGCTGAGCTTCTCTTTAACTTAAAAAAAACCAACAACAAATGGAAGGTTTTGGTAGCGCAAATCTAAAGGAATTTATCACTCTTTTAGTGGAGAAAAATAACTTCACACACTCATACACAAACCTTCATATAAAATAAGAATTATATTTTTGTTGTATTTTTTTTAAAGTTTTCCTTTATTTTTTTTTATGTGGATATTTGCTTTTCATTGTATTTTTTCTTTAACATTTTGTTAACAGTGTCTGTGTCAGTACCGACTTTTTATTAAAGTCATGTTTTATGAAATTAAGCGTAAATGTAGTTTTATGCTTCATAAATTTAATAACAAATAATAATTTTTTTTTTACGAATCGAATTAGTTGTCAAAGGATAATAACAACAACAACAGTAAAAGTTCAAATCTGGTTGATTTTTTACTGTTACGAATACACAGTGGTTTTAATAAAAGCTTATTGAGTTCAATTTGAAATAAGAGATAAAGTTTTTTTTTTTACATGCACATGTCTGTGTTAAAACAACTGTTTGCAAGCAAACCAATTTTATATGAAATGTTTGCATTTATAAATAAACAGTAATTGTTGTCAGATTTTTCGTTTTTTACAAATTGTACATTTTTAAACGCAACGATGTTGCAGGTTCTATAAATATTGATAAAATGTAAGCATGTGATTTATCGTAAACAAATTAAGAATTCCACAATCATCTCTTTTTTCCTTTTTTTTTTTTTTTGCAAGAATTCTACAAATTTCGAAATGAAATTGTTTTTTTTTTTCATTTTCTTTTGAGAACTTTTTAAAAATATTTTAGTTCTTAACAAAATTCATTCTTAATACAAAATTATTTATCGGTATCGGTAATCTTTCAAATAGAATAGAACAATATTTAATATAATATATTAAATAAAAGCGGTATTCAGTGTTTGATGCAAATTGTCTTGTGAAATCCATATCCATAATTTCGTAGCTTTTTCATCAAATCGAAGAGCAAAACACTCAGAGTTGCTGTTACAATATTTTTGTATTTAAATTTTCGAAAGACTGTTTGCACCAAACACTGAATACTGCTATTATTTCTAAAGAAAATAATATATGTTTTAAAGCAAACATTTAACTTTTCATGTTACAACATCTGACTATTGCAATGCAGCTAGTTTTTAAATTTTACACTAAATGCATTTCTATGTATAAAGGGTTTTTTTTTTTTTTGTAGCCAGCAACTTATTTTTCTCCATCAATATAATCATTATCATTATCCAGACCTCAAACCAAAAAAATCTTAGTGTTTGAATGTAAATTTTCCAAGAATAAGTTACAGATTTACTTGTTTTTGTATTTTCATTTTAAGAAGAAGCAAGCAAATCAAAGTAAAAGCATACCGAATATTAGATATTTTTATATGAAAAAAAAAATTGTAGAAATAAACTTATTTAAAGTTAGTTGCAGGCATGAGTTATAAGTATGTTAAGTAAAAAAAGTGGATGTCGTTACCAAAAATTAAAGACAACAAATTTATCACAAACCAAACATAAAATATATCAAACTGTAAGCATGTGTAGAAGCAAATTGTCTGTCGGAAGGAAAGAAGAAGAAATTCCTTGAGCACAGGAGAAGTAGTCAAGGAACAGGCAACATCAACACTGATCAGATGACCACATTACAAACTCAAAACAACACTCTAACTCGAAAAAACATTAAGAAATAAACTTTTATAAATGTATGGAAAAATAAAAACAAGAACACAATAATCTAACCAAAGGACGTAATCAATACTTACGTATAAAAGTAATGACGAATACAAACATATGAGTGCACACGTACACACCAAGCAAATTTTAACTTAAAATAAAGCGTCATTCTTATAGTATGTAAAAGGGATAAAAATATCACATACTTTTATTTGCAGATTTCCTATAAACAAAAAAAAACACACGCACACATATTTCTGCAGCTTTTTTGGCCAGTGTGTGTTTGTATAGTAATTCATGTGAAAATTTTACTGGATCAAAACTAACACTTAGTCAATTGCTGGAAAAAATTATTTCAAAATTATCAAGAATTTTATTACATTAAAAATATCTTTCAATTTAAATTTTTAGAAATTTATTTATTTTTGTTATTCATTCCTACGCTCCCTTGTTGGTCTCTTCTTAATAGTTGTCACTGTTTATTTTTATCCTCCATATGTTGTAGTAAAAAATACCCTCATATATTGATGGATTTTTTGTGTAGTATATTACATATCGTTTGTTAAAACACAAATGGCCCTGACTAAGGAAAAATCGGTAATCTTTTACCATATCAAAAGAGGATGTAGACCTGACCAGTAAAATTATTTGTGCATGCATGACTTCAATTTTAACTTTCTTTTATTTTGGTTAGCGCAGCCATAATAACACACATCTCCTGTGTAAGAATTTTAAGTATTTAACTATTATGGCTCACAAGGTATTTAGCAAACTCAAAATTACCTTTAGCACGTTTTTTTTTGTTTTGCGTTTCATGTAACGATATATAGAGTACTATGTACAAGATTATTTTTGTGAATGTAATTGCAATTCTGTCTGCTAAAATATAGTTTTAGTCTAGTGGAGTGCACTAGAGTGTAGAGTAATATAACAAATATGTTTGTCGACACAAAAACTGTGTGATTTCGTGGCTCATATGAACATTTACAAAATGTATAAAATAAATAAATAACAAAAAAGAAATATAAGTAAGAAAATAATAACAACTAATGGCAAAATACATACAATACCTTTATATGTATGTGAATATAAAAATGTGTATAGCGATGGATAAGTTGGCAAAGCTTTCCATTTCCAAAAATAAAGCAATCACAAAATATTTTAAGAAAATTAAAAACCAACGATGCCATTTAGCAAATACGAGAATAAATACTCAAATTAAAAAAAAAAAAAAAAACGACAACAACTTTATATCTGTGTTAAGCTTTATTTGAAATACAGAGACAATAAAGTATTAGTCAATTTGAAAGTTCAAGATTGGAAAAACGATAAATAGATAGATATAAAGATAGGCAAGAAATGGACAATAATAACGGACCTGAAAACTCATCTCAAGTATTTCGAAAAAGAAAAACAATTTACTAACCCACAATTAAAACTGTATTTCCCAAGACTCTTTATAATATTTTGAGTATCATCTTTATATTTAAATATACATACATACATTTGTTTATCCCCTGAACCCCCCTTACAATGCAAATAAAATAAATTACTTCGTGTTTGTTTAAATACTAAATAAAATCTCTGTTATTTTATTTATGTTTTCTTAGTTTCTTTTAAATGAAATTGTGCTTAAATAAATAATTGTCTTCATTATAATCAACTCGTAAAAGATTAACTTTTATTCATGAAATATAAACGTGCGTAAAGAACGAAAAAGTAATTAAATGCCCCTGAGAGGCAATTCATTAAAACGAAACTCTAAACAGATATAAATAAATAAATAAATAAATAAATATTCTAAACTCACAATATCCTTCAATAATATTGTAAATTCATTGTATGTACATGCATACATACATACGTTTACGTAGCATATGACAGACAAACAAAGTTATTTCCTTAAAATCATACAACGCTAATAATCAAGTTAAATCTTTTAAAAGAAAAACATGCAAATAAATAAAATTCATACTAGAAAATACCAACTTTATTCGCAATAACTCTAGAAAGTATTTGTTAGATACTAAACAAAACTAGTAAAAAGTGCTTTTGTTATCTATCCATTTTGATTCTTACGAGTGAGTATCTTGCATCACTATTATGGAATGTTTTATCCTTTTTATTTGCTTATTTCTTCTATTACTTAATGGTAAACAATCAAATAACTAATTGCAAAATTACTACTTAGCATTTTGGTTAAATCGACATGAATTTTGAGGAAAGTAAACTTATATTTTACCTTTGATACCCACACAGCAAACCAAATATACAAACTAACAAACAAACTAACAAACAAACACAAATCCAAACTCTAACTTGAAGGTCTTAAACTTTTGCAATGAAAGGAATTTTGTATACTTTTTTATTTTACTCGTTTTAAGATAAATCGAATTAAGGTCTTTATCTGTGGCTGTGTGTGCGTTTGTGTATATGTATGTATGTGTGTGTATGTGTTTATATACAAATTTATTATATAAAGTTACTTACATAAGTTGTTTAATGGTCTAATTTCTCAATTGAATACGAAAAGTTTTAAGCCACAAAATGCTTATCAAAGCATCGACTACTTGTACTGCTGCTGATGCTGCTACAACTATACTTAGTTTCACTTCCACTTCTACCAACATAAACAGAAACAACAGCAACAACAACTATATCCACTTGTTCTTATTTTGTAGTTGTTACCAGATTGTTAAACGTAAATCAAACATTTTACCAACATTTGATACGCAACAACTCAGATAAAATTGAGAGAAAAAACAATATATTTATATTGTACACAGATACTAATAGTTAGATAAATGAATTGACTAAATGAGATTGAACGACTGACTGACTGACTGAATGATGAAATGGCTGTTTGGCTGGTTGGCTGCTAAAAAAAGTACGCAGTGAATAGTTTTGTTGCTTTGGCTTAAATTATTTGTATTTGTTATTGTATACACTAATGGAAACTGTGTAAAATTTTTGAAATTTGTTAACAGCACTACAGTTACATGTTATTGAGATTTTTTTCCAAGAGTTTAATTTCGCTTCAAGTAGAGTTTTTCGTGGAAAAATAAATAAAACGCAACTCGAAAAATAAAAGTACATGTTCGAACACAACAGCAGCCACAGTTACTGAACCTCCATTTACTTCGTATGTTTTATTTTTCTTTAGCTACTTTTGAGTTCAAATCTTACTATTATTGAGCGTACATTTTTTTTTTGTTTTCCCTGCAATTTTTCTAACATTTATTTTTCTTTTTCCCCCAGTTATTGTATAACCAAAATAAACAAATCAACATTAGATAATTATACAACATCGATTGAATTGAAATACTTTTATATTTGTACTACAAACAAGCACATATACATGCACACGTACATACACACAAACATACACGCATATTAGAATTTTACCAGGAATTCTAACGATAAAAAACTACAAGGAATAGCAGCAGAAAAATATTGTTGGTTTTATAAGTACATTTACTTTCTTTAGAATTTCTATTTACCCATTATTTTTATTGGCAGAGGGTAAGAATATTAATAAATTTGTTTATATCCACTAGAAACTATAAAACGTGGTAAAATTTAAAACATTGTTCATATTAATTAATTGAATGTTATTAAATTAGAATTCATTGATTAAAACTATTAACTGATTACGATAAAGCAATAAAACAAATTAACTAATACTGACATATTTAAGCAGAAGAGTATAATATGGGGAAGACATGAAATGCTTTATCATTACCTACGTCGGTCTGCTTTCAATGTGATTAGCATTATTTAAGTTTTCCCGCTATTTATTTTTACTTATTTAAGAAAAATGTTCACGATGCTCAACACATAAATATTTCTCACATGAAGATCTACAATAATATGGTCTATCGAATAGTGGCATCCACCTTGTAAATTATTTACTATTAATAACAAAGAATTCATTTTCATAATTTTCAATGAATTTCTTAAGAAATTATTTCTTTTTCTCATACGTAAGCATTAAAAAAATCTTATTAAAAGCTTTTACTTTGGCTCGTGTTTATTCTTATATTGTTATTAAAATATTTTTCTTTATTTTTGCCAAAAACTGTTTTAAAATAATATGTGTTTATTGCAACTCCGACAACAAAAAGAAACTCAGTCAGTCAGTTTGTTTATGTTTTAGCAAACCATCATCATTATTGTAGGCTTCCGTTTCCGTTCTATGTAATCTCCTGCCTTATAAAAACATAAACACACACACACTTATACAAAAATAAATAAGCAGAAATATCTACAACGAATGATGTTTACCATCTTATATTTACTCTATTTGTAACTTTAAAACATACGGAATAAATTAAAATAAATTTACCTCTTTACTTATTCTGCCATTTCTTCGTTTTCTGTTCTGTTCGGTTCTGTTCTGTTCTGTTCTGTGCTTTCTGCTGTTTTCTCTTCTGCTTTCTTATGCACTCGCATTTAAAGGTTGATATTTGCCAGACTACAAGTATCTGATGGTACTTTCTATTTCTTGTAATGATATTATTTATTTATGTAACACAACGAATATATCGTATGATTCGTGTTCATACAGGCATACAGATCTACACAAACACACACTCATACAGCCACAGCCAGACAAACTCTATGACAGTCTTATATAAAATATAAAAGTGTAGGTTGCATAATGTAGTGGTTATTCTGTCTTTTATAGCCTTTTCATATTGCGGTTGTTTTTAGTGCTGCACAATCAAATACACATTTAATTTCTTAAGAATAAAAAAAAGTATTGAAATGACTTTAGTCCTTGTTGCCTCAATGGCTGTTTGTTGGTTGAATTGTTGGCTGTGTTAGTGACAGTGATACTGGCAGTGTAATCTGTAAATGGCATTGGCGATGATATAGGAATTCTTATTAAAATGTATGTTGGCGCTTTTAAGAAGTCATTGAATTGCAAAGATATTATGAAAACGGAAACGAAACAGAAAAAGAGTAACGATTTTATATAAGAAAATATTATATATACTCTTATGTATGTACGTATATACGAGTAGTTTATAATACTTGAGTACATACATATTTTATGAAACATTCATAAATCTACGCATACATAAGCAATTATATTTGTATGTATATGAACACCCTACATATCTCATAGCTACTGACGTTCCCCATAATTTAAACATTCGTATGCGCGCAAAATACGGATTCGTGGCTCCGTAAACTTAAAAAAAATAATTTTTAAAAGTTTTATTTTATTTTTTTTATTTAAAACTTTACAATTTTAGTTTTTGGAATTTTATTTCTATTTATTTTAATTTTAAAACTTTTTACAAATTTAGTTTTAGAAATTTTATTTTTATTTATTTTAATTTTACAGTCACTATGACTGTTGAATAACAACTGACTTATTATTATTGTTCTTAATCTAAACTTAATGATATTTATATTAACATATCTAGCACACGTTTGATTTATAAAAAGTAAACTAAATATTAAAAGTAGTTGACAAAGCGGAAATATCAAATTTCGTACATTGTCAATAAAAAGGTGGATGAACTAAATGAATAATTAGGGCAAGAATTTAAATGCGGAAGTATTTAATTTCTTTATTGCGAAATAAAAGAAAAAAATAGTGTTGGCAAAAATTCTACTGTTGCCAATTAATTGAGTAGGTTGAGTCATTGGAATGGGGTATTGACTTAACTCGCATTACTAACTTCAAAGATCACCAAGTAAAATGAGGACTTAAAATGAATAAAGAAATACTTTGAAAATAAACTGTCTGCATATCTAGGCGGACGGTAGTGCGCCAGGCCAAGTTCGGCCACACAGTAGGTATATTTACACGAAACCATTTGAGCTGTTTTTACCCCCCTCATAACTTTGCTCTTCTTGATCATAATATAATGAAACTTGAAACATAAGGTCTTCCTACAGAGCTGACCTCACAGGTTAAATTGAAAAGTTCTACAATAAAACCTTCCAGAGATATTAAGGTGTGAAAAGTCCATATTTTAGTACATATTCACTGACTCACTGACTCACTGACTCATCAATATTATTGGGCTCTTCCAGTAAAGCTAGAGAGCTGAAACTCGGTACACTAGGTGAGAAATTAACCAGAAAAATCTGAAAACGGTCACTTTCCACCCGGTGGGACTAGAGGTCCCCTTCTTTGTATGGAGCACTTTCAGTATAGCTAGAAAGCTGAAATTTGGTACACATGTAGGTCCTGATGAGAAATTAACGAAAATGCTTTTTCAACGGGCACTTTTCATCTGGGGGGACTATCATGCCCCTTCTTCGTAAGGGGCAGTATAGCTAGAAAGCTGAAATTTCGTACACAATACATATACATATAAATATTTATACAAAAACAACTTACTTACAACTTACAACTTTTGTTGCCTTTCTAATATGGGATAGAATTCTTGGAAAAATATTGCCAAGCTTATAGGTTGCCTAGAAATGAGATGGAATTGTACCTATCAAGAACTTGGTCCATATTTTGATCTCAGTACTTTTTACAGCCGCAATATTTTGGATAGGAACTTGGCCATATTTTCACATTTCTGTTTTTGTGCGGATTGTCCCTTACTGAAGGGCAGAAGCCTCAATTTCTTTTTAGGCATCAATAACTCGCTGACTATATGCCATATACAAGTAAACTTTATTTCCAACAACTTTTTAAATTGAAAGACTAGTTCATGATACATATACAAAAACTATTAATATGATTTGCAACCGAACAGACACGGCAATATTTTACATAATTTAATAAAGGAATATTTTTAATAGAAATAAGTTGTTCTCATTAATTCCACTCGTTAGCAATAGAGCAACAAATGCAATATTTATGGCATAAATTAATGCCATACATAAAAACTTTCATAGATCATTTATTATTTATGCTTGCTCTGAACAGGCAACTGTTTGCTGGGATATTTTACGTAATAAAATTGAATGTTATTTTTTATCTAAATTATTTTTGTAACTAAATGTTTCGAGTGCTTTTTTATGTTTAGTTTATAAATAACTTTTAGGTATTTTTCAAAATAATTGTTGTTATTAAAAACATAACTCAATTGATTGTAGTAATATTTAGTTTATTCAATGTTTGCCATAAACTATCGATTGACAATCAATCATGTTGCAATCAGAAAACACTTTATACCCGGAGTGTGGGGGAAAAAATAACGTTTTCATACAAACACAAAAAAAAGTTGTATGAAAATACTTGTGCTTATAATAAAATTTTACTCCAATTATTAGAATTTTTATTTAATTGCAATGCGGGGTTAATACATGCCTGCCTACAATAAAAACAAAAACAACACTAACAAAAAAATTACAATAAAAATAACATAAACATAAACATAACCAAATGTAAATATGTACAAGTGTGTGGCGGCATATTGACATGTTTGCATACATATTTTTGTTTTACTAAATTGACCACTCATACACACATACATAAAAATTTTAAAAATATATAAAATGAAGTTATGTTGTTATATTGCAAAAAAATAAAAACCAGAGAAAACAAAAACGAAATAAATACAAAATAAGAGGAAATGCATCAACAAAAATAAAAAAAAATTATCTTACAGAAAAACACAATAATATTTTTGGTCATTTAAAAAAAATTCCGGGGCATCAATAAATACACATACATGCATGCATACATTCATTAGGACATTGTAATGAGAATTGGGGATATTTTATATTAAGGTAGAGCCAAAATGTTTGCAGGCTCATTTTCAGATGTGTCATAAATATTTTAAAAATGATTGCCACTCGCCAACAAGCAACCATTTGAAGTAAGATTGTAGCAGGCCGTAGTATGCCAGTGTTAAAAATTTAATCGGAGATTCTTCACTTTGTATTTGCCGCATTTAAAATATGACATAAATATCTAAATTGCACTGGTGGTATCTATTACTACAAAAACAAATTCGTGCCGTGGCCTATTTTCACACGAATTTAAAAATTATTTTCAGTCTCTTCAGAAAATAAAAAAATTAAAAAAAAAATTGGCGCAATTCAAGCAGCTAAAATATAATTCGTCAATAATAGGCTGACTTCCAAAACGTTCGTATACAAAGTTTGTATACAGTATTGCTACTGTATTTAAATCACTTACATATACAAAGTTCCGAAACGATGCATCAACTATAAAACCGATACCTTGTTTGCTTTCTTACTGCGTTAAAAATACTTCTCGACGGCGTTTTGAAATGGTATACAATGTATAATTATTGTACTGCTGCGTTATGAAATGTGATGCTTTGTTTAAACACAAAGCAATTGACGTTTTGGAAGTCAGCCATACTTATCGTATTACTGTGACGCATGTACACTCTGTTCAATGCACTTATACATACTCACACAAATATGTACATACACGAATGTACGATTATTTAAATTTGTAAATATATATTGAAGAAAATCACTCACTGTATTTTACACGCGGTGATCAATAAATTGATGCTTTTAAATTGTTGTGGAGTAACAAAGTGCTTTACGAGAAGTGCTTGTAGTTATAAAATAAATAAAAAAATTAATCATGCACCAATGCAATTACACCAAATCCCCTACCAATATACATACATACAAATATACATTCATAAATATATATAAACTTCAATTACGTATAACTACAAATACTGGCACAGTAGAGGTTCGGGTACATTGGATCGGATGATTCTGTAAATGAAGGTGACATGGCTTTTAGTTGTCATTTGAAAACAAATCGATGTTATGCTTATCTCAGAAACTCATTTGACGTCTCGAAGCTATTTTAAAATTAGTGGATATAATTTCTACGATACTAAGGATCCTCGAGGTAGAGCTTGTGGTGGCTCTGGAATCCTAATAAAAACTCGAATAAAACACTACCTGCTAAATGACCTTCGTGAAGAATATCTTCAAGCAACGAACATCTGTATTGAAAATTTTTATCAAAAGCTTGTGATATCATCTGTTTATTCTCCTCCCAGGTTTTCAATTTCAGAGAGTCAATATACCGCATTTTATACAACACTGGGGTCCCGTTTTCTAGCAGCTGGCGACTACAATGCTAAACACACTTTTTGGGGTTCACGTTTAATAAGTCCTAAGGGTCGTGTTTTGTTTGACACAATTTCAAAAATGGGTTTGAATGTAGTTTCAAGTGGTCAGCCAACATATTGGCCAACGGATCGACAAAAAAATCCTGATGTTATCGACTTTGGAATCTCGAAAGGTGTGCCCAGCGAAATGATGGAAGTAGAAGCATCTTTGGATTTGTCTTCAGATCACTCGCCTACTATTATCACTATTTACTCACACACAACCGCAAGACCAACATGTGATTTACCGCTGACATCTGCACGTATTAACTGGCTGAAATACAAAAAATATTTGAGTGCTCATTGCACGGAAAATATGCCATTGAGAACACATACTGACATAGAAAATTCTATTAGGTTGTTTGAAGCACATGCTAAACAAGCTGCTCTTAATGCTTCTTCAATTCAACCAAATCAACAAGCGAGATTTAACAATATTTTTTGTGCAGATATAGAAAAGCTATTGACCGAAAAACGGAGAGCTCGACGAGAATGGCAACATTACAGATCCCCTCAGTTAAAATTAAGGCTTAAGGAGTGTACCAAGCAGCTTAGAAAAGTTTTGCAAACACAAAAAACAGCTTCGCTGCAAAAATTTCTGCAAGAACTCGATGCAACACCATCAACAGATTATTCGCTGTGGCGTGCAGCCAGAGGACTTAAAAGGCCGGTGATATGTAAACCTCCATTACGAGCTTCAAATGGTGACTGGGCAAGAACTGATGCTGAAAAAGGTGCTCTTTTTGTTAAACACTTAGAAAAAGTATTTACTCCAAATATTTCTGCTGATATTATTGAACTCCCACCAGTCGTCGCTTTACCAGAAATTCCGCTAAGATTTAATATTGTGGAGATTGAAAAGGCTATTACAAGTCTAAACTCAAAAAAAGCCTCAGGTATTGATAAAATAAGTAACAAAATGCTGCAAGAATTGCCTTTCATTGCAAAACGAGTAATACTATTCATTTTTAATAGTATTTTACGACTGCAATACTATCCGGCAGAATGGAAGGTTTCGATGATTACTATGATACCAAAGCCCGGTAAGGATCATACAAAGGTTGAATTTTATCGGCCTTTTAGTTTATTGTCCAATATGTCGAAGCTTTTTGAAAAACTGTACATGAGCAAGCTGTCTCCTATAGTAACTAGCAGTGCATGTATTCCAGATCATCAATTCGGTTTTCGCAGTCAGCATAACACTATTGAACAAACTCACAGACTTGTGAATGTTATAAGAGAAACTTTTGAAAAAAAGAAATATTGTTCAGCGCTTTTTATTGATGTCGCACAGGCCTTTGATAAAGTATGGCACGAAGGTCTTGTCCACAAATTAACACAAAATCTACCCGCAAACATCATCAGGCTCTTAAAAAGCTATCTAGAGGAACGAAAATTTGTAGTTAAGGAAGGCAATTTTAAAACCCCCCGCAGTCGATTGAAGCCGGAGTCCCTCAAGGCAGTATCTTCGGTCCTTTACTTTATTTAATATATGCCTCTGACTTACCGTTAAGCAGTATCATTCACACGTCAACATTTGCTGATGATACGGCTTTTCTAAGCGTTCATAAAAATCCTGTAGAAGCTTCCCGGAATCTACAAGGGTACATCTCAAAATTGGAAACATGGCTAAAACAATGGCGGATAAAAGTGAATGAGCAGAAATGTGTACACGTTACTTTTACTTTACGCAGGGAAACATGCTCGCCTATACAAATCAACACCGAGACTATACCGCAACACACTGTAGTCAAATATCTAGGCGTTCATCTTGATCGTCGTTTAACATGGAAATCGCATATAGACGCAAAGCTAACACAAATTAAATTAAAAGCAGCCCAAATGAATTGGCTTATTGGAAGAAATTCTATATTAAGTCTTGACTGTAAACTTTTGTTATACAACGCGATCCTGAAACCAATATAGTCCTATGGAATCCAGTTATGGGGCACTGCCTCAGCATCAAGTGTAGAAAAAATTCAAAGGCGACAAAACAAAATTCTACGTACAATTACTGCAGCCCCCTGGTATATCCGAAATCAGCGAATTCACAAAGATCTTGATGTTCCGTTGGTGAAGACAGTATTTTCAAAACACGCAAAAAAATATATTGAAAAATTAGTATTGCACCCAAATCCACTTGCGCGCAACATTCTAAATTATAGAGACCACACCCGGTTGAGAAGGAGGGATACTCTTTCTCTCAGCCGTACACGAGAGATGTAAAACATCAAAAATCAACAGTTGGAATTAAAAATTTTGTTTAGCACTGGCTAAACATATATTAATGTATTTTTAGATTTAAGATTTGAAAAACTTATTGATGTTTCAATATATAATTGAAGATTCAATAAATAATAAAACTACCACAAAAAAAAAAAAAAAAAAAAAAAAAAAATTTGAAAATTGCAAACTAAAATATTAAATTTGTGAAATTCTCAAACGGTAATATTTTATTTTTGATTAAATACACGAATTATCATCATTATCTTCATAAATATAATAATTACAGAGCCAAATGTAGCATTTGGATTGCTTGCGTTTAAAGAATGCACAAAGAACGTTTTAAAATAATCTTAATCGCTTGAACGAAAAGGCATGAATTTTGCGGCTCTTCATCGAGGACTCTCAAATTTATGAAATTTTTACTATTTAGTACGATATTTATTTTTAAGAAACACTAGTTTTTTTATTTTACTTGTGAGACATGAAAAATACTTGAAATTTCGCCTCCCAAAACTTTAAGCCCCAGGGGTTTTGTTTATTGTAAACTTTATGATCTAAGAACCTCCCAATATAAACGCTGCTTATTGTTTGCAAAAATAAACAGATGGAACCGATCTAAAGTATAGCGTTTTGGCACGCATACATACAGACGATCGGGTAATAACTCAAAAATGCTGCAGGGTGGATATCAATACACCAACGCGTGCCATCAGATATTTGTGAATTTTTATTTTAAGTAATCAAGTTTTATTTATTTTCATGCATACACAAGTGTGTGTGTTTATGTGTATGCATGTGTGTGTGTGTGTGTAAGTTATTATTCGCTGGGAAAAATTAATTAATTTTTTTCTCTCTGTCATTTTGTATACTTTTTTTCATGTCCATCGATGTTGTTTCAACTCATGAATATTTGCGAAACAAATTTTGCATAATCCGGTTAAAAAATATATTAAAGATACATATAAAAAAAATAGCAGAGGCATTATAAAAATGTTGACTGTAACTTAAAACAAAAAGGTCCAATCGCAAATTTTAAGTTCTTTTAATTAAAAGGAAATGTTAATAATAATAAATACATAAATACAATCCCGGCATACACAGAAATTATTTATAAATTTTTGCCAATTTTTTTTAACAATATTTAAATAAAATCAACGTTTGTTTTAATTGGCTTTAATTTACCATTAAAACAAAACTATTAAATAGATTAAAATCTATCAAGAGAACACAAATTGGAAAATGTTCGTACTTTGGAGTTGTTTATAAATAACATAAATTTAGTTTGCATATCTGATAACACAGTGCAACAGTGAAAGAAATACACAGATATGATACTATAGGTTCGACTCTACTACGAAAGCTTATAAGACCCAGACTCAGTTTCTTTTTAATGGCTCTCCAAAGATTCTGAAAAGCAGTGCGACCACAAAAAAGGTGTCATCAGACGTCGCGATACAACTGAGCTTCACATGGCAATAATATAGCTAATTATTTCTGCGTAATATTAAAAATTTTAATATTTCAAAGAAAAAATATTTAAATTTTTAAGTTGAGAATTTTTTTATTCGAACTGAGTGATGTTTTTTATTTATTTATTTATTTATTTAAATCAATTTAGTCTATGAATATACAATTCTTACAGACTACTTATGTACAGATAGATATATCAAATGATTAATTATTTAACGAATACAAAATATTACGTTTAATGGTATAATTATTGACAGAAAAATCCACAAAAGAGTAAAGTTTATTAAAATCTCTGCAACTTCTAATAAACGGATCAAAGTAAGCATAGTTAGTTCTTAAGACTTTAATGGAGAGGGGATAGTAATATCGAGTTGGACGATGTGGAACATTAACCGATATCTCCGCAATTAAAAAATCTGAGGAAATATTACCATTCAACAAATTTAATACAAACATTACATTTAACATTGTTCTACGACTTTTTAACGATGGAAGCTTAAAAGAGTAAGTCTAGCTTGATATGCCGGAAGATTTAGTGGATCCCAATGTAAACGACGGAGGCAGAAAAGAAGAAACTGCTTTTGTACAGATTCAATGCTGTCAGTATGAACTTTATATGCTGGATCCCATATCACTGAGCCATATTCAAGAACAGGACGGACTAAAGATGTATAAAGATGTTTAGTAACGTATGGATCATCAAATTCTTTTCCCCAACGTTTAATAAATCCAAGAAGACAACGTGCTTTATTTACAGTTAGATTAATATGTTGTATGAAATTAAGTTTAGCATCAAATAGAATTCCAAGATCGAAAACAACCTCAACTTTATCCAGCTCATTACCACCCAAGACATAATTAACGTTAATATGTCTTTTACGAAAGAAGCACATATGCTTGCATTTTTTAAAATTCAGCTTCATTAAGTTCAGCTCACACCAGGAATGAAAAGAATCCAAATCTTTTTGTAGGAAGGTATGATCTACGTAATTATCGTAGCTAAAAAATATTTTAACATCATCAGCATACAAAAGTATATACGAATATTTTATAATTTTAGGCAAGTCATTAATAAATAGCGAAAAAAGCAGAGGTCCAAGATGGCTTCCTTGTGGAACACCAGAAGTAACAGCAATTGTTTTTGAAGTAACATTTGAAACAACAATTTGGCTTCTATTAGTCAGATATGATATTATCCAATTTAAGCAGTTTTGAGTAAATCCCATAACATGCAACTTTTTCACCAGGAGTTTATGGTTCACCTTATCAAAGGCTTTACTAAAATCAGTATAAACTACGTCTGTTTGTTTTTGTTGAACAAATCCGCGATTAATTAAAGTTGTTAATTGTAAGAGATTCGTAACAGTAGAGCAGCCTTTACGAAAACCATGTTGAGAAGGAGACAGTAAAGATGTAGCGTGATGATTTAGGTGGTCAGCAATAGGTTTTTCAAAAAGTTTAGGTATTGTGCTTAATTTTGCAATACCCCTATAATTGGTAATATCGGATATAATGCCAGATTTAAATAATGGGATAATAAAAGAGTCTTTCCAATTTTTAGGAAAGTACCCATACTTAATTGATAGGTTAAACATCATTGTAATAGGAGCCGCTAGCTCCTCTGCGCATTTGATAAGGAGACAACTCGGTACCTTATCAGGTCCATACTTATAAGAAAATTTTAGTCTTTTCAAACAATTTAGAACAGCATCTTCATCAAGGAATGGAATGGATATTAGCTGGTTTGGCAATTCATAAAAATAGTTGGACGCAGAATCAATATCATCATCCTTAACATAGGTGCCGGAAAAGAAATCCGCAAACATATTGCAGATTATAAGATCATGAATTATTAAACTTCATAACAGGAGGAAAAGTTGTTGATCTTCGTTTCGAGTTGACAAAGTTGTAAAAGTCCTTGGATTAGATTTGAAGTTATTTTTAATTCTAGTTAAATATGAATAGTAACATTTTTGATTAAGTTTATTGTATTCAGCGCGAATTGTAGAGTATTTAGCATAGTCAATGAGAGATCCACTACGTTTGTAAAGCTTGTAAAGTTTATTCTTTTTATTTTTAATTTTTGATAAAAGTTTGGAGTTCCACGGTGGGCCAGAAAAATTAAAATCATTTTGTTTGGGAATACATTCATCCATAATTAAATAAATTTTGTTATAAAATTTTTGAATTACACAATCAATGGCTTCAGGTTTACTAACAAAATTGGAAATAGAAAAAAGGTCATGCCAGTTTGTGTTATGTAATGCATCAATGACGATATTATAGTTTGCTCTTTTAATCAAAGAAATTTTAATTTGTCAAGCTTAAGTTCGTTTTCTCTGGGGTTGAACTGACATCAGATTATTCGAGACTAACCACAGTCTCATCATCAGAGTTCATGGCAGTGAGGTCTAAGCGGTAGACAACTCTGATGATGAGACGAAACATCATGATGTCAGTTCAACCCTAAGCGCAGTCTAATTGTTCTTTGTCTGTTCAAGTATTAAGAGCTACTAGATTTTTCTTTCTAATTAAAATAATAATTTAATTTAAAAAAAAAAAAAATTAAATTTAGAGAAAACGAACTTAAGCCTGACAAATTAAAATTTCTTTGATTAAATATTTAATTTTTTCATGTTATCATCGTCAGAGCATATCCAACCCCTTTACCACCACATTTTACTTCTGATTTATAACATTATTTTGGTGTTTGCAATAAATAATTTTCATATTATTTTTGTTCGTATTTTTATAATAAATTTTGCATCGGTTTTTTAGTGGTTAACTGAAAATAATTGGAAAGTTATGTGTGGTTAACAAACACAACGACCTCAAAAGCACCACGCTTGCATACATGCACATACAAGTCTACATACATATATACACAAATATGTATATACAATAATACACACTTTTTTTTATTAACTTTCCACATTTATCGCTCATTTACAGTTTAAAACCCACACATGATGACAATGTTTGATTAAAAATAGAGGCTGCATTTTAATTACATGCAACTGATATGAATGTATAATTATTTCAAATATAAATTAAATAAAATTGTAATTTAATTAACAACATTTTATGCAAAATATTAATTATAAACTTTTTTTTTTCTCATTTCTATGTTTTAGTTATATAGTACAGAAATTTCCAAAAATTTCAAATATAAAAAATTCACCTTGTTGTAAGCAGTGAAAAACTATCGTTGATAACGTGTAATTTATTGGGATTTTATAATTGTAATAATTGTAATAATCGTCACATAATCACTTTCTAAAGTAGCGACTTTTAATAGTTTATGTGAAATGGACATTTTATTTTTACATGGCGTTGATATTGGTGAATGTCAATTGAAACAGTTTTCATACAATCATAAAACCTAGACCTGACCTTAATGTACTTGTTTATTGCTTCGTTGTTGTAGAATTAAAATTTTCTGATGTAAAATTTTCTTTAAGAAACAAAACTATTGAGAATATCAGTATAACATTATTATGTTTTTTAATGTTTATTTGACCTACATTTTTACATTTTATATCTTAAAATGGCAATCTGTGGTAAGAAGCCGAAAAATATACATACTAATAAACTTTCATGTACACAAAAGCTTGATGAAACATACACTAACACCTACAATTTCTTCACATTCCTGTAAATAAATATACAAAAAGTTATATTTGAATTTCAAAATGTTTAAATATAATAAAAAAAAATACCCTGTAGATCAAGCAGTACATGCACATCAAGCAGCTTTATGCAGAAATCGTACATAGAAATGTTTTTTGTCCTCATAGATTTCCCAATTTTGTAAAACGCAACGCTTAAGTTTTTATAAAATCATCATCATTGCAAATAGGAAGGCACTCTATTTGCAGTAAATTTAACGCGTTGTTCTGTTCTTCCAGTCTCTCTCAATATTCTCATAGATACTATAAACTGATTGTATAGAACAGAAAGAAAGCTTAATTTTTAGAAGATTTTGACCGCTTTTTTTTAATAATGCCCAATTAAGAACTATTGGGGGCTCAGATCAATTTCTTTTGTATCTAAAAGATAACATATACATATATAACATATTAAGTTGCATTCACATTTACATATACATATGTACATACATGCATACATGCATACATGCATATAAACATCTATACACATTCATGTGGATGCTAAGAATTTAGACCAGAAATGAATTAAAAGCAAAATGCATGATGCCTTTCTCTACACACGCAATTTCTCCCTAGGATTTACATGTGTTTACCTCAAATACAAGCTTGATTAAAATTAAACACAATAAAGACACAAAAAACATAACTTTTATAATAAAAGCAACAACATCAACAGCACATCTATGTACATGTGACAACAAACAACTAACTACTGCATAAACGCATGCTTATTCAAATACATATTTCAAGATATTACATACAAATATACTCAACTGAGTGAGAGTATTTATATGTATAAATAGTATTTGTACGATATATGATTCATAATATTTGTACAAGATTAAATAGAGTGTTAGTGAGTTTGTATGAGTGCAAGCATGTAGATTAAATGAAATAAAATATTTGCAAATATGTACATACTCATGTGGAAATGTTTCGTATTTTTCTCGTTTCGTTTTGTCAAGATGCAGTAAAAAGCTTTTGCATTTAATCCCAAAGTCCCCCATTGCAACAAACTCAAGGGTAACTTTATTTTATAGTGTATGATGATGGGAATGTGATGAAGACAAGAAGCATGTTAATGCTGTTGACAATTTTACAAAGACATGCTTATTCAAACACATTCCGTCATTTATTCAAACATAAATACACACAAATTCTTTCATTTATTCCGACAAAATAGAAGAATACACAGCCAGCCAACAACACATAATATTCTTTCTATACTTGCGTACTACATATAAAATAAAACTCTGCATAGTTTTACAATTTATAAGACCGAATAATAAAATTGCGAACAGGAACTTATGAACTACTTTTCACTTCTTATATTTCTTGATTCTTCGTTCGTTTTGAACATCTTGAATTTCTCATGCATGTGCATTTTAGTTGTTAAGAAAATTTTACTAACATTTCCTCAAGGAATTGCGGTTGAATATAAAAACCACAAAAACAATAAAACTTTAAGAAGAAGGAAAAGGAATAAAAAAAACACAAGAATAGAAAACATGCCTTTAAGATTACAAGAATCTAACCTCAAAACAAAATGAAATAAAAAAAAAAAATACAATTTAAAAAAAAAAATAAAAAACACCAGGCAGTAAAGGCTTAAATATATTTCAACACAAAACTCTCCTGCAAGTTTCGTAATATATTTAATATTTACTCGTATATAAAAAAATAATAATAATAGGAAAGAAACTCAAAAAGAAAAGTCTTTAAAAATTAATTTAATGAATTTTATAAAAAAAAAGATTAGTCAAGTAAGACAATTTTGTATTTAAAATTTAATATTAAAGACCTACAAAAGAGTCGAGTTTTAATAGAAAACATGAACAGTCTGAAGCCCACACATGTAAATTGACTTGACAAAGTATTTTAGAAAAAGAATAATAATAAAAACGACATAGACGAACACAACACATACACACACAAACATGCATGCACCTGCATATAAATTGAGAAAAAATTAAAATAGCTGACTAGCATGAATGCCAGTTAACACTAATTGGTAGCAATGCTTTTCACCATTCATAGATACATGCAACACCGTTTGTTCTAAAGTTAAAAGCGCAAAAAAGTCAACATACACACATACTCGTACATTCACATTCATACACATTTACATACGTACAAACAGCCATCATAGAAAGTACCAGAATTTAAAGAAGTTAGTTGGATGTTTGGTCTACGTTACGTATACGTAACATCAGCTAAACACTGGCGACACATTCAAGTACAAAACAAACCTTATGGTTAAACTATTATTTAGGCTCGAAGAAAATTTTAGTTAATTTTTACATTTATTTTTGTCCAACATTTCGCAATTGTGATTACAAAATCATAAAGATCCCGAAAAAACAGTATCGTTTTACCAGATTTGCAAATATAAGTGCAGCAATCAATTGTTAACTAACTTTTTCTTATGAGTTTAGATCCTTTTAGAAGTGACTGCATATGAGTTGTATTTAGAAATTATAACTACTACTAACACATATATTTCACCTTTTATGTTTTTCTTTTCTTTTTTATTGTACTTTTTCAGAACAAGTGTGAGTGTGAATGAATGTTTAATAATTCTTTTACTGCATTGAAAATTGTTATAGCATTAGGTTACATACACAAATACCAATATACTCGCATATATGTATATTCATACACAAATATTAAGCTGGCCCAACAAATATTGGTACATAGATAAATGATTAAATGACAATGCTGCACTAGTCTAACAGCAGGATTTTTCTAACTCAAATTTGTACTTCAAATCAAAGATCTTTTTGTTGATATTTATACACACAGAAAAAAAATATTTATTTTTTTTTTCAATTAACCCTTTAATTAAAAATATAAAAAAAAAATTGATTAAATATTTAATTTATTTAATTAAATTTTTAATTGTAATAAATAATTTTAGTTAATAAATGTATAAAAATTTAATTGATACTATTAATTTGTTTACTGGTGCAACTTTAATTAAATTTTTAATTGATATCACAAATTTTTTAATTGAAATCAATTTTTATGTTTTTCTGTGCAGGCTAAAGTTCGTTATGTAATAATACATTAAGGGTAATCACTCTGCTCTTGGATCCGTTGCAGATCTTGCAGATATAGCTTATTTACATATTTTGTTATTGCGTTGCTGCAAACTGATGAAAATAAGCTAGACTTCCAAGATCTGCAATGACGCAATACTATTGTTAACATATTTCAAGCGGCAAAAGAGAAATTTAATATCCAACATCACTTAGATTGCAACTACACGGCTGAATAGAAAAAATAGAAGCCACTAAATAAGATTTATTCTTTACCCTGAATATTTGATTAAAAATCAGATAACGAAACTCGCTGGCCCATTCTATTTTATCTTAAAAGATACAACGCAAATTACTTGTGTAGTCGTCGCAATACTAATGTAGCTGTTTCAATTAAAAAACTTCTACAAAAAATATTTTATTGTAAAAATATTGGTTCCCTTTAAAATAAAAAGCGCTAGAGTTAAACCGGTTGCTACAATTTCGGAAACGGAAGAGTAAAAAATGACTCCATGAAAAAGGTACCAAATTAAAATTGGCCTAAAAATGCATTTTTGTTGTTTTATTGGGGATTTTTTTTTTTTTCAGTTACGGGCCATTTTTCATAAAGCCGTGAGTTAACTGAGTTTAAAATGAATGTTGAAAATTTTTTCACTAAAGTAACCGTTGTCCTTTTAGCTTGCTTGTTAATCTTCATGGGAATTGGCAACATTTTATCAGGTGATGATGAAAAAGAAGACGTAGCTAGGGTTGGAAAAGATGTTATAACCTCAGATGAGTATAAATCACTATATCAAAATTATCAAAAGCAAATTTCTAGATCTGATGCGAGTAGAGAACAAGTAGAAAAGCTGAAACATAAATTAATCAAGAACTTGGGAGGGGAGACAAAAAGAGAAATATTATGTGAAATAACCGATTCGGTAAAAAATTTGCCGTTTCGTCAAAATAGAGTCATCCTTATTTATGTACGTATTACTAATACATCTGTATAATATGTATGCATGCATGCATGCATGTCTGTACGTATACGAGTATGCAGTTATTTCGGTATATTGGATTCAAACGGATGTAATGAATTAAAGTGCAAGTGGCAGTTAGTGTTGTTTTAGTTTTCTTTTACTCGCTTTTTCTGTCTGTACGAGTATGTATGTATGTATGTGTATTTCTTTCTTTTTAACTAACATTCATTATGTGTTTTTCTTGTTTATGTTGTGCAAAAAAGACAATTCATACGTCGTGTTTTTTGGAGCATAATTGTTTTATGGGCCTTTGTTATCCCTAAAATAAAGCAAAAAAAAAGTATAACAATAGCAAAAATAAACTGTACAATTAGATATGCGAGTAGATGGTTTCTTATAAAATTTCTTAAATCTGTACTGTTGCAGCCTTCTGCAGCAGCCTCATATAACTATTTAACTTGAAAAATTCGAACAAAAAATATGGAATACATTCATGGTGCTGTGCTGTTTTTTCTCTATATGAATTCATACGAGTTTTTATAACTCAAAACAAATCTTTTAACTTAAAAGTTATTGTTATTTTTTTAATGTAATGTACAAATGCTTTTTATAAATTCTTTTTTTTTTTTTCTTTCTCTTCTTGCAGTGACTGTAACTGGCTTTAGACCTAATGATTTTTTATGTATGTATGTTTTTGTTTCAAGTATTTTTACCTTGGCATAAGAAACGGAAAGTTAATCTAGAACTCTGAACTGAACTGATTATACATTACTACTACTGCTTTTAGTTAAATCGGATCTACAAGAAAGTACTCTTATGTAGTTGTGTGTTTGTTTGTTGGTTCGTTTGTGTGCAATACACTTGCACATTTATGTTTTTATGTATATAGATGTGTACGAGTGCTCACTTGTACAAGACTTATTATGAAATTGTTGCTGCTGTTGTTATTGTTGCTTTATATCTTGATGTTGTATTTGTTTGTGTTACCTATTAACCTCAATATAAGTTCGAAATAAAAAAATATACCAAACACACACACACATACACGCAAACAATGTTCATGCAATTTATAATTCCTCTACACGATATACGCGTATAGAATTATTGTATGTGTGTAAGTATTTGCTTACGTGTCCATTGGTATATTTGTGTATGATATTGTGTGTGCATTTGTGTGATTGTGTGTGTGCTTTAGAATGTTGTAGTAAATGTACACAATAACAAAATGTGGTGGGTCCGTAGGTATTAAACACATAACGCTACGTTTTGTAAACGGATTTCAATTTGTGTTCCCATATTTTGCAAAAAACCCAGTAGGGAATCGGCAAAAGCGTGTTGCTAATAATTATTGACTATGGCACAATTAATTATGTGATATGGAAATCTGGGTTGCATATTTTCATTTCAAAGAACATTTAAGATTGTTAAATTTTTACAAATATTTTTATATTGAAATCCCGCATTTATATCAGATTAATTTTCTTCTTTCTTACGGCATAAGAAACAGCCTAATGCAAACTTGTGTATATGTATAATTGGCAAACGAAAAATGTGTGTATTTATTTCATGTTAGAAACCATCATGAGACTGACTCATAAGATATCGATTTCCAATCGGTAACTAAAGTTAAGATGGCATTTAAAAGATGCCTTTTGATTTCCTTTGAAAATTGCTTGTTTCGTATTTAATAAAATGAGGTTTCGTCCTGTATTTTTACAAAAGTAAACATGGCAAATACGTTGTTTCTAAAAATGAAATGCTTATATAAGTAAGTGGGTTTTGTGTGTACAAGCTCAGTAAATAATATTACAACATTTTTCAATAATCGTACTACACTTATATAGTCTGCTATCAGACTACAACAACAATAACAATAACACCAACAAGACAAATGAGCAAATGTTAAAACGCACATAAATTACAACATCTGTCAGGATTTTAAACATCAAAACTCGAATTGAAATTTTTAAGATACCAACTTTAACTAAACGAAACTAATTTGAATGCGTATCCGTCCGTATTCAGTCACCGCCTCGTGAAGGTATTTTCTTAAACTTTTAAAATTTTCCAAAAGAAATTCGCAAAATAATTTGACAGAAGAAAATAAAGTTATTTATGTCAATATAAAAGTAATTTATATTTCATTTTAAGGTCTAATTAATTTATTTTTTTTTTACTATTATTTATTTTAATCATGTTACTGTCAAACGTTCAAGAAACTGTCTTTTGTTTCTTATCTTTTGTTTTGTAAATTTTTCTTAATCTTGTCATTTAGATTTTCTTCTTATTTCTTTTTAATTTAATTATATTGTGCATACGATACTTTAAACTATTCTTTACCAAGTGGAAAAAACTTTAATATGAAATACTTTATCAAGCTTCTCACATCCTTGTGTTTTTTTTTTTTTTATTCTGTGTAGTAAATATTCCCTGCTGTTTTATTATTTCAATGGAATCAACTGTCTGTCTGTCTGTCAATGTTCGTAGATGTGCTGGTGTGCATTTTGTCTTTTATTTATTTTTTTTTTTTTTACTTAAATGTATTTTAAATATTTAATTAAAGACAATAAGGTTTGAATAATGTACAATACGAAAAAGACAAAAGATAGGAAAAGTATACTTAAAGAAACAACAACAAAAATAACATGAAAATAAAACTTTTTACCTTGACATATATCTCATCGATTTGTGTCAATTACTTGTTGCCTAAAATGAGTAAAATGAAATAAAGCATGACGACACGGCAACAAAAGAAAAACTTTGTCCGGTATTTTCCAGTTTGGCAGTTTCAATATGCAGTTTCGTTGTACAAACATACAAACTCACACACATACACACTCACACATTTACACAGTTTAGTAAGACTGCCTGTCATACATAAACTCACAATCTTGTTGAGAAAAAAGGCAGATCGCCTCTGCAACCGACCTGCTTAACTACTTGCTAACTGTAACGCTTTTAATGACACTTTTTTTTATATATATTTTACGAGAAAACAATTCCTTCTTCAGTTTTTGCTGATCTTATTTTTTGTTTTATTTCTGCAACACTTGTGTAATGTAATTAAAAACTTTAGACTTACGAACTACGACTAAAAAAGGAAGGAAAATAATATAGAGGGAAAAATAAGAATAATGATGCTACGTTGTCAATTTTTTATGTTTAATTTTCCACGATAATAATGTTAATGCAACTGCAGCAGTAAGATGTCTCAAAGGTAAAACTAATAGAATAAAAGTTTTATTCACAACTCACAAAAAGAATGATGATGATTTTATAACCCAAAAACCCCGATATGAAATAATTAAAAGCAAGAAGAACAAAAATCTTTATTAAATAGTTTGTTTCCAGACAAAATTTGTTTTATTAAATAGTAATTGTAAAAAATTCCCCCTATTATTTCTGTGTTTATGCGAAATATTTTTAATATTAATCATACGCCCTAGTGTAAAATAAAAAATAGTTTGGGTGAGTTGGGAAAAAAACAACAAATTGGAAAAACTGTAAGTTTTAAGTTTGCCTGTTAGTTTATTATATCGGACGGCTCTACAGAAGAGCACATTGTCGGTGTTTATATGACAAATTCAAACCAGGAAAATATTTGTCGATATTCCGGGATTTCTTTAGAAAGAATGCTGGTAAAATCGGTAAAAAAATTATTTAATTTTAGGTTATTGTTCGGTGGAGGGAGGTGCCAGAAAAGAAGTATATGATCGTTTTTTTTTTTATTTTATATGATTACACAAAAGCTGGCATCATTGGTCACTGTATAGAATATTTGCATAAAAAGTTTTTGGATTACATTAAAAATTAAGTGCATAGCAATTGTATAAACAGTGTGTTACTTTAATTGCACAATAAAAGTACTCAATTTAACGGGAATGTTATAAAACTTTCCGCTGCCAACTCAACAATGATGTGTTGAATAGTTTTTAATTTATTTTATACATCATCTACTGTTTTTTTTTTTTTTTATTTCTGTTTATTTTAAATCTATTTTAACCTGGAATTAATAAGCAAAAAATAATACAAAAGCAATAAAACAACATTTTGTAATTTTAAAATCCCTCTTTTTTTGCCAGATTACAGTTTCCTTGTTTTAAAAATAGTTTTATAACTCTATAAATTTACTTTTTTCTCTATTCTATATCTTTGTTAGCTGCTTATTTTTATGCGCTTTAGTGCAACTGTATAAACTCGTACGGTTAAAGTTTTTCAATCAGAAGCATATACATTTACAGTATAGAAGTATGTACATATGTATTTGCAAATATGTGCATAAAAACGCACTCAAGTAAATGTATGCATGTGTGAGCCCAATTCATGTATGCATGTACGAGTATGTATGTACATATGTTTGTATTTATGTGTATAAAACAATCACATATATCAACTGCATTATATGAGTTTTAAGTTGTAAATTGCATGCTATACAAGAGTAATGGCAATGGCAGTTCAGGTAAAAATGTTGTTGATATTTTACTTGTGAGTTTTTCAACTCCACTATATTTTTCTTATAACTTGATATCTCTTCTGCTGCTGATGCTGCTGCTGCTACTGGTAGCAATGGTGATAGCGCGCGTATAGTGGCACCTTTGTGGCTGTAAATGTGATTGTGAATTGTTCATATAAATCTTTTTTGCAAACCACAATTCATCAACAAAGTTTAAACTTTACAACGTTATAAAACGTAAAGTAATATAATAAAAAATGACATTTTCTTTTAGCATTTTCACACGAACCTGCATATGCTTTTACTTGCAAATACATACATACAATCTCATCTAAAAACATACAGATTGCAATTTAATATTGAAGGAAAGTATGAAAGTCAAGCGAGTTTATTTTATTATTATTATTATTATTATTATTGTTATTCATTCATTCATTCAAACTTAACAGTTTTGCAATTGTTGGAAGAGGTTAAAATACTTATTTCAACCATACATTTTGTCACGTTTTTAATGAGACCACAAATCAAGCGATGAAAAATTGCTACAACACACAAGTATGTGTGAGCAATTACAAATACTGTCATAAAACTCATATGAATGATTCTGTAAATATGTTTGAGTAATTATAATTTGTTTTGTGCATTTGTCATGTGTCATACATGCATACACATGCACATGTAGATGTTTATATAGTAAAAGTACGTACCTTTATGCAGACCATTAACAGATAAAATTACATTATATGGACAATTTGTGCTTGTGCTTGTGTTGGTATGTTGATAAATCTAAAAATCTAGGAAAGAAACTAAAATTTTCTAAAATTATAAAACCAAAAGCCAAAATAGTAAAATTTGCGGCAAAAGCTTTAAAGAGCAGCACATATTTTAATGATAATTGTCTTAAGTAAGAGTGTTTGAGGAATGTCATGAATTAAAGTTGAGTTATTAAATATTGTTTTGACATTTGCTTCGCAACTCCTTTCCCAATAATGGGCAAAACTTTAGCGTTTTTAATTAGTGAGTGAGATTTAATTATTTTGTGCGTTGAAATTAATTTGAGAAATCCTGTGCAGCAACTGGCAAGAGCGGCAATATAAAAACTGATTTAAACAATCCGATATATATTTGGCGTGATTTCCGAAGTTTCAAATTGAAAAATTTCTGCTATTTTTTTCGTGACTTCATTCGTAGTCCTGTTATGTGAGGAATTTAAAAGTCTTTATTTAAATGATTCTTTATTAGTTGAACAGCCGCTTGTGCGACTGTTCACTTTAGTTTACATTATTTTACTGTTTATAATTAATTTATTTATTAATTGGTTCTGGAAAGCCGCTTGTGCGACTGTCCAGATGGAGAGACAATGATGTTCTTGTTTATAAAGTCTTATTTAATCTTAATTAAGCTTAAACATAGAATAGCTTATACTAAAGCTTAGATCCAACTATAGGCACAATGTACCGATTTTCGTCGGCTCACTGAAATAAAGTTATAAGTAATAAGCTGTATTTTCATTATTTGTCAACTAATTTAAATATAAGGACATAATTGCACCACACTCCATTGGTAATAAAGCCATATGGACTTTTTCCAGAATTAATTGATAAATAATGCAATTTTGGTTTAATACTTATGACTTTATTGCAGTGAGCCGACGAAAATCGGTATATTGTGCCGATAGTGGGATCTAAGCTCAACACAACACATAATACATTCTGATCATGCGGTCATAGCGTGGACAATTATTTCAATAATAACAAAAGTGTTATGTTACACTTACTACATGCAGACGGCATGCAGTAGTGATTAGTCAAACACACTACAGTCCTAAAAGAAAATTATAAAAATTTTATATAAACTTTAGATAAAAGTAAAACTTACAATGCATAAACTAAACTGTGGTACATATAAACATTTGACATTAGTAAAGAAATAAGTTTAAAATTTCCTCTCCCTCTCAACTCATTAATTTATGGTGGCACTGTAACCCAAAATACTGACAACACACATTTTTTCAGAACTTTACTCAACAGTTCTTTAGAAATTTTAAATTAAATATTTGCTTAAATTATGTCACATTTGTCAGCTTTGTTGTTCGCAAGTTGTGCGTGAAAAATTATACCAAAAGCAACAACTAAAAAAAAATTATGTAAAAAAACTTTCTCCGTGAATTAAATTTTCTCAATTTCTGTTGTTATTATTTCGAGCGCTACAACCAAAAAAAAAATATTTCTTTTAGTTTTCCTTTCAAGTATACTTTTCATAAACTTGTTAGATTTTACCAGTAAAATGTTGATGAGGATTAAGCTATTCTTTTTCTTCTTCTTCTTTTTCTTCTTCTTGTTCTTCTTCTTGTTCGTACTTGCTGTTTGCTAAAAATAATGTGTTGCCTGTAACAGAAAAAGGTTTTAATTGTAAGAGGTTTGAGTAGAGCTGGCGGTTTGAAGAAAAGTGTTTTGTTAAATTCTAGGAGAAACAGAAATTGGAAAGAACACGAAATAAATGCAACAACACACAAACCCTCATAAAAACATAATAGTTTTTGCTTTTATGCTTTTGTTTGGAAAAGCATGCCTGTGTGTTTTTGTTTCATTGCATGTTTTTTTTTTAATGTTTGTATGTAAGTGTATTCATTCATACACATGAATGTTTTCAAGTAGTTTTTTGAAAACTTGCAATACACAACAACGACAACTACTGAAACTTAACCGATTTAGGCTGCATATATATTTGCTGTGGCAAAGTACAAAATTGCATTTTATGTTTTCCAATTGGTTGTTGTTGTTGCTACTATTTCTCTCTTTTGTTCCATGTAGATGTACTATTTTTTTTTTTTTTTTTTTGAAACAGCAGTAGCAAATTTTAGCTGTTGTAGGTAGGGAGTGACTGAGTGTGTGGTTGTTATTGTTGCCGGTTGCTTGCATTTTTTTCTTGAGTTAACAACATCTAAAGCGCTGTGCTTTTATTTAGTGTTTTGTTTAGTTAAAATGCCCTTGTCCTTGTTTTAGTTTTCCAAAGTACAAGTGCGAGCTCATGTATCAACATTTGGTAGCAGCGCCAGTACAAAATAGCAAGATTTCTTTGGGAAAATATCGAAGCCAGCAAAAAAAAATATATAGAACAAGCAACAGTGGTTCATTGTTGCAACAAAAGTAGGATGGAGCGGCGAAAATATATTCAACAAACTTTTCTATCTAGGAAACCACATTGACAAAGTTTTGTTGGGCAACTGAAATCTGTGTTTTGGTAGAATAAATTTTAAATATTTGTAATATTTTTTTTTTTAAATTATTTCAATTTGTTTAGCCATTATGTGATACACAGTCTTAAATCTAATCCTAAGGAAACTAAAGCCACTATGCCATTCAGTTTAAATCGAAAGATTTGGGGATTTTTTGTTAAACTTTTATTTTCACAAGTTGATGTCTAGATATTTTGCAATTTGCACACAAAATTTTAAGATGATGACTTAGTTTCGAAAAAAGTGGGAAATTTCATGTAGGACTCCTTCCCCGCTCCAATAAATTGTTGATGCGTATTTTAAGGTCGTTTCACTTTTTTTTCTATTAAAAACTATTTTGGATTTCCCTCCGCCCCCTCCTTTTTTACTTTTTGTTAAATGCAGTTTAAAATGGTATAAAACTTTTTTCACCACATACATATTTTGCAACTAAAACATTAAGCCTTAAACTAGCTGCCGTTTTCTCTATTCATTTTAAGCGATTTTTATATCTTTTAATTTCCATTTCTATGCAGCCATACATACGTTAAATTGTAATGTAGTTTTGGTTGCTGTGGCACTTTTATTTCCCTCTTAGTTTCAAATTGCTGTAGAGAACGTTGGTGGGTGAGTATGTATGTGTGGCAAGTATAAGCGTATAAACGATCATAGTCCGGTACGAGTATTTGAAATGTAAAATAAGAACTGAAATTAAGTTTTAAATTAGTTTCATTTTTTCTTTTCATAAAACTGTAACGCATTAACTTTTTATCAAATGCAACCAAAACTGAAAAAAGTTGTTGCAGTGTGCACGGAGCATAAGATTGTCACAGCAAGAAATAATCACATCATTTTTCTTTATTTATTTATTATATAAAATTCAACAACATGAAGAATTTGCACTGAATAGCATGTGGAAAAGGTAATGAAATGCTGCCTGGCTGTATTGTGGGCGGGTCGGTGCGGGGCGGAGGAACTAAATTGTTTTAATGAAAACTGAAACAAAATCAAGAAGTTATGACACTTTAAATTATGAAAAGAATTATGCTGAAAAATTAGTTTAACGACAGCGAAAACCCCAAAAACAATATCTAAGTCAAGGATGTTAATTTATTTTTTTATTTTTCAATAGCTGCTGTTGCCGGCGGCATGAACTTATTTTCATTCCAATTCTTTTGATACAATTTTAAGCTGTTAATAATTAAAACTAAAAACATATAATCGTTTTTATTTTCTTTACTTGCAGAATTAAAAGGAAACCCGTTTTAACAAGGCACCACCAAAAGACTCCACATCTGTGAAACACATTTAAATGTTCAAGCTCTTTAAACACCCAATCTTGTACGTAATTCAATGTCAGGTGCCTTCTCAACATCATTAAATTAATACAGGTAGGAAAATATATATAAATTGCATATATTTTTGTTAGAAAGCAAATTCAAACGCTTCTTATAGTTCATAATTGACATTGAAAAAATTATTCTCAGCAAAGGATTTAAAAAAATTATAATAATTAAGTTTAAAACACTTGAAAATATTTATTTCATCTAAATTACATCTTAAGAATTGCAAATACCGCCTTTTTATTCAATTTTGAGCTGAAAAAAATGACTCTAATATTTGGTACGAAGAATTCTTTTCTGTGGGTACATCGATTACCAATACGGAAGATTCAAAATAACAGAAGTAAATTTTTTGTCATATTACGAACAAAGGCTATAATAGCATGGTGAAAATTGCCAAAAATTGCAATAATCGTATTTATTGAATATTCTTCCGAAAAATAATCGCAGAGCTCTAATATTTGGTGTGGACTATGCTTTCGTGTATGAACATCGATTCACACTTCAAAATAATAGAAAAACCAAAAATATATTTTTTAGCATTCGTATCGGTATCCGTATCGCAGTTGGTATCATGTGATACATATGCATAATAAAATTTTACATAAATTCTGGACTATTGCTGAAATAAAATGTAATATTTTGATAATCTTTTTTCCTACAAATACAAATTTACTTATTTCTTTTCAGAAATTCAACTGATATAAATGATAAAAGCTGTTCGCTGAAGTACTTAATAAGATATTCAATACTAAGCAAACGAAGCCAGCCAGTAAGATCTAATATTAATAGTGAGACGCAGCATTCAATCACAACTCCGATCGACAGCAATTGTTCCTAAAATTAAATAAAAAATAATCAACAGGAAAATTTTACAAATAAATAAACATTTTCTACCACTTTACTAAATGCGTTCTTTATATCCAAATCATTTCCACAAGATGGCAATTGATTGAGAGATTTATATAACAAACACCAACAGAAAATTGCACGTAACACCCTTTACAACTTTACATGCTGATGTAAAATCGATCCGCACAAAAACATAAATGTGAAAATAAGGCCAAGTTCCTATAGGTACAATTCCATGTCATTTCTAGGCAACCTGTAAACGTGGCAAAATTTTTTTGCCTTTCTAATATGGGCAAGAATTCTCGGAAAAATTTTGGCAAGCTTGCAGGTTGCCTAGAAATGAGATGGAATTGTACCTATCAAGAACTTGGTCCTTATTTTGATCTCAGTACTTTTTACGGCCGAAATTTTTTGGATAGGAACTTGGCCTTATTTTCACATTTATGTTTTTGTGCGGATTTCACTTCTTTTTTCTAAGTTGTTTTTGTATAAACATTTATATGTATTGCTTATCTGGGCCTACCTGTGTAGAAAATTTCAGCTTTCTATCTATACTAGAAGTGCTCTATACAAAGAAGGGGCACCATCATTTTCGTTAATTTCTTATCACTACCTACCTGTGTACGAAATTTCAGCTTTCTAGCTGAAAGTGCCCGTTTTCAGATTTTTCTAGTTATTTTCTCACCAAGACCTACCTTTGTACCAAGTTTCAGCTCTCTAGCTTTACTGGATGTGCCCAATAATATTGATGTGTCAGTGAGTGAGTCAGTGAGTCAGTGAATATGTACTAAAATATGGACTTTTCACACCTTAATATCTCGGGAAGCTTTTATGGTAGAACTTTCAAATTGTGAGGTCACCTCTGTGGGGAGACCTAATGTTTCAAGTTTCATTATATTATGATCAAGAGGAGCAAAGTTATGAGGGGGTTAAAACAGCTCGAATGGTTTCGTGTAAATATACACACTGTGTGGCCGAACTTGGCCTGGCACACTACCGTGCGCCTAGATATCAACAATTTTGTACTGGTTTTAATTGTAAAATTATCCAAAGCTTGTTTTTAATTAATCCTTTATTAAAATGTAATTTACCAAAAATATTTAAAATAAATAAAATTCATAAGTTAGTAGGTACGTATCGATGGCTTAATATAAGAAAGACGTAACTCAATTTTTTTTTTCTTTAAGTTTGAACTACAAATCGCAATAAAATCCGTAAATTTTAAAGTAAATATAAAAATGTTTTATTGCAATTTTTATAAAAAAAAAAAGTCAACAAATCTTATGCTTCAATTTATTTTATTTTGAAAGCATTGTGTATTTGACATTTATCTAACAGAATAGGAAAAAAAGCTTTTTGAAAAAAATCGAGTTACGCCTTTTTTATATTAAGCCATCGGTATGTAGTATATCTAATAAAAATTATTTCCATAAATCAATAAAAAAAATGCTGTTTTGCAGCTTTTCCGCACGTGTCTGAAGACTTAAGACAAGAACTCAAAAAATTTGTATTTTACCATCGAGTTCGTCTCTTAAGTTTTTGTAAACATTCGTCGTACAAAACTGACAATAGACTTAAGACACGAACTCGAAAAATTGAAATTTGCCAAAATTTTGATCCAATCCAATTTTAAATGTTTTTTTCGGATTCAGCATGTGGAAAACAGAGCTAGTAGGGGTCCACGGGCCGTTTTCGCCCAGTATTTACCGAGAAAAACGCGAAAAACATAAATTTTTAAAATTTGCAAAAATTTCACGCGTCTGTCTTAAGTCTTTGCAACTAACATACGAGATTTTCTAAGGGCAAAACACAAAAGACTTAAGACAGATACTGTCAGTATGCCATAACCATTTTTTTTTTTTTTTTTTTTTTTTTTTTTTTTTTTAATTAGGACCAGCACTCAGGGGATGACTCCTACGTATGCAAAGCATTGAGCCGGAACTAGGAAAATAGGTTTTGGGAAGGAGGATAAAGGGAGTAGTGTTTGTGGACATTCGATTTGAACTCTGACACACTGAAAGTGGCAGGAAAGACCTCTGCGGGGAGTTTATTCCACATACGAACAGTACGGCCAAAGTACGAATTCTCTCTGTAATGCGTGGTGCGGTTCACTGACATATCGACCACAAAGGGATGCGCTCCTGATGAAGAGCGTGTTATACGTGAAAAGTGGCGGGTTTCAGGAACAAGTTCCCTGATTTCATCAGAGCACACTCCGTTGTAGTAGCGATAGAACAGCGAAACACACCCAACATTGCGTCGATGCTCCAATGAGTCAATAGAGTTGGCTACCCTACTGTCACCGATAAGCTTCTTCGCCCTATCCTGTACGCGGTCGAGTAACTTCAAAATAGATTTTGAAGCACCGGCCCATACATGAGAGTTGTATTCCATTTTCGGTCGGATAAAGGTGGTATAAATATTAAGGAGATCAGATGGAGTGAAGTATGTCCTACACCGTCTTAGAAAGCCGAGGCACTTGAATGCTTCTTTTGAGACATGAAAAATGTGATCATTCCATCGAACATCACAGTGAATTTTCATGCCAAGAACATCAAGAGCTTCTGATTCCTCAATATCTATACCATCCATGTTTACAGATGGAGCAGCATGTTCGGTCATACGTCTATGTGTGAGCATAGCACATTGGGTCTTTCGTGCGTTAAAATTTACCCTATTAGCATGACCCCAATTTGAAATTAACAGGAGATCGCGATTTAGCGTATCATTCATATTTTGCCGCATTGCCCGGATCTCCGACGGTTGTGGCCTGTTGCTGAATGAATACGAATGAACTAAGCTGCTGTCATCTGCAAAAGAGTAGATAGGGTTGGAAGTTTGACGTAGAAGGTCATTAAGAAAAATAAGAAAATGGGTAGGAGAAAGAACGGAGCCTTGCGGTACCCCTGAATTTAACTTGAACTCGTTTGATGAGACCCCATCTACAACAACTCGTATAGTGCGATCTCTGAGAAAGCTCGATACAAATCGAGTGAAGCCATCACCGACACCAAAAGCAATCAGTTTTGACAAAAGTGCTCCATGCCACACTCTGTCAAATGCCTTGGAAATATCTAGAGCCACCACTTTACTTTCGCCAAAGTGATGTATGCTATTACACCACTTCTCCGAAAGGAAAGCAAGTAGGTCCCCCGTAGAGCGGCCCCTACGAAAGCCGTACTGCCGGTCGCTAAGTAAACTGTTGAGCTCCAAATACTTCACAAGATGGAAATTCAACATACTTTCCATAACTTTGGAAAGCGCAGAACAAATTGCAATTGGGCGGTAATTTTCAGGGTTGTTGGCCTCCCCCTTTTTAGGGATCGGCGTTACATTGGCAACCTTCCAACACTTTGGAAATTCACCAGCATGGTACAAAGTGCTAAACAGGCGTGCCAATGGACGTGCTAACGTCGAAAAGCACTGTTTCAAGACCAGTGCTGAGATACCATCCGGCCCAGGAGACTTGTTTACGTTAAGCTTCGCTAAAACCTTTTTAACTGCACGCGCTCGAAAGAATATTTTTGGCATAGTTACAGATACTCCCTCGAGAACGGGTAGTGGTTGACTGCTTTCCGGCAAGTGAGAATTTCTTGCAAACATTTCAGCCAGAAGGTTAGCTTTATCAACCGGGTCAGTGAATACATGGTCGTCCTTTAAAAGAGGTGGAATTGAAGAACTAGCATTATCCTTGACTCTTTTAACGAATGACCAAAAGCTCTTGCTACCCCGTGGAGCATCAAGAACTTTAGTACGAAGGCGCTGCTCGTACAAAGCTTTTTCGCGCCTTAGTACTCTGGCACATGAAGATCTCGCCTTTTTGCGCAGCGAATTAGTATCGGCGTTTTTATTATTACGCCAGATACTAAATGCTTCCTCTCTGGATCTGATTGCATTTCTGCACGTCTGATTGAACCAAGACTTAACTTTCGGTTTAATCAAAATTTGCTTAGATGGAATGAAAGTTTTCATTCCCAGCAAAATGATATTTTCTACCATTTTCGCCATGGCATCGACGTTATTGTCTAGAAAGCATAGCTTCCAATTAAAATGCCGGAAAAACTCGTTGAGCTCAGCCCAACGCGCCTTTTCGTACATATATTTTAAACGCCTCGTAGCTGATTGGGAGACGTTGCGAAGATTAGAGAACGAAAAGGTGGCGGAAATGGTACAATGATCCGAGTTACCAAGAGGTGCATTAACACTCACTTCATACTTTTCAGGGTGCGAAGTGAGAAAAAGGTCGAGAGTGTTGTTATTGTGCCCTTCAACACATGAAATATGTGTTGGCTCATTCACTAGTTGCGCAAGGTCATTATGCGCGGCGAAAAGCTCAACATATTGGCCTTCTGGGGTTGTGTGGCTCGAATGGTGAAGCCAAGGTGAGTTGTGAACATTGAAATCACCAGCAACGACAATTTCACTGTTCGGACAGCTCTCAAGGATCTTCGAAATTGAATCGGAAAGGGAATCGAAGTGGGATAAGGTTTTATCCCTTGCCGCGTTTGGACTTCTGTAAAGAAACCCGAAATGTAAATAGTGTGTCCTGATTTTGAATTTAACCCAAAGACAGCTAAATTCAGGATCAGACGTGCCTAATGGTTGCTGGCACTGGTACACAACTTCATTACATATGTATATTGCAAGACCCCTGTGTAAATTAAAAAGTGATAGGAGGTGATAACCAGGTATATGAAAATCCTGTGGATCAGAGTCTTCAGACACCTGGGTCTCACATAAGGCGAAAACATCCGGCCGATGGAGACAAATGTGAGCATATACAGAGAAAAAATTGGACCTTAGCCCCCTAATGTTACAGAAGTCAATTCTGAATTGACCTACCATAACAGTATGCAAAACCCAAATCGGACGCTCATTTAGCTATGCTGATACCAATGGTATTAATTGCTGTCGTTAGAGTGTTCAGTGACCAGTGCTATGCCTTCGCCAATGAACAGTCAAACAGCAACCAACACAACGGCATCAGCACAACAAATGGTTTTTATTTATTTATGTTTTTTTTGGAAAATATGGAGCGGCTGACACTAACTTGGAGCCATAAAAGCCCTGGGCTGGTCATTTATTATAAATAATTTTTTTTTTTGATTATAATTAATTTTTATTTTTTTTTTTTATTTTGTGTCACGGGGTCCGCACTATTCACTGTGCCAACACTGGTGCCCGTTAATTATTGTTTTTGAGTTTTGTTGTTATTTCTTTGTTTTGAAGTTTTATTATTATATTAAGTATATGTATATTGGAATGTATGTAGCTTTTTTTTTTTTTTTTTGTTTTTGTACAGAAATATGCAGTGTAAAATTTTTATTTTTTATTTATTTATTTTTTTTTTAAGTATATATGTAAGTATGTATTAATGTATGTGTGTTATGGCGTTTTTTTTGTGTATTTATTTATTAAAGTATTTCCACATAAAAAAGGAGTAGAAAAAAAAAAGAAATATGTTTGACGACAGAAGAGAAACTGGACGACACGCGGACAACATGTTTACACAGCAAAGCATGCCGAAAACAGAGCTACTAGGGTCCACGGGCCATTTCCGCCAACTACTTACCGAGATAAATGCGAAAAACATAAAAAAGCAAAATTACTGAAAGTGCTGCCATATTCTGCATGCAATTGGTTTAAGTTGTTTGATATGAGGATATATTTTAAAGCATAAGTTACGGAGTCACCTCAAGTTGGTAAAATGGTTATGACTAGGGAGCAACCGATACCGATATATCGGCTATAATTCTGGTTTTCCGATATATCGATATCGGCGATATTTTACTGTCGATACGCCGCTACTTCTTATATTTTTCTTTAGAGTTTTTTGAACAAAATATTCAATTTTCAACTCTTTTTTTGCATGACAACTATGAGAAATAACATATTAAAAGCAGAACATAAAATCAAAACAGAATACATAATGAAATTGTTTCTTCTATTTTGCTTTGCACCATAGTAATAAAATGTTCGCTCAATGCTAAATCTTGTATGTGTTTGTATGTTTTAAGATTTTTTTCAAGGCGCATTAATACAAGTGTTGGTTATTCTACAATAATTACAACTTAAAATATCAACTGACATCTCAGCCCCTATGTCCTAACCTATTATTTATCTACAATTCTTGACCCTCGATACAAAGCTCGAATATTTCAAAGACAATCGACTTCAATCCTATCGAAAAAACGTCTTATTGAGCTGCTTAATATGACTCTACATTCTTAAAGTGTTGAAGACACAGTCCTCCCTACACCTCGCAAAAGTTCTGATAAGTCTACGAGAAGTACTCGCCTTTGGAGCGTATGTGAAAAAATTATTAGAGAATCCGAGAAGGATGAGCCTCTATCCATCCTAAGCTGTGGTTCTGCTAAGTCGAGAGATACCTTAGATATCCTAATATTCCTAGAGACGCAGACCCTCTTGTTTACTGGCGCAATGACATATCCTACCCAAACTCAAAGAAAATGGCGCAGAAATACTTAAGTTTTCAAATGAGTTCTGTCGCATCTGAGAGACTATTCTCCACTGCAGGTCTGCTTCAAACGGATTTGAGAAATCGTCTATCTCCGCAAAATTTGAGAACACTTTGTTTTTTAAACAAAAATTTTATTAATATCAATTTTAAATATTAATCTATTGCAATGTTGTTTTTATAATTTTAATTTAATTTTAACATGATCTCAAATTCAATTCGTTGTCTTTTAAATCTTATTAATATAAATTTTAAATCTTGATCTAAACTGAATGCCAACGTTTATTTTGTAAAATCATAAATATTGCAGACGTTTTGTTGTTTGAAAATTTGAAGCTGAGAAACTGAAATGTATTGACAATTTTGATGATTTTAGAAAATAAACAGTATGACATTCAGTTTGAATTGACATATTAATAATATCTTACACTGTTATTTTGTGAAAAACAATAATTTATTTTTTGTTAACATGAATTCAAATTCAATTCTTTTTTTTTAAGTCTTTCAAATTTCAAATTAAAATTTATTGAGCCTTTTTTTAACAATAAGTTTTTTTTTTATAAAGAAAGCGATATAAAGAATCCTTAAGACTATAATGTATTATCTTAAAAACATTAAAAACTTAACAGCATCAAGCTTTAACACTGACATAAGAAAATTAAAATGAAAAAACAGAATGATTAGGAGTTGAAATGCCCTTGCTCCCGGGGCTAACATAGCAGAAGAGGAGGAGTCTTAAAATATACTTCACTCTAAATATAACTTAAAATAAAATGTAAATAAAAAAAAAAAAACAAATAACCAAATTATAATGAAGAAATATAAAATGATAATTGAAACACAAAATTCCCGAAAAAGATACTATCCTCTATGAGTACCCGGTGTAGTTTTCGTGAAAAATCGGTGTCTTATGTTAGTATTCATATCGAAATTAATATGTTCTTCATTAAAGATACCTATCGGCGAGAGATAGTTTGTTTTACTCCAAGTGAAAACTCTCTGCTCATTATAAATTTCCCTCATTATATCATTTTGATGCGTCTCTAATCTATTTACAATTTTTTTCATTATATCACATAAATATAAACCGATTGGCGTTATTTTCGATAAAAGGTGAAACACTAAACCATATTGAAAATTCGTATATGAAAATTGGTCTAATACTAGTCTTATATATAAGAAGTTTAGTATCTTTTGAGAGGCTGGTATTATACAAAATGTTCGAAAATGCAGCCATTACCTGAAACGATATTTAAGCCTATCAACAAAAGGAATCTCAATGCCATCAAGAAACAGCTTAAGTCTTTTGCTTTCTGGAACAACCGTTTATTTACATTTGCCAGATGCATTCCGAATACAAATTGCTTCACATTTTGAAATATTTATTTTGACACCCGAATAATCATAAAATTGTTTAACACATTGAAGATGGTTCGAAACTTGACTAAGAGCATGCAATGGGGATTCACTATGCGAATAGAGAAGGGAATCATCCGCATATAGCAGGCCAGTTGAATTGGGAAAAATGTGAGGAAAATCATACATAAAAATGTTGTAAAGATGTGGCGCCAAAATTGAACCTTGAGATACACCACAGTTAACATTTCCGAAATCTGATAAATCTTTACCAAATTGTACACAGAATTTCCTGTTAAAGAAAAAGCTTTGGAAAAGTTTAACTATGTTTGCACTAAACCCAATTTCAATCAACTTAAAAAGAATTCCATCATGGAACGCCTGATCAAAAGCCTTTTCGACATCTAAAAAAACTGCTACGGTACAAAAGCTATTACGAAGGTTAGAGATTACATCATTCTGAAACTTTAACAAGGCATCAAGAGTCGAATGACCTTTTTTAAAGCCGAACTGGAACCATTAAACGCTATGTTTATTTTATCTCTAATTATTATCTCGAAAAGTTTCCCCAAATTTGAAAGTAAAGATGTGGGTCACACATTATTTATATCAATGATATATGATATAATAATGCCGCTGAGAACACCTTCAGACATAGACGATTCTGTCAGGTTGTTTGAAGCGCATGTTAAACAAGCGGCTTTTAATGCTACTTCAAATGAAATAAACCAACCAGTGAGATTTAACAATATTTTTTCTGTAGATATAGAAAGGCTATTGACTGAAAAACGGAGAGCTCGACGAGAATGGCAGCGCTACAGATCGCCCCAGCTAAAATTAAGGCTTAAGGAGTGCACCAAGCAGCTTAGGAAAGTTTTGCAAACTCAAAAAACAGCTTCCCTTCAAAAATTCCTTCAAGAGCTAGATGCAACACCACAAACAGATTATTCACTGTGGCGTGCAGCCAGAGGACTAAAAAGGCCGGTGATATGCAAACCCCCATTACGAGCCCCAAATAGTGACTGGGCAAAAACTGATGCTGAAAAAGGTGCACTTTTTGTTAAACACTTAGAAAAAGTTTTCACTCCGAATATTTCTGCTGATATTGTTGAACTGCCACCAGTCGTCCCTTTACCAGAAATACCGATGAGATTTAACATGACGGAGATTGAAAATACTATTACTAATCTTAACACCAGAAAAGCCCCAGGTCTCGACAAAATAAGCAACAAAATGCTTCAAGAATTGCCTTACACTGCAAAAAGAATAATACTATTCATTTTTAACAGTATTCTACGCCTAGAACACTATCCTAAAGAATGGAAGGTTTCGCTAATTACTATGATACCAAAGCCCGGCAAGGATCATACAAAAGTTGAATCCTATCGGCCCATTAGTTTACTGTCTAACATTTCAAAACTATTTGAAAAGCTGCATATGAGCAAGCTGATGCCTATAGTGACTAGTGATGGATGTATTCCAGATCATCAATTCGGTTTTCGCAGACAACATAACACAATTGAACAAACTCACAGACTTGTGAATGTCGTTAGAGACACTTTTGAAAAAAAGAAATACTGCTCTGCGCTCTTTATTTATGTCTCACAAGCTTTCGATAAAGTATGGCACGAAGGTCTTTTCAACAAATTAACACAAAATCTACCAGCAAACATCGTAAAGCTTTTAAAAAGCTATTTAATGGAACGTAAATTTGTAGTTAGGGAAGGCAATTTTTTAAGCCCTCCGCAGTCGATTGAAGCCGGAGTCCCTCAAGGCAGTATCTTCGGACCCTTACATAATTTAATATATGACTCTGACTTACCGTTAAGCAGTAACATTCATACATCAACATTTGCGGATGATACAGCCTTTCTAAGCGTTCACGAAAATCCTGTAGAAGCTTCCCGCAACTTACAAGAATATATATCCAAACTGGAAAAATGGCTCAAACAATGGCGTATAAAAGTTAACGAGCAGAAATGTGCACACGTCACTTTTACGTTGCGCAGGGAAACATGCCCGCCTATAAAAATTAACACCGAGACTATACCACAACACACTGTAGTCAAATATCTAGGCGTTCATCTTGATCGTCGTTTAACATGGAAACGGCATATAGACGCAAAGTTAACACAAATGAAACTAAAAGCAGCCCAAATGAATTGGCTTATTGGAAGAAACTCTATACTAAGCCTTGACTGTAAACTTCTCTTATACAACGCGATCCTGAAACCAATATAGTCCTATGGAATCCAGTTATGGGGCACTGCCTCAGCATCGAATGTCGAAAGAATTCAAAGGCGACAGAATAAAATCCTACGTACAATAACAGCAGCCCCCTGGTATGTCAGAAACCATCGAATTCATAAAGACCTAGACGTTCCGTTGGTGAAGACAGTATTTTCAAAACACGCGAAAAAATATATAAAAAAACTTGAGTTGCACCCAAATCCACTTGCGCGCAATATTCTTCATTATAGAGGCCACACCCGGCTTAGGAGGAGGGACACTCTTTCTATCAGCCGTTCACGAGAGATGTAAAACAACAAAAATCAACCGTTGAAATTAAAAATTTTGTTTAGCATTGGCTAAACTTATATTTAATATTTTTTAGATTTAAGATTTGAAAAACTTATTGATAATTCAATTTAAATAATTAAAGATTCAATAAATAATAAAATTTTCAAAAAAAAAAAAAAATGATATTTGGTTTCTTTTGTATGGGAATAATTTTAGAAATTTTCCAAGCATCTGGGAAATAACAGTTGCTTAAACAATTATTAAAAATAATTAAAAGATATTCTAAAGCTTTTAGAGGGAGTTGTTTTATAAGAAAGTTTGAAATACCGTGTAATCCACAAGATTTTTTGTTTTTAATTGATTTAGAATGGAAAGATAAATCATTTAACATTGTATTTTTTAAGTCTTATTTATTAATATCAATTTTAAATCTTGAGCCAATCTAAACTGAATGCCATCGTTTATTTTGTAAAATCATAAATATTGCAGACGTTTTGTAGTTTGAAAATTTGAATTTTAGAAACTGAAATGTATTGAAAATTTTGATGATTTGAATGGCTCATTAATAAACACTGTTATTTTGTATAATAGAAGAATTACTCTACTTGAGTTTTGTTAATTTTTACTTGAGCTCAATTTCAATATGCGTATCGGTATCGGAATCGGTATCGGCGATATTTATTTTTGAGTATCGGTATCGGTATCGGATCGGCGAAATGGCGTATCGTTACATCCCTAGTTATGACATACTGACAGCATGTGTCTTAAGTCTTTTGTATTTTGCCTTTAGAAAATCTCGTATGTTAGTTACAAAGACTTAAGACACAAGCGTGAAATTTCAACAATTATTGAAAATTTATGTTTTTCGCATTTATCTCGTTAAAGAGTGGGCGGAAATGGCCCGTGGACCCTACTAACTCTGTTTTCGGCATGCTGAATCCGAAAATCACAGTTAAAATTGGATTGGGTCAAAATTTTGGAGAATTTAAATTTTTTTCGAGTTCGTGTCTTTTGTCATTTTTGTACGACAAATGTTTTCGTAGATTTAAGACACAAACCCGAAAAAATTTAAATTTGCCAAAATTTTGATCCAATCCAATTTTAAATGTGATATTCGAATTCAGAATGGGGAAAACCGTTTTCGTCCAGTATTTACCGCGATAAATCCAAAAAAATAAAATAAGCAAAATTACTGAAAGTGCTGCCATATTCTGCATGCAATTGGTTTAAGTTGTTTGATATAAGGAAATATTTTACAGCACAAGTTACGGAGACACCTCAAGTTGGAAAAATGGTTATGACATACTGACAGAATGTGTCTTAAGTCTTTTGTGTTTTGCCTTTAGAAAATCTTGTATGTAAGTTACAAAGACTTAAGACACAAGCGTGAAATTTCAACAATTATTGAAAATTTATGTTTTTCGCATTTATCTCGTTAAAGAGTGGGCGGAAATGGCCCGTGGACCCTACTAACTCTGTTTTCGGCATGCTGAATCCGAAAATCACAGTTAAAATTGGATTGGGTCAAAATTTTGGAGAATTTAAATTTTTTTCGAGTTCGTGTCTTTTGTCATTTTTGTACGACAAATGTTTTCGTAGACTTAAGACACAAACCCGAAAAAATTTAAATTTGCCAAAATTTTGATCCAATCCAATTTTAAATGTGATATTCGGATTCAGAATGGGGAAAACCGTTTTCGTCCAGTATTTACCGCGATAAATCCAAAAAAATAAAATAAGCAAAATTACTGAAAGTGCTGCCATATTCTGCATGGAATTTTTTTAAGTTGTTTGATATGAGGAAATATTTTACAGCACAAGTTACGGAGTCACCTCAAGTTGGAAAAATGGTTATGACATACTGACAGAATGTGTCTTAAGTCTTTTGTGTTTTGCCTTTAGAAAATCTTGTATGTTAGTTACAAAGACTTAAGACAGAAGCGTGAAATTTTTTGCAATTTTTAAAAATTTATGTTTTTCGCGTTTTTCCCGGTAAATACTGGACGAAAACTTCCCGTGGACGCTACTAGCTCGGTTTTCCCCATGCTGAATCCGAAAATCACATTTAAAAATGGATTGGATCAAAATTTTGGCAAATTTCAATTTTTCGAGTTCGTGTCTTAAGTCTACTCTCAGTTTTGTACGACGAATGTTTACAAAGACTTAAGAGACGAACTCGATGGTAAAATACAAATTTTTTTGAGTTCTTGTCTTAAGTCTTCAGACACGTGCGGAAAAGCTGCAAAACAGCATTTTTTTTATTGATTTATGGAAATATTTTTTATTAGATATACTACATACCGATGGCTTAATATAAAAAAGGCGTAACTCGATTTTTTTCAAAAAGCTTTTTTTCCTATTCTGTTAGATAAATGTCAAATACACAATGCTTTCAAAATAAAATAAATTGAAGCATAAGATTTGTTGACTTTTTTTTTTTATAAAAATTGCAATAAAACATTTTTATATTTACTTTAAAATTTACGGATTTTATTGCGATTTGTAGTTCAAACTTAAAGAAAAAAAAAATTGAGTTACGCCTTTCTTATATTAAGCCATCGATACGTACATACCTACTAACTTATGAATTTTATTTATTTTAAATATTTTTGGTATATTACATTTTAATAAAGGATTAATTAAAAACAAGCTTTGGATAATTTTACAATTAAAACCAGTACAAAATTGTTGATATCTAGGCGCACGGTAGTGTGCCAGGCCAAGTTCGGCCACACAGTGTGTATATTTACACGAAACCATTCGAGCTGTTTTAACCCCCTCATAACTTTGCTCCTCTTGATCATAATATAATGAAACTTGAAACATTAGGTCTCCCCACAGAGGTGACCTCACAATTTGAAAGTTCTACCATAAAAGCTTCCCGAGATATTAAGGTGTGAAAAGTCCATATTTTAGTACATATTCACTGACTCACTGACTCACTCACTGACACATCAATATTATTGGGCACATCCAGTAAAGCTAGAGAGCTGAAACTTGGTACAAAGGTAGGTCTTGGTGAGAAAATAACTAGAAAAATCTGAAAACGGGCACTTTCCACCCGGGGGTGAAAAGCTAGAAAGCTGAAATTTCGTACACAGGTAGGTAGTGATAAGAAATTAACGAAAATGATGGTGCCCCTTCTTTGTATAGAGCACTTCTAGTATAGATAGAAAGCTGAAATTTTCTACACAGGTAGGCCCAGATAAGCAATACATATAAATGTTTATACAAAAACAACTTAGAAAAAAGAAGTGAAATCCGCACAAAAACATAAATGTGAAAATAAGGCCAAGTTCCTATCCAAAAAATTTCGGCCGTTAAAAGTACTTAGATCAAAATAAGGACCAAGTTCTTGATAGGTACAATTCCATGTCATTTCTAGGCAACCTGTAAACGTGGCAAAATTTTTTTGCCTTTCTAATATGGGCAAGAATTCTCGGAAAAATTTTGGCAAGCTTGCAGGTTGCCTAGAAATGAGATGGAATTGTACCTATCAAGAACTTGGTCCTTATTTTGATCTCAGTACTTTTTACGGCCGAAATTTTTTGGATAGGAACTTGGCCTTATTTTCACATTTATGTTTTTGTGCGGATCGATTTTACATCAGCATGTAAAGTTGTAAAGGGTGTTACGTGCAATTTTCTGTTGGTGTTTGTTATATAAATCTCTCAATCAATTGCCATCTTGTGGAAATGATTTGGATATAAAGAACGCATTTAGTAAAGTGGTAGAAAATGTTTATTTATTTGTAAAATTTTCCTGTTGATTATTTTTTATTTAATTTTAGGAACAATTGCTGTCGATCGGAGTTGTGATTGAATGCTGCGTCTCACTATTAATATTAGATCTTACTGGCTGGCTTCGTTTGCTTAGTATTGAATATCTTATTAAGTACTTCAGCGAACAGCTTTTATCATTTATATCAGTTGAATTTCTGAAAAGAAATAAGTAAATTTGTATTTTTAGTAAAAAAGATTATCAAAATATTATATTTTATTTCAGTAATAGTCCAGAATTTATGTAAAATTTTATTATGCATATGTATCACATGATACCAACTGCGATACGGATACCGATACGAATGCCAAAAAAAATTTATTTTTCGTTTTTCTATTATTTTGCAATGGGAATCGATGTTCCTACAGAAAAGGATTCTTCACACCAAATATTACAGCCATTGGCCTTTTTTCAGCTGAAAACGTAAAAAAAATAGGTGTTTTGCCATAATTATAATAATGTCTACAGTACGGGACGTATGGGCAATTTATACGATTTTATAATAAAAGACTATTCACATGGTTTTTGCATTAAACATATATTTTCTGCTTCTAATATACATAGTTTAAGGATGAAATTCAAACTAATATTAGTTTGGTCTACGGTCTACTTACAGAAAATTCGACAGAACGCGGGAGTATTGAAATAAATGATGGAAGTATTATCTTTTAGACCGCTCAGTTAAACCACTCTTGAAGTTTTGGTTTAACATTTATTTAAATTTCAAACCAAAAGAAAATCATCGCAACATATAAAGAAATTAAAAATGAATTCATTTGAATTAAAATTGTTATGATCAAAAATGTTTTTATAATAAATCTAAAGATATAAATGCAAAATCAAATTGTTGTTTTTCTGAAAATCTAGACTGGACGAATCACGAGTTACAAGAATCTTATACCAAAGATAACAAAAAAATTAATACTCGTACTCGAAAATTTTAATTTTTCCCAAATATTTTAGTCCTATCAAATATTTAATGTGATTTGCGGTTCAGCGTAACGAAAACAGAGCTTGTGGGGTGCCCGGGCCGTTTTTGGCCACTACTTACTGACATAAATGCCAAAATTTAAAATAGAAATTGTTCTGAAAATATACCAACTTTAAATTTTATTATTTTAAAATTTTTAGGAATTTAGAGATGTCAGACACCGGGGGGCAATTAGACCCCCATTCTTTCCTCCGAAATTGTTTTATACCTGCCACTGTTGGAAAAGTGCTTCGCACATTATGTGTATATCCTTCTATCTGTTTGTCTGTCTGTCTGTCTGTCTATCTGCATTAATATGATAAAACGTATAGAACCAAACAAACATTTTATATCCTTTGATTACAACGCATTTAGACTTGCTTACGCGGTATAGGCAGTCGTTATGTCTGATTGGTTAAATGCTTGTCTAGCAGTGATTAAGTTTCATCGCTGTGCGTTACAAAATTATTGATCAACAATTGCATAGACGAAATATTGCTAACATATTGTGGCAATACACTTGACAATACATCCAGCAACCATAGCATGAACTCATAAAAGCATATATATACAAACAGAAGGATATACAAGAAAAACCTTGAACAAAGAAAGTCCTTTGGCGAAAAAAAACAAGTAACAAACATGTGGGTTTTCAGACATAAACAGGAAGATTTGGACATCGAAGTCAAAGAATTGTTGTTAAGTTTACATGCATACGTTTATTCCGGAAAACAAAAAAAAAAAACAAAAAAAAAACATAAACCCGCACACTTTCAAATACAGTTGTTTTACACAAAACCATTTTATACAGACACATGTAAATATAAATTGGTATGTATACATACAAACATACATACATACTTATAAAATATTTACACATTTATTTATAATGTATGGTTGATTATATTGAAACACTCTTCATTTTACCATTTAAATCTAGAATCTAGATGCATAAAACAAACCCTTTCGAAAGCAAATTCGAATTTGTTTTTTTTTCGGCTCGAATGATGATGATGTTGATGACAGAGAAAGACGGTGGAAAAGAGGGAAATATTGAATATAAGGTAAGGGGTTGGTTGGCTGGTTCCTTAGCACGAGTAAAAACAGATAAAGTGGAAAGAAACTCTTGTTTGTTGTGAGCAAGTTTTTGTTATTGCTTTTATAATAAAAAAAACCAATTTGCAACATTTGCATGATTGACTATGTTGTATAACTTATAGACAGTATCGACGGCAACAGAAATAACAGCATCAATAGACTGCATCGACTTAATTTAATCATGGCACAACAAAAACAAATATTTAAATAAAATTTAAACAAACTAACATATATAAACACGCTCACACAGAGCCAAGCAGACAAAGGCAGGCAAACAGACATACGGATAGACAGACAAACAGACAGTGAGAGGTATTAATAGCTAAAATAGAAACAATACCCCACAGATTGATACAATATTAAATTAAACATTTAAATGCAATACAATACAAGCAAACAAAATATAATTCAGACAGACTTTCGCATACAAATGATCATTCATTCTATTCTCTCCATGTCCGTATTTGTACGTTGTTCTATACAAAGAGCGCCGCAGAGAATGGAAACAGAACTTAGTGATGACAGAAAATAAAACTGTGAAACACAACGAGTCCTTATTATCATCAACAGATTTTCCACTTTAAACCAGTGCTTCTATAAACTACCAGTGCTGGTGGTGTGGTAGTAGTGGTCTGATTGCTTTCACAATAAAATAAATAACTACACAGAAACAAAGGTTTTTATAAGAAACTGCATGCATGGAGAAAAAAAAGGAATCTGGAGAATTAAGTCTATACGCAATGTGAAATGAAATATATAAATGTGTACTCGTAGATACTTAAAAGCCAGACACGGGAACAAATAATGTTTGCTACTGCAAGTCAGTTATTTAGTAAGTCAAATAGTCAGTCATTCTTGCATTCACTCACTCATGCATTCATTCATTCCTTCATTCATTTGTTTATTCATTCATTCATTCAGTCAATGAGTCTTTTTGTATTGTATTGCATTTAACAGCATAACAATTTCTGCCTATCAAGAGGTCTTTAGGAGAATTTCAACAATTTTCCAATTTAAATGATTAAATAATTTGCATACCACTTGAAAATTGCGTGTAAATGTTTTACACTACAAAACAACAACAATAACAATTGTATTCTTTTGTATATAGATTATAACTGATGCACGAATATACATACATACATATGTATGCATGTCTGTTGGTTTGAATGAATAAATACAACCCAGCTAGCATTTTTAGTCGTTAAACACTCTTCCGCGATTGGAGAAGACGATTATCCGATCGTCCATGATGACGCATTCCGATCGCAGAAGTTAAAGACAACGGAAGAAACTGTGTCCTGATGGCGACCCGTCCAACAGTCGTTTAAGTAACTTGCAAGATTATCTCTTCGAAGAGTGAAACACGATTCTTCACTATTAACAGCCCTCCAATGCCCGCCAAAATGCGTAAACGATGATTTATTTATCCAACAATCGTAAAAATGGCTCGCAAAACCATCTTTCTGAAGAGAAAAACATAAATCCACTCCAACAATCGTGTAGGCGTTTATAAAATGAGTCGCAAAATGATCGCGCTCGTGAAACAGTCATGCAAATGCTAGCTGGGAAACGTGCAGTATTTGTATGAAAATGAAACATACTTATTTTTCTTGTGGGTCCGTGTTTGTTTCTACAATATTTACAACTTTTCCACAGTGCAGGAGGAATGAGGGTGGAAAGTTAAGAAGATGATATGCAAAAGTAAAATATTTGTTGATTAAAATTGAAATATAAAAAAAAACCTTTTACAGTTAGAGAAATTCTGGAAAACAATTTGAAATTGCAAACAAGAGAGTTTACGATTGCATTCCGCAACAATAAATTTTAATTAGTAGAGGTTTTTTACAGAAATTTTCAAACCAAAACAACTATTTTTTTTTTAAATTGAGAAGATGATTTAATTGAGATAATTAAATTTTGTACCGGTTAACCTTTAAAAAAAATTTACTATTATTACAAAGCCCTTATTAAAAGACGATAAACAAAAGTCAGCAATATTACGGAATAAGTTGTTTTAATGCTTCAGAAAATGGAAAACTTTCTTGTATTCAAATCACTTTTAATTTTCATAAATGAATTGACAAAGAATATTTGACACAGATTTATTTGCACTAAAATGCTACACAGAGAAAACAGTGCCTAATAAATATCTTATAAAATAGAACAAAATTAATAAGATATCTCTATGGTTTTTTTTCAAGAACGAAGTCTTATTATTTTAATAAGGAAAACCTTATTTAAAAAATCAAGAAAGAAACTTATGGTTTTTATTAGGAATTCTTATTGTTTTTTTTTTCAATAAGGTTTTCTCCTTGATTTTATTAGGTGTTCTTATTGATTTTTTCAAAAAGGTTTTCCTTATTAAAATAATAAGACTTCCTTTTTGAAAAAAATTCGTAGAAATATCTTATTAATTTTGTTCTAATTTATTAGGTATTTATTAGGCACTGTTTTCTCTGTTGTGATTTTAGGAAATACAAATTTGATGTCATCAGAACGTCATGGTACGTCCCGAATGCTTATTTACAACATGTATTTGTATAATAAATTCCGAAAATCGTTTCGCGATTTTATCTGAACAAGGCGATGAAGACACAACTACAACAAGTTCGAGTAAGCCCCCACCCATATATTTAAGAGAGCAGAATTCCAGTTTGCTGGTTAAAAGTCTTATCTCATTAATTGGGGAAAATGAGTTTTATGTAACTCCAATTAAGCGCGGAAACATCAATGAAACAAAAATTCAGATAGCTCATGAAAATAATTACCGAAAAATTGTTTCAGATTTAGAATCTAAAAATAAAAACATCTACACGTACCAATTAAAGAGTGCTAAAGGTCTAACAGTCGTAATAAAAGGTATAGACTCTAGCGTGGATCCAGAAGAGGTCAAGTCTGGCCTTGAAAATAGTGGCTACAAGGTGAAAAATGTCTCAAACATTAAAAATAGAGAAAAAATCCCCCAACCAATATTTAGGGTCGAGTTACAGCCAGATGGCATAAAAATAAAAAAGAATGAAGCACATCCAATATATGACTTAAAGTACTTGTTGCATCGAAGAGTTACTGTTGAGCTTCCACATGCCTGAACTGCCAAGAATTTGGGCACACGAAGACTTATTGCAAGTTGCCTACAGTCTGCGTTGTATGTTGTGAGTTACACAGTACTGCTAACTGTGATAAAATAAAAGGTGATATCAAGGCGAAAAAATGTGGCAATTGTGGCGGAAATCACACTGCCAACTATAGAGGCTGCCCCCTTTACTCGTTTTTTAAGAATTCATCAACCAAAAAAACCAATGCTACTCCCGCTCAACCTAAAACCCCTATTAACTATCCACAGTTACCTCAACCGTCCACCAGTCAAAATCAATTTTCAAACATTTTCAAGTCTAACGCGACTAGTGCTCAACAACAAGCTAACAACAAATTTTCATACGCTAGTATTTTAAAAAGCAATCAGAGTACGGCGCAAAAAACCGTAAATGTAAATGAAGATTCGGGGTATAATTTTAGTCGTATTGAAACCTCAATTGAGAGCTTAATACACACTGTAAATACATTTACTCTCAACATGTCCTGTATGATGCAGGAAATGTTGAAAATGCAGTCTACCTTGTTGCAGGCTGTACTAAGCAAACCATGAACTTAAAAATCTGTTTTTGGAACGCAAACGGCATCTGCCAACATAAAAACGAAATAGAATATTTTCTTCAGGATAAACAAATCGATGTTATGCTTATCTCAGAAACTCATTTGACATCTCGAAGCTGTTTCAGAATTAGTGGATATAATTTTTACGACACCAAGGATCCCCGTGGCAGAGCTTGTGGTGGTTCGGGAATCCTAATAAAAACGCGAATAAAACACCACCTGTTGAATGATTTTTGTGAAGATTATCTTCAAGCAACGAACATCTGCATCGAAACTTACTATCAAAAACTTGTAATATCATCTGTCTATTCGCCCCCCAGATTCTCAATTACCGAGAGTCAATATACGGCTTTTTATAAATCACTGGGCCTCCGTTTTCTAGCAGCTGGCGACTACAATGCTAAACACACATTTTGGGGTTCACGTTTAATCACACCTAAGGGACGAATTTTATTCGACACACTATCTAAAATGGGTTTGAATGTAGTTTCAAGTGGACAGCCAACATATTGGCCAACAGATCGACAAAAAAATCCTGATGTTATCGACTTTGGAATTGTGAAAGGCGTGCCCAGCGAGATGGTTGAAGTTGAAGCATCTTTGGACTTATCTTCAGACCACTCGCCTACAATTGTCACTATTTACTCACACACAACATGTGATTTAGCGACGACATCTGCACGTATTAACTGGCTGAAATACAGAAAATATCTGAGTGCTCATTGCTCGGAAAAAATGCCGCTGAGAACACCTTCAGACATAGATGATTCTCTCAGGTTGTTTGAAGCGCATGTTAAACAAGCTGCTTTTAATGCTACTTCAAATGAAATAAACCAACCAGTGAGATTTAACAATATTTTTTCTGTAGATATAGAAAGGCTATTGACTGAAAAACGGAGAGCTCGACGAGAATGGCAGCGCTACAGATCGCCCCAGCTAAAATTAAGGCTTAAGGAGTGTACCAAGCAGCTTAGGAAAGTTTTGCAAACTCAAAAAACAGCTTCCCTTCAAAAATTCCTTCAAGAGCTAGATGCAACACCACAAACAGATTATTCACTGTGGCGTGCAGCCAGAGGACTAAAAAGGCCAGTGATATGCAAACCCCCATTACGAGCCCCAAATGGTGACTGGGCAAAAACTGATGCTGAAAAAGGTGCACTTTTTGTTAAACACTTAGAAAAAGTTTTCACTCCGAATATTTCTGCTGATATTGTTGAACTGCCACCAGTCGTCTCTTTACCAGAAATACCGATGAGATTTAACATGACGGAGATTGAAAATACTATTACTAGTCTTAACACCAGAAAAGCCCCAGGTGTCGACAAAATAAGCAACAAAATGCTTCAAGAATTGCCTTACACTGCAAAAAGAATAATACTATTCATTTTTAACAGTATTCTACGCCTAGAACACTATCCTAAAGAATGGAAGGTTTCGCTAATTACTATGATACCAAAGCCCGGCAAGGATCATACAAAAGTTGAATCCTATCGGCCTATTAGTTTACTGTCTAACATTTCAAAACTATTTGAAAAGCTGCATATGAGCAAGCTGATACCTATAGTGACTAGTGATGGATGTATTCCAGATCATCAATTCGGTTTTCGCAGACAACATAACACAATTGAACAAACTCACAGACTTGTGAATGTCGTTAGAGACACTTTTGAAAAAAAAGAAATACTGCTCTGCGCTCTTCATTGATGTTGCACAAGCCTTCGACAAAGTATGGCAGGAAGGTCTATTCAACAAATTAACACAAAATCTACCAGCAAACATCGTAAAGCTTTTAAAAAGCTATTTAATAGAACGTAAATTTGTAGTTAGGGAAGGCAATTTTTTAAGCCCTCCGCAGTCGATTGAAGCCGGAGTCCCTCAAGGCAGTATCTTCGGACCCTTACTTTATTTAATATATGCCTCTGACTTACCGTTAAGCAGTAACATTCATACATCAACATTTGCGGATGATACAGCCTTTCTAAGCGTTCACGAAAATCCTGTAGAAGCTTCCCGCAACTTACAAGAATATATATCCAAACTGGAAAAATGGCTCAAACAATGGCGTATAAAAGTTAACGAGCAGAAATGTGCACACGTCACTTTTACGTTGCGCAGGGAAACATGCCCGCCTATAAAAATTAACACCGAGACTATACCACAACACACTGTAGTCAAATATCTAGGCGTTCATCTTGATTGTCGTTTAACATGGAAATGGCATATAGACACAAAGTTAACACAAATGAAACTAAAAGCAGCCCAAATGAATTGGCTTATTGGAAGAAACTCTATACTAAGCCTTGACTGTAAACTTCTCTTATACAACGCGATCCTGAAACCAATATAGTCCTATGGAATCCAGTTATGGGGCACTGCCTCAGCATCGAATGTCGAAAGAATTCAAAGGCGACAGAATAAAATTTTACGTACAATAACAGCAGCCCCCTGGTATGTCAGAAACCATCGAATTCATAAAGACCTAGACGTTCCGTTGGTGAAGACAGTATTTTCAAATCACGCGAAAATATATATAAAAAAACTTGAGTTGCACCCAAATCCACTTGCGCGCAATATTCTTCATTATAGAGGCCCACCCGGCTGAAAAGAAGGGATACTCTTTTTCTCAGCCGTTCACGAGAGATGTAAAACAACAAAAATTAACCGTTGAAATTAAAAATTTTGTTTAGCATTGGTTAAACTTATATTTAATATTTTTTAGATTTAAGATTTGAAAAACTTATTGATAACTCAATTTAAATAATTAAAGATTCAATAAATAATAAAATTATCAAAAAAAAAAAAAAAAATATATTTGTATTATCTGGATGGAGGGTGATGAAAACATTTTTATAAAACTTACGTATTCAGGGAGTTGCACCAAGGAACTTCGGTTTAGTAGATTGGCACTCTAACCACCTCACTACTACACCTTACTATAGTATACATGTTAGCAGCCAGTTTAAGAAGATGATTTATTGTAGCACAAAAAAATTATGAAATAATTGTTCCTATGTTGATTTATATGTATGAAATAACAAGCAAGCTAATGAAATCAAGAAGATATTCTTATTAAAAAAATTAAGAAGATGATTTACTAAAATCAAGAAGAAACCCGTTTTGAAAAAAACAATAAGACGACCTAATGAAATCAATAAGAAATCCCTTTTATTTACAATTCATATGAAAACCTAATAGAATCAAGAAGTTTTTCTCTATGGATTGTTTTTTTGGTGCCAAAAATAACGGAAATTGGGTAAAAAAAATGTAAATAACAAGTTTTCTTCTTGATTTTATGTGGTTTCCTTATTGAAAAAATTATTAAGATTTACCACATAAAAACAATAAGGAATCTCTTCGAAAAAATCTTCGCTTCTTTCTGCTGGGATACCCCTTACCCTAAAAGCGTTTCATAGAGAAAATCTTATTGATTCTATTAGGCAGTTTTGGCTCTGTGTACAAACTTGCAAACTTTTAGAAGCTGAAAATTTAAATTTTAAGATATGAAGACTTTTTAGAAGTAAAATAGAAATGTATATTATGAAGGGTAAAAATATAACCAGAATGTAAATATGCAACTAACACTCACCTATCCAAAGTATAATTTTAGAAGAATTCCAAAAAATATTGAAGAAAACCAAACCTATTACAAAAATTTCTATTTGAGCATTTAATAATTTATACGATTTTTTTTGCTTTGTTTCTCTCAGTGTATTGCATTGTTATTGAAAATAACATTGAGCTCTCTTAACACATTTACAAAACACTTCAGTTGGCATTGAAAATCATTTAATTATAAAAGGCAATTGTTGTCAGGCAGGCACAGTCAGATACACATACAAATACAAAAACATAAGCTTGCATGCAAGAGCAAAACATCCCAGCAAACAAGCGAACTCTATTTAAATAGAGAATGAATTTCTTTACAACTCTGTTTTGAAACATTAAACGTTAGAGTTTAATTTGTAAATAGTTTGAGAAACTAAGTTTTCTTTTTGCTGCGAAATAATGTTCTTCGTGCTGTTCTGCATCAAAGTGCCGGAGTCCATTACTTTAAGTGTAAAAATTAAAAAATTTATATACAATGTTTGTTGGGATTATTGTAGAACGAGCCAATGGTGGTAAAATGCGAAAATGTATCGTGTGTAGAAACTTTTAAACAAGAACAACAAAAATGTTTTTCGATTACAGTCATTTTACATCAACAGTATTAACAAAAGTATTTTTCCAATTTTTGTTTCCTTTTTTTCTTGTTAAAGTTTCGAAAATTTTTACAAATAAAATGTTTGGAAAAATAATTTACAAATTTTTGAACACAAAAGACTGGCTTTCGTTTGTAAAAAAAAAAAGAAAAACTTCTCTTTGTAGTTTTGTCTACGGCCAACTTAAAAGTACTAAATTTAAGACTTTAAACACTAATTGAGCAATTGAAAATGCAGTCATTATATTTTTAGTTGAAGAAGTGATAGTTAAAAAAGTGTACAGTAGAAGTAAATTATGAACGAAGCAAATTCTTCAGCCACATGTACGGGTACTCGTATCATATTAAATATTCAGAATTCCAACAAAAACTTGTAAGATAAGAAGATATTGAAAACTTTGCGAGAGACAAAAATAACGTAATTTTTTCACAAACTTTTCAATTATACCACTTTAATTAATGTTCTGTTCTGTGTTTTTTTTTTTCTAACAGAATTACCTACACACTCAGTTGCTAATGTATGTGTGTATGTATGCATCTGTTGTGTGTAACAACCACATCCATATTTAACATTCATGTCTGACTATTTGAGTCCATTAAAATTTTAAGCAAAATACAAAATTTATGTACAAAAGAAGACAGACAGACACAAAGACAACCACGCATGCTAAAACAAAATATTGTTTAAGTTTATTTGCATTAGTATGAGTGTTTAAATGCATTCTGTACTTATGTATGCGTTTATATGTGTATTTTCCATTGTAAATTCCTTGCAAAACAAATTAAACTGCATTGCAAATGTCAAACGAAGCATATAATACGACAAACTTTCGTATAAAGTCGTTCGTTCAATTCGTACGAACACAAAAACATTTAAGAACAAATCCACACTCATACAGTCAACCAAACAACCACATTTACATTCAATTTCGTTGTTGCCGTCGTGTAGCCAAATTACGTACCGTTATGACGGTATTAGTTTAACAGTGTCCCAGCAGATGATTGCATGTTTGCATTTGCGTTGGCTGTGAGTGTGCGTGCTCGTGTGTGTACATGTTTTCGTAACAAAATGCAGTTTGCAGCTGCAATATTATCAACAACTTGGAATTTTACATATTAAAAGTTTAACATTTTAGTGTTTTCATGCGTGTTTTGGTATTTTGACAATTTCCAAACTGGGAAACGATAAACATTTTATAAATAATTGTTACAACTTCTCTTCCACTTTTGAAAAGTGTTTTTTAATGTAATGCAGGTATGCATATTTTCATTTTATTTCTATTTAAAGCTAGATTTGGGTAAAAAATATTAAAGAGTGAAAATGTTTGTTTTACACAAAACATTAATTTTTTTAGGATTCAATTAAAAAAAAGCATATTTAACAAATTAACCCAAAATGTTTTATACTTTTTCACACGTCAAGCGATTTCAATTATTTCTTAAAGAGAAATCTTACTTTTATTATTTATTCTTGTGTGTTTGGTGAACGTACAACTAGCTCTGCATTAAATGAAAAAGGGGACAATTTTATCAAAATGGGACAATATTAATTGACTGCTGTCGCCACATTACCAACAGTGGACTTTTCTGCGAAAATGCCCATATCACAGTGGAGCCATTGTCCTTCATACAGAATACAAAAATTTTGCAGATCAATCGGTTTCTATTTCTTCAAAATGACAGACGGTGATCATTACATAAAATTTTAGTTATAATTTCGAAATTCCAGTCTAGATTATGAAAATTTTCTGTGCACATTCGAAATTTCGAACTCGACTTCTAATATTACAAAATTGTATTTTTTTTTTTTTTTTGTGCGCCAGCTCTAATTAAAACCAAAGTGCTGATATAATATGTGGCATCAATTTAATTAAACACAAATTTATGAATACAAATAGATTTGTTTTTTTGTTTGTCTGAAGCTACAAAAACTAAAATTAATCGAACTATTTAATGTGACATTTTTGAAATAATCGTATTCTTATTTCGTTAGAAGAATGTTGGTACAAAATCTAATACAGTTTCAATTTCAATAAGGATAATATACTTGAAATGTTATACTTTACTTTAGCCATTCAATATAATAATTGAAAATATTTGTTGATCCATTAAATCAATTTCAAATAAGTTTAATACATTACGAACATCCTTTAATTCATTCTCTATTAGGAATTCATAAATTAAAAAAAGGGAATATTCATAAACAGTAAAGATTTTTGAAAATGGCTACAAAGATGCAGGACTTAAAGTATTAATATTGACTATTAACAACGTTGAGATTTTACTGTAAGACACAGAGCCATAACCGAAAGACAAGCAGACCAATATACGCATTTTAGATGCTACAAAAGGATTATCATCCTTCTTAACATCCATTATTTATTTAGTCTGTGTGTTTGTGTACGAGATTGTGTTCGTGTGTACAGATCAAAGCGCACACAAGCTTTGCTCTACAATAGGGTATTTTGTTACAACAACGGCAATAACATTATGCCCAAAGGATATCCGACATGGTCTGCCACCAGCATTTCAGGAATGTGAAATATTCAATTATTAAAATTAATATCAACTTTTAATACTAAACAATAACAAAAGAAAACAAAGCAGATTGTAAACATTTTGGAATTACAGCCAAAAATAAAAATAAATAATAAAAAATATATAAATAAACGATTGAGCACAAAAGGACAACAAATGAAAGAGAAATGCTTGATGTTGGTTGAAGTAGAGTATTTAAAAAATTGTTGTGAAAATTATCAAAAACATTTAGAAACTCCCATCTGTTGTGGACCTACTGGCCCTACTGCGAATTTTACAATTTTTTTTTTCGTTGGCACTGACGACAGACATTAAATAACATTTAGTCAGACGTTCAAACTTTATTTAAGCGTAAGAAAAATAAAATTATAAATTAAAAATTTCAAACAATCAAACACTTTTGCATGCAACAGGAACAAGGAACTGAGGAGTAATGAAACTAAAAATGGTTTTGCTTGTCTGTGTGTGTGTTACAACAGAAAGCTCTGCTTATGCATTTGCTTGTGTAAAAGATCTATTTGATAATAATGAAAAATAAATCAGTCATTTTTATTATTTAAAAGGATATTAAAATATATTAAGAGTGTATAAAATCTGTGGAAAGATAAGCTGTAAAATATGAAAATGATTCAAAAGGCAACGAAGAAATTAAAAGAAAATAATAAAAGAAACGTCACTACTAATCCCTTTTTGTTTTTCCTTTTATATAAAAAGATAAATTACACAGAAATTTTAAATTTGTTCAGTACCACCAACTAATCCAGTGAATATTTTTTATTTGAAAAATCTCAGAAAATAGTTTTTATATGTGAACGTTTTTTTTTTTATTCTTTTCGTGCCCTTTTTACACTAAAAATCTTATTCACATCTATTTTTTTTTTTTTTTTGATATTTTTATTATTGTTTTAGGGCTAATTCTCGAATTCGCTTGTGAGGAAGTTTTAAAACTTTTTGCGTTGTCTTATATGACATCTAATAAAATGTATCGAAATTTCTTAGATACTGATCGCATTTTACGAATTTCTACTTGTTAGCAAATAAGCAATCGAAATTTTAATTTTTGAACAAAATAAGAAAGGCAAAATTATGGTCCAATTAAATACACATCTTTGCTAAAGACAAGTGTTAGTGAATGCTAATGTTTGTATCTGAAAATGATAACTTTTTATTCAAAATATTCATACCGTTGACCTTTTTTAATAAAATGTCCTCCTTACTATTACTAATTTATGCTTTAGAAGAATCCTAAATGGAGTGTTCACATGTAACAGAGAAGAAAGCTTCGAAATAAAAATTATTTAGATTTCCTTAAAGTTACTCGTAAATATTCTTAGAAATAAAAATAAATTAATTTAAACTAAACTTGCAAATAAAATCAATAATTGTATCATCGCATCGCATCAAAAGTTTTCAAAACCAAAATTTACTGGTTTTGGGTTTCACAAACACACACACCCATAGATACGAACTCACTATATAACACTAAAGCCAACAATATTTGCTAATACTAATGGCGATAATAACTAGATCTTTTCACTCATTAAATGATTCTCTACTCGACACGACGAATCATCTTCACTTGTTGGATATTTTTAGTTTTATTATTTTTTCTTCTAAGAAGGAAGAAGGAAGACAAAACAAAAATGGAAGAAGAAAAAAAAATGAAATTACTAAGACTGTTGGAGTATATAAATAAAGTTGGGAAAACTCTGATTTAAGCTTAAAACTATACTCACTGACAACTTTTGTACTACGACAATGTCCTGTTGCACATTTACAATGAGAATGTGTCTTACTGTGTGTGTGTGTGTATACAGCTCATTTATAACAAAATAATAAAACAAACAACAACTAAAAAGCATAGAGAATGAAGGAAAAATTAATTCTATGTAAACGAAAAAGTAATAAAAAGAAGGTTTCATCATTTGCGTTTCTACTCACACAAACACACACAATACACAAATACACTCTCAGAGATCAACTCAAATGTATAGTCATTTGTTTAGTTGTATATTGTTTCCATTTCATATCAATGCCATTAAATCTTTTTCTGACCATAATCTTCTAAGGATTCAACTCACTGCTCGCTTTAGTTTCTCTAACCATTTCTATTTATATTTTTCGTAATAAGTTTTGCTTTTTATATAATTCCTTTTTGTACCTGCTTTTTTTGTTACAGTGTAATGTTAAGTTTTACTTACTGGTGTTTAAAAATTAAATCTTGATTAGAAACTTTAATAGAAATCTAAGAATTGCAATCAAGTGCGGACACAAAAAAGTTGTTGTTAGTTTGTTTAGTAATTTTAAAGTTTTATAAAGAAATATAACATTTTTATCAGCAGTAATAAGATTTGTATCTATTTTTGTATAAAAATTTTTATTCTAATAGAAGTTTTGTAAAAATTTAGTTTATTTAGAAAAGTTGCAGGAAATAACTTTTAATTTTAGCATTTATCTGATGTGTTTTATATGTAATTACTTCTATAAATACAGACGAGTTAAAGGGAGGTAGCAAATGCAAATCTTATAACGACATGTAACACATGATTTACGCAAGCAGGCGTATTTTCACAATTGGGGTGTTCACACTGCTGTCATCTCAGTCATATTGTCATAATGTCTTATTATTTTACAATAGTTTAAAAAAATTATTGTTGTGCTTCAAGCATAAATATCATATAATAATAAGATATTTAGAGATATCACTCCTTTATAGCAACGTAGTCATATCTCCAAAAAACTCAAACGCGGCAATTTGCATTTAAAGTTTTCAAAGCGTAAGCATTTATATGGACGGCTTGAGCATGTAAGCGGTTATAACTTGGGCTTAGATAGAGATATGTTTATGCAAATTTTTTTACAAATAAAGAAGGTATTGAGAAACTCTTTTTCGTCAGTAACTGAAAAATTTTGTTTTTTGAGATATGACTATGTTGCAATAAAGGAGCGATATGTTTATGGTTTGTCATAAAACAACAGTAGAAATTTTAGTCGAACAGCTGCAACTCCTTATTCGAGCCGGCGATAATATATATAAGCCTCCGCTACTTTTAAATAATACAAGAATGAAAACAAGGCAAATTTATTACCAAGTATATGCACGACCAAGGCGAATTAATTATAAGGTGGCTGCATTGGCGAATTCACGCGAATTTATAGGCATTTTGTTTCTGTAAACGGCGAATTAATTACCTACGCTGTCAAAATTCTCCATGCATAAAAAATTACATTAAAATGGCGCGGGAAAATATGTTCTAAATTTGACAGTGTAGGTAATGAATAAATTCGCGTAAATTCGCCACTGCATCCACCTTATAATTACTTCGCCTTGAAAGAAAATATGTGTTTGTGTAACTGATCTGCCTGGCAGCTTGTGAACGTTTTTGCCGCCGTCCAAAAAGAGAAGTTCAACTCATGTTACCGGCAACAGCATTTTATTATATTTATTTCAGCAAGTTCGTATAGATAAAAAAAATTTGAAAATTTTAATTGATTTTAGAAAATTTACAGGAAATTTATTGTTTTCATTATGAACAATTAAAAAACATTTACATTTAAGCCCAAATGCAAACGTATGCGCAATAATCCGACTAAAAATGGAACGTTGTTAAACGTTTATCAGCTGGCACAATTATGACATAGCACACTTATTTATGACGGGGAGTTCACAATTATCATATTTTGGTGTAATATTATTTTATGACATATGACTTATGACTGCAGTGTGAATACCCCAAATGTATATCAATATTAGAGTATTGGAATAAATAGGAAATTGTAAACCATTTTAAGAATGCTACACAGAAATTTAATTAAATTTATCAAAATTATTTAATAATTTGTATAAAAATTGTGTGTTACTTTTAAAACTAATATTGATAGTTGATAGTGGTAAACCGATAAGTTGGCTTAGCAGCCAATAAAGTACAACATATAGATTAGCTAACCCATAACAAACAAATTAATTTTTGAAATAAGTTATTAAGTCCTATTTTAGAGATATTTTCCGTAGAAGACATTAAAATAAACGAAGCTGTTACTCACCTCGACTCTTGTTTAAGTTTTTGTCGAATCTTTATTTGCATGAATTGAACATAGTCCAGCGATCTTGTTTTGTTAAAAGCTTAATTTCCATCCACGCATATGTATAAACTTAATTGCGAATTGAGGACATCAATGTTATGACAAAATTTCATCAATAAAGCCAAAGAAATCATAAATCTGATGATAAACGTCATCAAAATAAAGTTTTATCAAGTGCTGCCAATGTCCTGACTGAAACGAAATCAAATTAATACGATATTTTTAATTATTCAATGTATTATTATAATTCTCATAATATTATAAGTAGGTTAGGTTAGGTTAGAAAGGGTACTGTGAAATACACATCCACTCGGAGACCCAATAGGATCCATTTTGATTCTTTTCATTTGTAATTTATTGACTAATTAGTCTCCTTACTGCCAGAGGAGAAACAAAGAGCCATTAAACACCCATAATTTAGCCATTTATTTCCCATGATAAAGCAACTGATATCCTCAAGTTTGCACTTCGCGATATCACTAATGCCCTCATGGAAACGTCTGCCTATGGCGTTGCAGCCTTGGGCAATGACAGATGATATGCTCTATAGTTTCTGGCTCCTCTTCATCTCACACATCCTACAGAAATCCAGAGTGCCATTTCCCATGGTCCTCGCTCTAGCCGAGCAATGGCCAGCCGATGTATATATGGACCTCGAGATTCTACAATCTTCTCTATTCCTCCAGGAATGGTTAGTTCTGCTAATTGCACAATTACTGAGTTCCCTATAATAGTGACCGATTGGAGGTTTAACCGAACTACCATATCTAATGCTGATCCTATTCTTGCCAGCTCATCAGCGATTTCGAATCCCTCAATATTGCAATGTCCTGGTACCCAACATAGCCTAACGCTAAATTTGTCCATAAGCAAGTTGAGAAATAGGCTACACTTGCAGCGCCGCCTGACTGTCAACGTAGAATGCTACCTCCACGCCTTCAGTTACGTCTTCTGTCACTAATTCCGTGGCCCTGAGGATCGCTAGGATCTCAGCCTGAAATACACTACATTCGTTCGGTAGCCTAAAAGACCTACGAATGTCCGTTCCTAAAAAATAGACGCCAGCACCCGTGCTTATTTCCATTTTCGATCCATCTGTAAAGACCGCGCAGCCCTCGTAGAGTCTATCAGATTTGAACCAAAGATTCCTATCCGGAATGACTAGTGAAAGCGCTCTAATAAAATTAGTCTCAACAACCTTGAAGTCCGTAAAACCAGGGGATATGGTCTCCCGTCTGCTAAAACTAATCTTTTTCAAGAGTGATGTATGACCTGTAAATCCTGGCCTTACAAAGCCCGCTTCCGTAAGCCTGAGCAAAATCCTTGCCACCGTTCTCAACGCAAATTCTTTAATGGGAAGTAGGTGAAGGATGACGTCCAAGGCAGCCTGAGGGGTGCTCCTCTAGGCCCCAGTAATACCCAGCGAAGTACACCTCTGGACCCTAGCAAGCAGCTTTCTATGGCCTTCTTTCCCCAACGCCTCCCTCCATACGACTCAACCATAAGAAATCACCGGCCTGACAACCGATGTATAAATCCAATTTACCACCTTCGGTTGCAGACCCCAGTTCCTCCCAATGGAATTCCTGCATCTATAGTAGGCATTGAGCCCTTTCTTGAGCCTTTGTTGTATGTTTATTTTCCAAAAAAGTTTGCTATCTAGGAAAACACCGAAATATTTGGTCTCCTTTGCCTCCTTATAAGTAAGTTTGTATAAACAATTACTTTATGTTATAACAAATTAATTAATTATGTTATAAATAATTAATAATATCTGTGACTTCGTTCGCGCTACATGTAGATGAAGGCATGAACAATATATATACTTAATTTATGGAAGAAAGAACGAGGTACATACCAAAATACCAACGCTTTTTTATTTTACATCCCACAATGTTAGTGTAAAAATAAATTGTATAACAAAACAAAAAGTACCAATAGCCAATACCAGCATTTCTTTTTTATTTTGTCCCGTCCGAAAGTACACTGCAAAAAAAAAACATAAAGTACCATAAATATTAATTTGTCCTATTTTTAGCCCCTTTAAAAAGAGTACTTTATTTTAATCTGGTTCACATGATATCCGTCTAGAAATGAGATGGAATTGTACCTATCAAGAACTTGGTCCTTATTTTGATGTTAGTACTTTTTGCGGCCGAAATATTTTGGATAGGAACTTGGCCATATTCTCACATTTGTGTTTTTAATCGGATATCTTATTAATACAGATATATAAATACATACTTATGTTGCAACAAATAAAATTACATTTTTCATGATGATGAATGTAGTTTTACAAGTATATACGAATACAAGCAATATTACAATCTTACTGCAAATAAAATATTGTCAGAATTCAGCAATGATTGAATGAATTTTAAATGAAGATACGAATACACACACACATACAAATAACTAAAGTAAAGCTCTTTTTCATATGAAAACCTTAAACCAGAAAATGAAGTATTTTGTTAACACTTTCCTTAACGCTTCATATTATTTTCTTTTTTGAGCCACTATCACACACACACACATATATACGTATTTCGGAAAACTTGAGATTTTCTTAACAAAATACCAACCAGAGGAAAGGAAACATCATTATATTTTTTATGTGAAATATTTTCATAAAGTTGAAAAATAAAAAAAAAAAATATTGTTTTCATGGTTGTACAAATTTGAGATTTTGTATTTTTTATTTTTCATTTTTGATCTCAGTTCGTTATTTAGTTTTGATCAGGCATGTTAAATGAGACAAACCAAAAATAAAATAATATAAAAAGAAATATGGCAGAAAATCATTTCAATTTTATGTTTATTTCCGTTACGAAAACCATGTCGAGCATGAGGAATAAGTTGTACGAGTGACATTGTGAAACTGTTCAACGGCAAATGGAAAAATAGAAATGAATTTTTCTTTTTAACGGAAGCTTAGAACATCGAATTTACACATTTGTTCTTTTTTTTCTGCAAATTCAATAATAATTTAGTTTGCAAATAAGCGTAAATTTTTCATTAATCATTATTTTCCGAAATATTGGTTTGAAAGAAGTTTTTGATTGTTTGTATTTTGTAAAGAAAAACGTTGATTTTGCAGAGCATTAAATTCTAATTGACATACATACTTCATTTCTATCTTGTCAGAAAGTAGCAGCTGATCTGTCATTCTCTTTAAAATTACATTAAATTCATTATAACGTGCCAGCGAATATGAAAATAAATCAAATTTCGCATCAAAACCTTCAAAACTTTCAAGATGTTTATTTGTTTCTTATTTTAAAACTCCATTGATTTTTTTTTGGTATATTTGTGTGTAAATGTTTGTGATTAAAAGTAAAATTTCTATATAATGAATTTTAATACACCCATAAATAGCTAAACAATATTGTTATGAATTTTGATGCGATTTAACATATTTGCATTTTAAAAGAATCTTTTTATAATCCCCTACCACTCGTTTATTTTGTAGGTTTTTATATGTGGTTTTTCTTCAAATCCAAAAGTTTACAACAATAGCAAACAAAAACAAATTTATATCCTCATAAAAAATTAAAGGATTTGGTGGTTAAATAAAAATATACTCGTCGTCGTTCCCGAAAATTTTATTCATTTTCAATAACTCTCAGGTTGTGCTTCCTGCTGAAATGTTCGTGTTTAATAAAAGAAACTGTTGTAGCTTTTAAAAAAAATCCGGGAAAAAAAACAGATTATAATCCAATACTGGCAACATCATTATTATCACCTCCAGTATAAGGGAACAGTAAAAAAAGGACACAAAAATAACATAGAAAAAGTAGAAAAAACAACATATTTGGCTGTTAATAACAAAATACAATAAGTAAATCACAATATAAACATGCTCGCATCTACTGTAACCACAACATTTACTGCTTTAAAGGAATAAAAAATAAAACACACCAATCCATACGAAACACTCAACCAAACATTTACCACAAGGATACAACGACAACAAAAATATTTCATTCCAACTTATGCAAATAATTTTAAGCACAAATAGCGGCTTCCTAAAATAATAATTCAAAAAACCAGATAAAAATCATACACGCCCATACACACACACACACACACACAAACAAACATACACGCACAGGCAAAGAAACCCAAACAAACTTTACCATTGCATATTTTATTAAACTGAATCAAAGAAAAACCTACCAAATTCATCTACATTCATCAGTTGAGCATCGACTTAAAAGGTTACAGTTCCTTAGAATTACGACTAAAGTATCGATTTGGTTGAAGGCGGCATAAAAGAAGTAGCGAAGGTGAGCAGGGTGGGGGCTAAAATTTAAAATTACTTTTCTTTTATAAGAGCTTTTGGTGTTTGCCAATGGCTCATACGAGGGTTAAATCTAAATTTTCGTCAAATTTGTTTAATGCTCTAGATAGAAAAGAAATGGAATTTATCATCGGAAGTAGTATTCGCTGACAGGAGCAGTTGTAGCTTTAACAGTTAATACGAAAGGGATCTGTCGATTTGACATACCATGGTCAAAGGACTGAAATTGACTTGCTTGGCCTGTGTCACTAACTATGATTTGTGCATCATTATTACACAAAATTCATCAGGAGACCTCATTTTCAAATTCTCTTTGCCGCTTAATGTGTTGGAAAAAATAAATGAACTTTTTCGGGATATTTTTAACAAAAAGAAAAATTGAGGTCTATTGATATAATCTTTATAATCTTTTATAACCTTTATCGGGAATAAAAGTTCACGTAAAGTGTGTTGGCTTTCCCTAAAATTACTGCTAAAATACTACACCTTTAATGTTTTTAGTAAAATCGGTTAATAATAGAAATATTCTATGCAACGTTTTTAAATTTGTAGGCGTTTATTTTTAAAAATGCGACATGAGCTCGAGTACTAAGCAAACTATGTCTAAGGACCTGAGTAATCAATATCATAAATTTCTTTCATGTAAATTAGTGTTGCATTGTATTAATTGTTGTTGGACTGTCACTAATAACTATTCCGACTGCGATTGATACTGATTCAAGTTAATGTACAAAACAGTTAGCAGAAATGTCGGCATAGTTAAACAATTAATAAAATAAATTCCTGCTCATAATGCTTAAGAAAGTTAATGCTTATAATTAACACCAGAGGCGCTGCAACACTGATCTAAACATTAAAAACATGCAATAGCAGAGTTGCAAAAGAATTAAGTCTCCACAAATCATCAATACATCTATATTTTCATGTGTGTGAAGTTAAATTTAAATTTAACTAGCAAAGATTTCAACCAAAAATTTTAGTCAAGCCAATTTTGCAGTTAACAGAGCACTGTTAAGCACTTAACAGTTGCTGTAAAAGTTGATGAAACTCATTTCGGATGAATATAAGTGGTCATTATGGGAAAATGGTGATGTATAGGAATATCACACTATACACAAATGGTAGTCCAGGGGGTCGACTATCATGCAGAAAAGGTGAGATATCTGTAATAATCTTGGGACTTTAAAAAAATGCGGATTTAAAAAAAAAATTCTGGACAAGATTAGTGGTTTTTATGGAAAAATGGTGATGTATAGGAATATCACACTATACACAAATGGTAGTCCAGGGGGTCAACTATCATGCAGAAAAGGTGAGATATCTGTAATAATCTTGGGACTTTAAAAAAATGCAAATTTAAATTTTCATATGAAAAAAATTTCTGGAGGAGATTAGTGGATTTTATGGAAAAATGGTGATGTATAGGAATATCACACTATACACAAATGGTAGTTCAGGGGGTCGACTATCATGCAGAAAAGGTGAGATATCTGTAATAATCTTGGGACTTTAAAAAAATGCGGATTTAAAAAAAAAATTCTGGACAAGATTAGTGGATTTTATGGAAAAATGGTGATGTATAGGAATATCACACTATACACAAATGGTAGTCCAGGGGGTCGACTATCATGCAGAAAAGGTGAGATATCTGTAATAATCTTGGGACTTTAAAAAAATGCAAATTTAAATTTTCATATGAAAAAAATTTCTGGAGGAGATTAGTGGATTTTATGGAAAAATGGTGATGTATAGGAATATCACACTATACACAAATGGTAGTCCAGGGGGTCGACTATCATGCAGAAAAGGTGAGATATCTGTAATAATCTTGGGACTTTAAAAAAATGCAAATTTAAATTTTCATATGAAAAAAATTTCTGGAGGAGATTAGTGGATTTTATGGAAAAATGGTGATGTATAGGAATATCACACTATACACAAATGGTAGTCCAGGGGGTCGACTATCATGCAGAAAAGGTGAGATATCTGTAATAATCTTGGGACTTTAAAAAAATGCAAATTTAAATTTTCATATGAAAAAAATTTCTGGAGGAGATTAGTGGATTTTATGGAAAAATGGTGATGTATAGGAATATCACACTATACACAAATGGTAGTCCAGGGGGTCGACTATCATGCAGAAAAGGTGAGATATCTGTAATAATCTTGGGACTTTAAAAAAATGCAAATTTAAATTTTCATATGAAAAAAATTTCTGGAGAAGATTAGTGGATTTTATGGAAAAATGGTGATGTATAGGAATATCACACTATACACAAATGGTAGTCCAGGGGGTCGACTATCATGCAGAAAAGGTGAGATATCTGTAATAATCTTGGGACTTTAAAAAAATGCAAATTTAAATTTTCATATGAAAAAAATTTCTGGAGGAGATTAGTGGATTTTATGGAAAAATGGTGATGTATAGGAATATCACACTATACACAAATGGTAGTCCAGGGGGTCGACTATCATGCAGAAAAGGTGAGATATCTGTAATAATCTTGGGACTTTAAAAAAATGCAAATTTAAATTTTCATATGAAAAAAATTTCTGGAGAAGATTAGTGGATTTTATGGAAAAATGGTGATGTATAGGAATATCACACTATACACAAATGGTAGTCCAGGGGGTCGACTATCATGCAGAAAAGGTGAGATATCTGTAATAATCTTGGGACTTTAAAAAAATGCAAATTTAAATTTTCATATGAAAAAAATTTCTGGAGAAGATTAGTGGATTTTATGGAAAAATGGTGATGTATAGGAATATCACACTATACACAAATGGTAGTCCAGGGGGTCGACTATCATGCAGAAAAGGTGAGATATCTGTAATAATCTTGGGACTTTAAAAAAATGCAAATTTAAATTTTCATATGAAAAAAATTTCTGGAGGAGATTAGTGGATTTTATGGAAAAATGGTGATGTATAGGAATATCACACTATACACAAATGGTAGTCCAGGGGGTCGACTATCATGCAGAAAAGGTGAGATATCTGTAATAATCTTGGGACTTTAAAAAAATGCAAATTTAAATTTTCATATGAAAAAAATTTCTGGAGGAGATTAGTGGATTTTATGGAAAAATGGTGATGTATAGGAATATCACACTATACACAAATGGTAGTCCAGGGGGTCAACTATCATGCAGAAAAGGTGAGAGGTGAGGCATTTTTTTAAAGTCCCAAGATTATTACAGATATCTCACCTTTTCTGCATGATAGTCGACCCCCTGGACTACCATTTGTGTATAGTGTGATATTCCTATACATCACCATTTTTCCATAAAATCCACTAATCTCCTCCAGAAATTTTTTTCATATGAAAATTTAAATTTGCATTTTTTTAAAGTCCCAAGATTATTACAGATATCTCACCTTTTCTGCATGATAGTTGACCCCCTGGACTACCATTTGTGTATAGTGTGATATTCCTATACATCACCATTTTTCCATAAAAACCACTAATCTTGTCCAGAATTTTTTTTTAAATCCGCATTTTTTTAAAGTCCCAAGATTATTACAGATATCTCACCTTTTCTGCATGATAGTCGACCCCCTGGACTACCATTTGTGTATAGTGTGATATTCCTATACATCACCATTTTTCCATAAAATCCACTAATCTCCTCCAGAAATTTTTTTCATATGAAAATTTAAATTTGCATTTTTTTAAAGTCCCAAGATTATTACAGATATCTCACCTTTTCTGCATGATAGTCGACCCCCTGGACTACCATTTGTGTATAGTGTGATATTCCTATACATCACCATTTTTCCATAAAATCCACTAATCTTCTCCAGAAATTTTTTTCATATGAAAATTTAAATTTGCATTTTTTTAAAGTCCCAAGATTATTACAGATATCTCACCTTTTCTGCATGATAGTCGACCCCCTGGACTACCATTTGTGTATAGTGTGATATTCCTATACATCACCATTTGTCCATAAAAACCACTAATCTTGTCCAGAATTTTTTTTTTTAAATCCGCATTTTTTTAAAGTCCCAAGATTATTACAGATATCTCACCTTTTCTGCATGATAGTCGACCCCCTGGACTACCATTTGTGTATAGTGTGATATTCCTATACATCACCATTTTTCCATAAAATCCACTAATCTCCTCCAGAAATTTTTTTCATATGAAAATTTAAATTTGCATTTTTTTAAAGTCCCAAGATTATTACAGATATCTCACCTTTTCTGCATGATAGTCGACCCCCTGGACTACCATTTGTGTATAGTGTGATATTCCTATACATCACCATTTTTCCATAAAATCCACTAATCTTCTCCAGAAATTTTTTTCATATGAAAATTTAAATTTGCATTTTTTTAAAGTCCCAAGATTATTACAGATATCTCACCTTTTCTGCATGATAGTCGACCCCCTGGACTACCATTTGTGTATAGTGTGATATTCCTATACATCACCATTTGTCCATAAAAACCACTAATCTTGTCCAGAATTTTTTTTTTTAAATCCGCATTTTTTTAAAGTCCCAAGATTATTACAGATATCTCACCTTTTCTGCATGATAGTCGACCACCTGGACTACCATTTGTGTATAGTGTGATATTCCTATACATCACCATTTTTCCATAAAAGCCACTAATCTCCTCCAGAAATTTTTTTCATACGAAAATTTAAATTTGCATTTTTTTAAAGTCCCAAGATTATTACAGATATCTCACCTTTTCTGCATGATAGTCGACCCCCTGGACTACCATTTGTGTATAGTGTGATATTCCTATACATCACCATTTTTCCATAAAATCCACTAATCTCCTCCAGAAATTTTTTTCATATGAAAATTTAAATTTGCATTTTTTTAAAGTCCCAAGATTATTACAGATATCTCACCTTTTCTGCATGATAGTCGACCCCCTGGACTACCATTTGTGTATAGTGTGATATTCCTATACATCACCATTTTTCCATAAAATCCACTAATCTTGTCCAGAATTTTTTTTTTAAATCCGCATTTTTTTAAAGTCCCAAGATTATTACAGATATCTCACCTTTTCTGCATGATAGTCGACCCCCTGAACTACCATTTGTGTATAGTGTGATATTCCTATACATCACCATTTTTCCATAAAATCCACTAATCTCCTCCAGAAATTTTTTTCATATGAAAATTTAAATTTGCATTTTTTTAAAGTCCCAAGATTATTACAGATATCTCACCTTTTCTGCATGATAGTCGACCCCCTGGACTACCATTTGTGTATAGTGTGATATTCCTATACATCACCATTTTTCCATAAAATCCACTAATCTCCTCCAGAAATTTTTTTCATATGAAAATTTAAATTTGCATTTTTTTAAAGTCCCAAGATTATTACAGATATCTCACCTTTTCTGCATGATAGTTGACCCCCTGGACTACCATTTGTGTATAGTGTGATATTCCTATACATCACCATTTTTCCATAAAAACCACTAATCTTGTCCAGAATTTTTTTTTAAATCCGCATTTTTTTAAAGTCCCAAGATTATTACAGATATCTCACCTTTTCTGCATGATAGTCGACCCCCTGGACTACCATTTGTGTATAGTGTGATATTCCTATACATCACCATTTTTCCATAAAATCCACTAATCTCCTCCAGAAATTTTTTTCATATGAAAATTTAAATTTGCATTTTTTTAAAGTCCCAAGATTATTACAGATATCTCACCTTTTCTGCATGATAGTTGACCCCCTGGACTACCATTTGTGTATAGTGTGATATTCCTATACATCACCATTTTTCCATAAAATCCACTAATCTCCTCCAGAAATTTTTTTCATATGAAAATTTAAACTTGCATTTTTTTAAAGTCCCAAGATTATTACAGATATCTCACCTTTTCTGCATGATAGTTGACCCCCTGGACTACCATTTGTGTATAGTGTGATATTCCTATACATCACCATTTTTCCATAAAATCCACTAATCTCCTCCAGAAATTTTTTTCATATGAAAATTTAAATTTGCATTTTTTTAAAGTCCCAAGATTATTACAGATATCTCACCTTTTCTGCATGATAGTCGACCCCCTGGACTACCATTTGTGTATAGTGTGATATTCCTATACATCACCATTTTTCCATAAAATCCACTAATCTCCTCCAGAAATTTTTTTCATATGAAAATTTAAATTTGCATTTTTTTAAAGTCCCAAGATTATTACAGATATCTCACCTTTTCTGCATGATAGTCGACCCCCTGGACTACCATTTGTGTATAGTGTGATATTCCTATACATCACCATTTTTCCATAAAATCCACTAATCTTCTCCAGAAATTTTTTTCATATGAAAATTTAAATTTGCATTTTTTTAAAGTCCCAAGATTATTACAGATATCTCACCTTTTCTGCATGATAGTCGACCCCCTGGACTACCATTTGTGTATAGTGTGATATTCCTATACATCACCATTTTTCCATAAAATCCACTAATCTCCTCCAGAAATTTTTTTCATATGAAAATTTAAATTTGCATTTTTTTAAAGTCCCAAGATTATTACAGATATCTCACCTTTTCTGCATGATAGTCGACCCCCTGAACTACCATTTGTGTATAGTGTGATATTCCTATACATCACCATTTTTCCATAAAATCCACTAATCTCCTCCAGAAATTTTTTTCATATGAAAATTTAAATTTGCATTTTTTTAAAGTCCCAAGATTATTACAGATATCTCACCTTTTCTGCATGATAGTCGACCCCCTGGACTACCATTTGTGTATAGTGTGATATTCCTATACATCACCATTTTTCCATAAAATCCACTAATCTTGTCCAGAATTTTTTTTTTAAATCCGCATTTTTTTAAAGTCCCAAGATTATTACAGATATCTCACCTTTTCTGCATGATAGTCGACCCCCTGGACTACCATTTGTGTATAGTGTAATATTCCTATACATCACCATTTTTCCATAAAATCCACTAATCTTCTCCAGAAATTTTTTTCATATGAAAATTTAAATTTGCATTTTTTTAAAGTCCCAAGATTATTACAGATATCTCACCTTTTCTGCATGATAGTCGACCCCCTGGACTACCATTTGTGTATAGTGTGATATTCCTATACATCACCATTTTTCCATAAAATCCACTAATCTCCTCCAGAAATTTTTTTCATATGAAAATTTAAATTTTCATTTTTTTAAAGTCCCAAGATTATTACAGATATCTCACCTTTTCTGCATGATAGTCGACCCCCTGGACTACCATTTGTGTATAGTGTGATATTCCTATACATCACCATTTTTCCATAAAATCCACTAATCTCCTCCAGAAATTTTTTTCATATGAAAATTTAAATTTGCATTTTTTTAAAGTCCCAAGATTATTACAGATATCTCACCTTTTCTGCATGATAGTCGACCCCCTGGACTACCATTTGTGTATAGTGTGATATTCCTATACATCACCATTTTTCTATAAAATCCACTAATCTCCTCCAGAAATTTTTTTCATATGAAAATTTAAATTTGCATTTTTTTAAAGTCCCAAGATTATTACAGATATCTCACCTTTTCTGCATGATAGTCGACCCCCTGGACTACCATTTGTGTATAGTGTGATATTCCTATACATCACCATTTTTCCATAAAATCCACTAATCTCCTCCAGAAATTTTTTTCATATGAAAATTTAAATTTGCATTTTTTTAAAGTCCCAAGATTATTACAGATATCTCACCTTTTCTGCATGATAGTTGACCCCCTGGACTACCATTTGTGTATAGTGTGATATTCCTATACATCACCATTTTTCCATAAAAACCACTAATCTTGTCCAGAATTTTTTTTTAAATCCGCATTTTTTTAAAGTCCCAAGATTATTACAGATATCTCACCTTTTCTGCATGATAGTCGACCCCCTGGACTACCATTTGTGTATAGTGTGATATTCCTATACATCACCATTTTTCCATAAAAACCACTAATCTTGTCCAGAATTTTTTTTTTAAATCCGCATTTTTTTAAAGTCCCAAGATTATTACAGATATCTCACCTTTTCTGCATGATAGTCGACCCCCTGAACTACCATTTGTGTATAGTGTGATATTCCTATACATCACCATTTTTCCATAAAATCCACTAATCTCCTCCAGAAATTTTTTTCATATGAAAATTTAAATTTGCATTTTTTTAAAGTCCCAAGATTATTACAGATATCTCACCTTTTCTGCATGATAGTCGACCCCCTGGACTACCATTTGTGTATAGTGTGATATTCCTATACATCACCATTTTTCCATAAAATCCACTAATCTCCTCCAGAAATTTTTTTTCATATGAAAATTTAAATTTGCATTTTTTTAAAGTCCCAAGATTATTACAGATATCTCACCTTTTCTGCATGATAGTTGACCCCCTGGACTACCATTTGTGTATAGTGTGATATTCCTATACATCACCATTTTTCCATAAAAACCACTAATCTTGTCCAGAATTTTTTTTTTAAATCCGCATTTTTTTAAAGTCCCAAGATTATTACAGATATCTCACCTTTTCTGCATGATAGTCGACCCCCTGAACTACCATTTGTGTATAGTGTGATATTCCTATACATCACCATTTTTCCATAAAATCCACTAATCTCCTCCAGAAATTTTTTTCATATGAAAATTTAAATTTGCATTTTTTTAAAGTCCCAAGATTATTACAGATATCTCACCTTTTCTGCATGATAGTCGACCCCCTGGACTACCATTTGTGTATAGTGTGATATTCCTATACATCACCATTTTTCTATAAAATCCACTAATCTCCTCCAGAAATTTTTTTCATATGAAAATTTAAATTTGCATTTTTTTAAAGTCCCAAGATTATTACAGATATCTCACCTTTTCTGCATGATAGTCGACCCCCTGGACTACCATTTGTGTATAGTGTGATATTCCTATACATCACCATTTTTCCATAAAATCCACTAATCTCCTCCAGAAATTTTTTTCATATGAAAATTTAAATTTTTAAATTTTTTTAAAGTCCCAAGATTATTACAGATATCTCACCTTTTCTGCATGATAGTTGACCCCCTGGACTACCATTTGTGTATAGTGTGATATTCCTATACATCACCATTTTTCCATAAAAACCACTAATCTTGTCCAGAATTTTTTTTTAAATCCGCATTTTTTTAAAGTCCCAAGATTATTACAGATATCTCACCTTTTCTGCATGATAGTCGACCCCCTGGACTACCATTTGTGTATAGTGTGATATTCCTATACATCACCATTTTTCCATAAAATCCACTAATCTCCTCCAGAAATTTTTTTCATATGAAAATTTAAATTTGCATTTTTTTAAAGTCCCAAGATTATTACAGATATCTCACCTTTTCTGCATGATAGTTGACCCCCTGGACTACCATTTACCATAGTGTGATATTCCTATACATCACCATTTTTCCATAAAAACCACTAATCTTGTCCAGAATTTTTTTTTAAATCCGCATTTTTTTAAAGTCCCAAGATTATTACAGATATCTCACCTTTTCTGCATGATAGTCGACCCCCTGGACTACCATTTGTGTATAGTGTGATATTCCTATACATCACCATTTTTCCATAAAAACCACTAATCTTGTCCAGAATTTTTTTTTTAAATCCGCATTTTTTTAAAGTCCCAAGATTATTACAGATATCTCACCTTTTCTGCATGATAGTCGACCCCCTGAACTACCATTTGTGTATAGTGTGATATTCCTATACATCACCATTTTTCCATAAAATCCACTAATCTCCTCCAGAAATTTTTTTCATATGAAAATTTAAATTTGCATTTTTTTAAAGTCCCAAGATTATTACAGATATCTCACCTTTTCTGCATGATAGTCGACCCCCTGGACTACCATTTGTGTATAGTGTGATATTCCTATACATCACCATTTTTCCATAAAATCCACTAATCTCCTCCAGAAATTTTTTTTCATATGAAAATTTAAATTTGCATTTTTTTAAAGTCCCAAGATTATTACAGATATCTCACCTTTTCTGCATGATAGTTGACCCCCTGGACTACCATTTGTGTATAGTGTGATATTCCTATACATCACCATTTTTCCATAAAAACCACTAATCTTGTCCAGAATTTTTTTTTTAAATCCGCATTTTTTTAAAGTCCCAAGATTATTACAGATATCTCACCTTTTCTGCATGATAGTCGACCCCCTGAACTACCATTTGTGTATAGTGTGATATTCCTATACATCACCATTTTTCCATAAAATCCACTAATCTCCTCCAGAAATTTTTTTCATATGAAAATTTAAATTTGCATTTTTTTAAAGTCCCAAGATTATTACAGATATCTCACCTTTTCTGCATGATAGTCGACCCCCTGGACTACCATTTGTGTATAGTGTGATATTCCTATACATCACCATTTTTCTATAAAATCCACTAATCTCCTCCAGAAATTTTTTTCATATGAAAATTTAAATTTGCATTTTTTTAAAGTCCCAAGATTATTACAGATATCTCACCTTTTCTGCATGATAGTCGACCCCCTGGACTACCATTTGTGTATAGTGTGATATTCCTATACATCACCATTTTTCCATAAAATCCACTAATCTCCTCCAGAAATTTTTTTCATATGAAAATTTAAATTTGCATTTTTTTAAAGTCCCAAGATTATTACAGATATCTCACCTTTTCTGCATGATAGTTGACCCCCTGGACTACCATTTGTGTATAGTGTGATATTCCTATACATCACCATTTTTCCATAAAAACCACTAATCTTGTCCAGAATTTTTTTTTAAATCCGCATTTTTTTAAAGTCCCAAGATTATTACAGATATCTCACCTTTTCTGCATGATAGTCGACCCCCTGGACTACCATTTGTGTATAGTGTGATATTCCTATACATCACCATTTTTCCATAAAATCCACTAATCTCCTCCAGAAATTTTTTTCATATGAAAATTTAAATTTGCATTTTTTTAAAGTCCCAAGATTATTACAGATATCTCACCTTTTCTGCATGATAGTTGACCCCCTGGACTACCATTTGTGTATAGTGTGATATTCCTATACATCACCATTTTTCCATAAAAACCACTAATCTTGTCCAGAATTTTTTTTTAAATCCGCATTTTTTTAAAGTCCCAAGATTATTACAGATATCTCACCTTTTCTGCATGATAGTCGACCCCCTGGACTACCATTTGTGTATAGTGTGATATTCCTATACATCACCATTTTTCCATAAAATCCACTAATCTCCTCCAGAAATTTTTTTCATATGAAAATTTAAATTTGCATTTTTTTAAAGTCCCAAGATTATTACAGATATCTCACCTTTTCTGCATGATAGTCGACCCCCTGGACTACCATTTGTGTATAGTGTGATATTCCTATACATCACCATTTTTCCATAAAATCCACTAATCTTCTCCAGAAATTTTTTTCATATGAAAATTTAAATTTGCATTTTTTTAAAGTCCCAAGATTATTACAGATATCTCACCTTTTCTGCATGATAGTCGACCCCCTGGACTACCATTTGTGTATAGTGTGATATTCCTATACATCACCATTTGTCCATAAAAACCACTAATCTTGTCCAGAATTTTTTTTTTTAAATCCGCATTTTTTTAAAGTCCCAAGATTATTACAGATATCTCACCTTTTCTGCATGATAGTCGACCCCCTGGACTACCATTTGTGTATAGTGTGATATTCCTATACATCACCATTTTTCCATAAAATCCACTAATCTCCTCCAGAAATTTTTTTCATATGAAAATTTAAATTTGCATTTTTTTAAAGTCCCAAGATTATTACAGATATCTCACCTTTTCTGCATGATAGTCGACCCCCTGGACTACCATTTGTGTATAGTGTGATATTCCTATACATCACCATTTTTCCATAAAATCCACTAATCTTCTCCAGAAATTTTTTTCATATGAAAATTTAAATTTGCATTTTTTTAAAGTCCCAAGATTATTACAGATATCTCACCTTTTCTGCATGATAGTCGACCCCCTGGACTACCATTTGTGTATAGTGTGATATTCCTATACATCACCATTTGTCCATAAAAACCACTAATCTTGTCCAGAATTTTTTTTTTTAAATCCGCATTTTTTTAAAGTTCCAAGATTATTACAGATATCTCACCTTTTCTGCATGATAGTCGACCACCTGGACTACCATTTGTGTATAGTGTGATATTCCTATACATCACCATTTTTCCATAAAAGCCACTAATCTCCTCCAGAAATTTTTTTCATACGAAAATTTAAATTTGCATTTTTTTAAAGTCCCAAGATTATTACAGATATCTCACCTTTTCTGCATGATAGTTGACCCCCTGGACTACCATTTGTGTATAGTGTGATATTCCTATACATCACCATTTTTCCATAAAAGCCACTAATCTCCTCCAGAAATTTTTTTCATACGAAAATTTAAATTTGCATTTTTTTAAAGTCCCAAGATTATTACAGATATCTCACCTTTTCTGCATGATAGGGGACCCCCTGGACTACCATTTGTGTATAGTGTGATATTCCTATACATCACCATTTGTCCATAAAAACCACTAATCTTGTCCAGAATTTTTTTTTTAAATCCGCATTTTTTTAAAGTCCCAAGATTATTACAGATATCTCACCTTTTCTGCATGATAGTTGACCCCCTGGACTACCATTTGTGTATAGTGTGATATTCCTATACATCACCATTTTTCCATAAAAACCACTAATCTTGTCCAGAATTTTTTTTTTAAAATCCGCATTTTTTTAAAGTCCCAAGATTATTACAGATATCTCACCTTTTCTGCATGATAGTCGACCACCTGGACTACCATTTGTGTATAGTGTGATATTCCTATACATCACCATTTTTCCATAATGACCACTTATATTCATCCGAAATGAGTTTCATCAACTTTTACAGCAACTGTTAAGTGCTTAACAGTGCTCTGTTAACTGCAAAATTGGCTTGACTAAAATTTTTGGTTGAAATCTTTGCTAGTTAAATTTAAATTTATCTTCACACACGTTATATTTTCTACACTTTCCCAAAGTACTGGCATAATGCATTGCATAATTAGAGGTCATCCCCTAACAGCTGATCCTCCAAAAAAATATATATAAAATTATTAATTTGACCCCAAGAAAGAAGAATAGCTATTTTTTTGGTTCTTGCCAGCAAATGATTGACTGTATCTTCAATCGAAACGAAAGCGCACTCAAACCCGGAGAGATTTAACACACAGTGAAAGCATTTCAGAAAAATGTATTGAATATCAAAGAAAATACAATGCGTATTTTTTATGTTTTTCAAAAACGCATGGTCAAGTCAACCCTCGTATGTCTGTAGTCGAGTATAGCGTCTTATTTTTATTAGATATTATGTCAAGACATCGCGTCGCATTGCGTGTGTACGTGCCCATATTTTATTTACTAACGACCCCTTTTAACTGGCAAAATGTGTTTTCGTTACGTTCACCATCTTTATCAAATAATAATAATAACTTTACCCTATGCCAGAGCACACCGTCTTTCAAAACAATACCGAAAACGAAACTCTACCCTCCTTCTTCTTCTTTTTCGTCTTTGTCTCAATTTATCGAAACAGAAAAAAAATTCCTTAGAATTATAATAAAAAGACAAACAACATCACAGTAAGACTCACAAAATATAAATAAAAAAAGAAATCAATTTGAAAAATGTTAAACAAAGTTTACTTACTCTTACTTTTGCCTAAAATTGAAGCAATACCAATAACAGCAACAACAAATATTAAAATATAAAACTTATTGCACCCACGCCACTTTTTTTCTTTAACATCTAAACTGTATGAAAAGGACTTTAAGAATATTTACAATACAAAATATTTACGGTCTGGCATATTGTTGCTTTAAACAATTTAATTCTTTTCTTTTTTTGTTATAATTTTGTTGTACTTACTGTTCCTGTGGCATTGTTGGGGCATTTTATTTTTTGTGTTGAGCCTTATGATGGCATTTGGTATTGAATAAAAGGCAAAAAAATATATACAAATGAAGTATGAAAAAAAGAAACACTTAAAATTTGCATGCCAAAATATCAGCAACGGCATGAACAGCAAAGCCGGCAAAAACAACAAAGACTCTATTTTCATATTGCCTAGGACACTCGAAGAAAATGGTAAAGAATATTTATTAAATTCAAATTAAAAGCAATGTGTAATTTAGTTATGAATACATGTACGCCAAAAGCATGATCTTGTTTAGAGATAAAACTTTTAATTTTATATTCATTTTATGATCATTTCTGCTACAGGAATTGTGCGAAAATGTGAACAATCATATTTTCCCAATTCGTAGCATATTGTAATGACAAACAATTTTGTAATGACGAAAACGAGACCGATAAATACTTTTTAATTCCAAACTTGATTTAGAATTGTAAACTTTTGCTTTCTTCGGAAACTCTAGAGCTCTCTTCCTTTTTAAATTTAAAAATATATTTTTAACTTTAAAATTCTTGCAACACAATATATTTACGTTAATAGTCGTATCAAACGTACAACTAAAGTTTTAGTGCTGAAAAAGACTAGACCTAAAGGGCAAACAGTTTTTTCTCAGTGTTAAAAGACCTGAATGGAAAAATATGCAAAATATCAGCACAGAAATAAAAAAAACAGCAACAACAATCTAGATCCTTTAAAATTTAAATAAAAGTAAATGTATTTAAAAAATAAAATAAAACCATGAACAACAACAAAAATAAGGTTGTGATGTTCACTTCATATTTCCTTTTTCTCTTCACACTCACTCTTGGAATATATTTGGATTATATTTATTTTTTATTTTGCTGATTCCCCATCGATAGTATTGGTTTTTGAGTGGAAACGGTAGACACGGCATGGCATGTTTTATTATTTTGAAGATATAACGGTAATTGAACAACAACAATAGAGAGAATTTTTTTTTCGTCGAACTTGACTTTGCCGTAAACTGCAGCGAACATATGAATATGTGCGTACACACACAATTATATATTCGTATAAAAAAAAACAAGGATTTCAAATCAAATTTTTCTCTTAGCAAATAAAGTGTTATTTAATAGCAAAATTATGACATACTTAAGTTACAATTATTACTTATTCACTTTTTATACCCTTCAAAAAAAAAGTAAGGAGTAAAATATAAAGCAAAGGATTTATTTTTATATATTTTTTTTATATTCAGTAAGAAGACTCCTTAAAAGAAGCAAAAAAAATATCAGTTAAGTAAAGTAAAGCCTTTTAGATAAATCAGGGATTTATAGAACGAGTAACTTGATTCAAAGAGAATTTTTAAAATATAATGCAAATTATTTATGAAAAGACACAAGTCTTCAACAAAAATCTTTGCATACATTTTCTGCACACATGCATGCATTTTACCTCTGGGATTTCTTTTTTCTTTCCTTTTTTTCTGTTTTTTCTTGTAATACTTTTTACTACAATGACAAAAAATAGGGGATAAATTTTTAATTATAATAAGATTTTTTTAATTAAGAGTTCAGTTTTCTTTAATATTATATAGTAACTCGATAATAGGTGAAATGAAAAATAAAGAGAAATTTTTATGCCAGAACAAAAAAGAAATATGCATGCAATTGGAATATTATTTTATATGAAGACAACAGTTTATCTTGACGTAATCAAATAAATATTTAACTTGCATACGCAAGATAATTCTTGTAGAAACTGACTACAAAACAGGCTGGTTTGTATATCATTGTCACTTACTGTTGCACTGATTTATATTTTTTGGACGCAGCAGTGCTCATTTCTCTAATCATAATAAAGTGAAAACGAGAAGTTTAACACAGGATAGACGGACGTTGGGCTCAAAATAAAAAAATAATTAACAAAAGTTCCGCAATTCACATACAAATAGAGCCAACTGCTTTACAATGAAATATAAGAAATGCACAGGATCGCTTGTAAAGGATGGTTGCCGTTTAAGTTAAACTAAGTAAAGTTACTTTTCCCCGGGACCAAATTCTTTCCAAATAAAACCTAATAACCACCACTTTAATAAAAATCGCTTCAGAATTCAATCAATAATTCTATTTTAGATCTAGTAGAATCAAATGGAAGTTATTGCGGACGCACTTTCTACAATCGGTATTTCAAATTAAGAAGTCGGTTACTTTTTCCAACATCACCGGATCGAAAACACAGCTTAAACATTTATAAATCAGTACAGAATTAAGGCAAATATTATTTTCACCAAAATTTATCAAAAAACGGTTTAATTATTTAAATTGTGAAAGCTTATATTTTACCTCTCAAAAGAAAATAAAATAATCATTAATCATATTTTTTTTTTTTTGCTTTTGTCTTTGGCTAACATAATAAGAAACCTAAAAAGTAGAACTAATTTGTAAACCAAGGTCAATTCTAGCATAAATCATTAATAAATATGAAGACTTTTTAAACATAACCAACCAAAAACATTTTACAAAAAAAAAAAAAAAAAAAAAAAAAAAAAACTAGCAAAACCTCACGAAAAAAGGTCACAAAATGTGAAACACAGACGTTGTTAATCACCAAAATGAAAAAAATCCCATCAAAAAAAAAAAACAACAAAACTAAAAATGGAACGTATTCCAAAATGTACAAGAGTAAGAATTCAAGGACTACAAGGCGTATGAGAACTATAATTTGTATGAGTAATTTATTTAATACTCATACGTACGTACTACACACACTAATATGGTTTTATGTTGTCATTGTAGTAGTATGTAATAATCTCATAATAAACATACATTTCTTTACTTTTACATAATTTTAATGTTTAATTCTTACAAATTGAATTGTTAAAAAATATAACGATGGTTAGTAAAAATCATAAAAGCTATTTGGTGTATTTTCTTAAACATTAAAATGTAAGAAACATAAGAATATTTTACATATTAAAAATTTAATTTAGTATAAGAAGAAAATCTAAAACTCTAACGCACTTCCTCTTTCATGCTCAAATAAATAGAAATGGAAAAAGAATGTTTAACATGTTTCACCCACATTACAAATGTCAACAGATACATTTACAGCATATTAACGTTGCATATATACACATACATACATACATATAAACAGTTAAAAGTGTATGTTTCTTTTTGTTGCTTCTGTCTGGTTATATGAATATAAAATATATTCTTAATATTAAC